>OZ010606.1:28612204-28824704 GCA_963932145.1 Acanthosepion lycidas | reverse complement strand
AACAAACAGGCTTGCCACCAGGGAAAAGTATGCTCGAAGGAAAGAAAACAACATGGCAACATTGGGGGAGAGCGTCTTCACATACATTCATTGCAATTGAGACAGTCACTCCAATGTGGGCCTGTACAGCCATAACAGATGCTGTGTTGCCATCAGCAGCTGAGGCATAACTCTTTGGATACAAACCCATGGTCTCTCAAGACTAACAGATGCCACATATATAAAACTACCATTTTACATTTAATAGTACAGTATTATGGATTAAACTATGAACGAGTGTTGAGTGTCTATGACAATGCAGTAAACATTAGGTTACCAGATAACCTTACAAATAAAATGCAGAAGATAATTTTGGGAGAAATAAACTTTAAAGTATAAGCCTCCATTAAAAAGCTAGAAAATTTACTGTAAATTGTGGTGTCCGTCGTATTTTCAAGCCTAAAAATATCTTTTTGGGTCAAGTTTTCACGCTTAAAAAAATATTTTTATGTCACAGTTTTCAGTCACTGGTAACCTATCATGTTTAGGGGGTGACCTATACAGTAAGTATAGGCCGGACTCAGAATTTTGAGCTAAAACTTTTGAGATTGGCTTTTACACTGCAATTTATAGTAGATTAAAATATATTAATAATAACTGACAATAGTTTTCCAGTCAAGTTTGATCTTCAAAAATTTAAATGTAATGTCAATCATTATCTTCTGTCTTCTTAATTCCAATTCTTTTATTGTTCTCTCTCCTTAATAATGTTTTTCTTTTTCTCGTATTCTTTCACACTCAGTAACCCCCCCTGCATCTTAGTGGTTTTATTGCCTTGCTTGTCAGGAAATGATAAAAAAATCTTATACTATTTATAACATGAAAAAGTGAAAGTGTTGAGAATTAGTATAGAAAAATAAAATATATTGTAAATTCTTTTAAGTGGCTCATATTTCAATCAAAAATGTCAATCATTATCTTCTGTCTTCTTAATTCCTATTTTTAATAATATTTTTCTTTTTCTCGTATTCTTTTACACTCAGTAAGCCCTTGCATTTTAGTGGCTTTATTGCCTTGCTCGGGATGAAATGATAAAAAAAATCAACTAATATTACTAAAATACACTATCTCACTAAATATTCTTTAACAGTAGATAAGATGAGGCCTATTGGTAGACTGATTCAGTAGGGTAGGTACCAGTGATTGTTAGATTTATATGAATTTCAACTGAATCATACATAGCATATAAAGTCTAAGAAATTGAAATGGCTCAACAATGACTTTTATGGTAATTGTTCTGATGAACTTTCCTCTCTGGTACCTAGATTTTATGAATTGAAGTGCAGTACTAGATTGGCATCTAGGTCTCATTACTTTACAGTTGAAATGGCTAGATATAACTAAGTTCTATGATAGCAGTTTCTTCTCTTTTTGCTTTTGGAACTCTCTTTTGGCTTCTTGCTTCTCAAAAATTTAAATGCCATATCAATCATTATCTTCTATCTTCTTAATTTCTGTTCTTTTATTGTGCCTTACCTTTAGTAACATTTTCTTTTTCTCATGTTCTCTCACACTCAGTAACCCCCTTGCATCTTAGTGGATGATTTATTGCCTTGCTTGTGATAAAATGATTTTTTCTTTTAAATCTAACAAATTGGAATTAAATACAGTTCTGTTCATGCCAGAATTAATGCTTAATCAATCATGAAAGTAACAAATAAATCAAATTGATTTGGTGTTATTGACCTCAGATCAATATGTGAAGCCGAGTAGTTATCCGTTTTATCGCAATGTGCACTAAAATCAATCGCAGGAACATGCAGATTGTTGTTGATATCTTAATGAGAAATCTTGTCAACTAACCTCTCCTTGTAAATAATTTTTTGCCAGTGTAAACCTGTCATTTGGTTATTAATTTTATTACTATTCATTATTACTTATTATTGTATTCTTTTTATTTTGTAGTACTTCCGAAGAAGCACCAAGCTTGCTGACACTGCTCGCAAGATGAAGATGCAAATATGGAGCAGTGTGGTGACCATCGTACTGGTCGAGGGAAAGAACCTCTTGCCAATGGATGACAATGGCCTTAGTGATCCATACGTTAAATTTCGATTAGGAAATGAAAAATACAAAAGCAAAGTAAGTCATTTTTGTTTTCCAATCTTATTCACCCTGTACAAGGCTCAAGAGTCACTTAAGGTAGAGGGTTGCAGGTTACAGAGTAAGAGGCACTGCTTACAGGGATATATGGTGAATATACTTGAATAGGCCAAGATTGTTGTGATCAGAGTAGCATCTTCTTGGGAGTCAGTTCCACAACGTATTTTGAGTTTTTTTAAATGTTTAACCAAATATTACAATTTTTACTTTTTTTTCTTATAATGATATTCACCAATCAGTCAGTTATGTGCCATATGTGATACACTCTTAGGCGATCATGTATCTTTCGATACATGACTGATAAGGCAGTTTTTTTTTCCCGAAGTAGGTAGCCATTTCTTTCTGCAGTTGACCAGTTGACATCCAGGGCTATAGAACCCAGTCTGTCCTGCTATTTACCCATAGCTGGGAGAAGAAGAGGATTCATACCTTTCCCAAGGGTATTAGCACATAAGTGAATGTAATGGATTCAACTGGAATTCAAAATCAGCTCTCTGATTCCTTGGGAAAGATATGAATCCTCTTCCCCCCCTCTCCCCCCAGCTATGGGTAAATAGCAGGACAGACTGGATTCTGTAGCCTTGGATGGCAAATAGTCTACTGTAGAAAGAAATGCCAACCTACTTCAGGAATCAATCTGCCTCGTCAGTCATATATCGAAAGATACATGATCACCTATACGTGTATCACACATGGCACATAACTGACTGTTCACTAATACAAGGCCCAAAAGCCACTCAAGGCAGAGATTTACTGTGTGATATTGTATGAGCATAAGAAAAGGCAAGAAATTAAGATCATGGGGTTATGCAGGAAAAATAATAGTTAACCCTAGACTTGAAGAGGGTCAAGATTTTAGTGATTGTCAGGTGTCTGTTCCTCTAAGTTCTTGGGAAGAAGGTGTTCAAGTGGAACTTGCTCCTTACTAATGAAATATAAAGCAAATGGGGATAATTCAGTGTATGTGTTGTAGCAGGTACCAGTTACAAAGGTTAAGGATGCTGTAATTAAGTAATGTAGCTTATCAGAACACATACCATGGAAATAGTAATAGAGCAGTGAGAGGCTTGTGATAATTCATCTGTAGGAAAGATGTTATTGAGTGTAAAATAATTCATCATCCACAAGGCCGTGTAGACACTCTTGAACTCTATCAAGACAGGCAAGTGAGAACTGGGCAGCTCTATCCCATGTATGGCAGTAATACTCCATTTTTGATCAGATCTGGTATAAAGATAGAGTGTAGCAGGAGGAGTCAGATACCTACTAATGTGGTACAATAAACCAACTATTTCTCCAGCATCTTTAGCAATAGATTGTATAGATGAGTTCTACATGAAGTCTGAGAAGATCTTGTTCCAATAGACATTCAAGGCAAGGAGCCTCTTTAAGAAAAGACCTATCCATCATGATATAGATTTTCTAAGCGTGGCTTAGATGTGACACAAGTCTGAAAGTATAGGGCACACAGTGAGGATCTGTGCTGGGTATGACGATAAACTACATCCGTGTCCAGGGTAAGATGATGAGCTACGTCCAACAGCAAGGAGGCTTTGAGGAGCATGGAACCTCATCTTAATTGCTGGTGTTCCCAGGTCAACTCTGACCCGGGGTGGTAGCACCTGTTAGGGTCCCAACTATGGGCAAATAGTTAACCCCGAAACTGAGGTAAAAAAAACATTATGAAAGTGTAAAAAGAGGTTTTAATATCAGAAATACTTTGTAAAAAAATTATTACCTGAAATAAATTTTTGAAGAAAAAAAAAATAACCAGCATAGGTTTTCGAAAAAAAAAATATTACCAGCAATCCAATTTTGAGGGGAAAAAATATTACCAGAAATAAAATTTTGACAAAAAAAAAATATTAGCAGGAAAAAAAAGTTGTTGGCATTAAATAACCCATTGAGGTTGATATGCCATAAAACAAACCAGTGAGGATCGAACTCATTATCTAGTTGTAACTGTTTCAGTGAGACAAACTGGCTAACCATTACACCACGCCAAGGTGCCCCCACCACATCCATCATGATTGGTTCAGGGTCCGTTTGGTGGTGGGGGAATGTTACTGGTTTGCTTTAGAACGCATTGAATTTTACAAGCCAGTCCTTGCGTCATTGAGCCACCAGAGTTAGGTAATAAAAAGAAATGAGCTGCCAGGTTCTGGTCATCCAGATTTTTGTCGCTTTAGAACATAGGAGTTCATATCTCTCCACAACTTCCTTTCCTACATATTTCTGAGTAATCTTTGTCTCCTTACTATCCCTCCCACTTCCTGTTTGTCAATCCATTTACACAAGCTCCTTAGATAGATTACTCACTGTTTTCCTCTGCTTCTCTTGCCTCCAGTATGCTCTGTGAACGTCAAACTCTCCAAGCCTACTTTCCTCATTATATGCTTGAGAATTTTCAAGTGATTCATTATTATTCTCAGAGCAAGTGCCCTTTTTGTTCCCATTTTCTTTAAAACTTCCTCATTCCTCACATGCTCTGTCTATGTCAGTGGTTTCCAAATGATGTAGTGTGCCTCATAGCTGCATCAGAAGGGGATAGTGGACTGATTGAAAGATAAACAAAGATTTAGAAACAGTTTCAAAAAATTCATATGCCAAAAATAAATATGATTTCAAAATTGAAAATATTATTATGTATGTATGTATGTATATAGCTGGCCACTCATATTCGAGGATACCTGTCTACTGAGGTGGCTAGCCAATCCCTATTGCAGATGCTTGCTCAGGTACATTTGTGATTATTCAACATTCACAGAGCCCACCTGTGGTTTACACTACAACTATGCTGAGCAGACCTTAGTTACAGTTTCTGGGAAAGAGCATGTTATCTAGCATGATCTGAACATGGTCAGCACGCTCAAGCCCTCGGCCACAATGACTAGTGACTTTGTGCTAACACAGCTATCAACGGCTCCCAAAGTTTCCATCTACCCAATTTCACTCACAAGGCTTGGGTCAACCCATGGTATGGTTTTCAGTTACTTTCCAAAGGTGCCGCACGCTGGGATCGACTCCTCCAATCCGATAACATCAGGAAGTCTCCTACCTGACAAATCAACCGTGGTGATACATCTATGTTCTGACTTTAAATCCACATTTATCTCCCTTTAATCCACTCTCTGTTTTTTTTTATTTTCACATTTACATTTTATTGCATAAAATTGGGTGAGGTGTGAGCAAATTTTCATTCCAAAAATGCAGCCTGGAGAAAAAAAAGTTTGGGAACCACTGGTTTGTGGTATATTTTGCATCCTTCTGTAGAAAAACAACACACTTGCTTCAAGTCTCCTCTTCATCTGTGGAGAACATGTCTACCATTTGCTATCATATAAGAGAACTGATGTTACATATTACCTATCAGTGTCACCTGTATTTCTTTTCAGTCAAGCAAAATCATTTTAATTGCAAAATAAATATGCCTATGTTCGAACTTTTATTTGATGTCTGCATATATTGTATTTACATGCATAAAATATATTTTATTAAAAGAAACACTTTTAAGTCACCATCAATAAAATTGTTCATTCTTTTTTGGTGGTGGGGAGGCCTGCAAAACATCTTTGTGCCTTGAATACAATGTGTGTCTTATAGGTTAGCAATTAGAATAACTAAAAATACCCATGAAAATTTTTTCGAAAAATTCAAACTTTCTGATGAATTTTAATTCTTAAGTTAATGATTGAGTAAAGCTCATGTCAAGTTCTATGACAATAAAATATCCATAGAAATTCTTCTACCACATTGTTAAATATTTGAGCTTAACTACTTTAACAAAATATTGTCATAGCAGTCATAAATACGAATGCTGGACATTATTTTAAGAAGTGGTTACAAATATATATATATTTTTTTTTAAGCATTTCACCCCAAGCAATGTGGGAAGTCACTAGCATGCAAGGGGTTACAGAGGATTTGGAGCAAGAGCAAAGAGGGGAGTGATAGAGGAAAGGATGAAGGGGAGAATAGGGGATAGATCAAGGCATCTGGAGATATCAATTGACATTACATTTGAATAGTTGGAGATTATAGCTATCAGGGAAACAGGAAAAGGGAGGGAGTTCCACGGACAAGAGGTGCAAGACATGAAGCTATTGGAGTAGAAGAGACGGCTACATTTAACAGTTTCAACAGTGAAAGGGTGAGAGCGAGATGCCAGCCTAGTAGAACGTTTAAATTCATGAAGTCTGGGAACCAGCGAAAGCAGCTCATCGGAGCAGTTACTGTGAAAGTATTTGTAAAAAAGACAAGAGAGAGGTGATGGCATGTCTGTGAGAGAGCGACTGCAGACGAGATGCCAGATCATGGCCAATTACATTGCATATCCATCTCTGGATCTTATCAAGAACCCTGAGGCAAACAGAAGGGGCTCCAGACCATATATGGTAACAATACTCCATGCAAGGGTGAATGGTTGATTTGTAGATTTGAAGGATCGACTCCGGTGAGAAAAATTTCCTGGCACAAAGATTTGAAATTAACAACCGTTTCCATTTCACCAAAACAGCCATTCTTCCTTTCTTTCTGTGTATCATTCATTTTCTCACTGAAACCAAGTAGTGTCTTTTTCCTCTTTCCATTTAATGAACCGACATAAAGGCCTCTGATTGGGAGATTGGAGGTTTTAAGGAGCATGGAAACACCTCTTTATTGCTGTTGTTCCCAGGTCCATCCTAACCTGGAGTGGTAGCACCTGTTATGATCTCAACTATAGGCAAATAATGAACATCCAAATTAAAATAAAAACTATTAAAGGATTACCAATAATACATTTCTGTAGTGAAATTACCAGCAATATATTTTTATTTTAAAAAAAACTACCAACACATTTTTATAGTAAAATGATCAATAATACATGTTATAGTAGAATTACCAACAGTACATTTCATAGTAAAATGACCAATAATACATTTTATAGTAAAATGACCAACAGTACATTTCATAGTAAAATGACCAATAATACATTTTATAGTAAAATTGTACTTATGGCATACATTTTCAAAAAAAAAAAAAAATGATTTCTATGATTAATCTCATTTCTTGTAAGAAGAAACAAGTTTTCACTCTTTGTTTGATTTTGTAAGATTATTTGTTTAAAAAAATGTAGTTAAATAATTATAATTTAATCTTGAAATAATGTCACACTCTTGAATTAATTATAAAATTAGAAATTTCATGTTTAGATTTTGGCATTAAATAACCCACTAAGGTGCTGATATGTCACTAAACAAAACAACCAATTTTTAGATTGTTTATTTACTCTATTTATATATTATATTGTTTATTGGAATGGTTGGCAAATCATTGGCTAATTGCCAATTGATTCAAACCTTATAAAACGGTAAATAATAAGGATTTACTTACAGTTGATTCACATATTTTAACAATTTAGTAAATGTTTGTAAATTTGTAAATGAAAAGATGCTTAACCAAGTTGGTGTTGATTAGAGCATTGGGTACTTTGCCAAAAAGATGTAAGTGTCTAATAGGTGGATAATTTGAAGGGTCAGAGAGTTCCCTCGGGTCCTTACAAGCAAAAACTACAGAGAAAAACTTCCAACAAGCTGGAAAGCAAGAAGCAGCAAGGCATTTGTTGTTAAGTTTTGGCAAGAACAGGAGCCAGCTCAGGATCATATGTCCTTAGGATGACTGCAGGGATACCATCAAATCTACATGCTCTGTGTTGATCTAGTTTAGAAATTATAGTAAAAGCAATGGACAGAGTTATGTGCATATCACTCAGTAGTTTCAGTTTTACAAGTACGCAATATGACTGAAATCAAATGTTAACCATTAGCTGAACTTTGTTTTGTATGCATTGGGATCAAGTTAGGTGCAGTGATTTGTTTGTTTGTTTTTTTTATTCACAATGTCAGCTGCTTTTATATAACAAAAAACAAATTGCCTGAACAAAGAGATTGTTGTTCATAGAAGCATCAAAACAGTGTTCAGTTTTCCGTGTGAAGTTTAGCCTGTGGAGAAGTTGTTCTCTAGAAAAAAAAATGGAACAAAAATATTAATCCCCAAAATACAGTTGGAATGATTTTTTTTTTTTTTTTTTTTTGATTTTTTTTATTGATTTTTTTTTTGTACTGCCTTACAGGCAGAATCTTATACCTTGTATGAAATGCTACTGAAACGATCAAGGACCTTAAGGCATGAAATGGTTTCCTTGCATAAAAATAATCAATAGGAAAGAAGGTTGTTTCCTTGTGGTGTGATTTTGAAAGATGCATGAAATATGTCAATTATTATTAACCCTTTGAACCATTATGTTAGCTGTTGTGTGAAAGTGTATACCATGAAACATCATGGACAGCAGGGATGGTCTGCTGTTGCCCAGGATGGCAGATCCATGCTCATCAGGGCGCCAGGCTTCAAAGGGTATTTTTTTTATTCCCATTTACTTTTATTGTTATTTTTTTAGTTGCTTTTTTATCACAAAACTGTCAATCTAAGGAAATGAGGAGATACTCTCAGAACATGTTGAAGGAAAGTGAATCTACTTATTGAGTTTCTGTAAATGGATTGCAGAACAGGAATGGTAAAAAGTCATAAAAGCAACAAAAGACAGAAAGTTGTGGAGAACCATGATCACCTACTTTCTGAAGGTTTTTTTTTTGTCAGTATCTATATTATAATTTGGCCTGTCTCTCTCTTTCTTCATTAGTTCTTTAGTTTGCACGACCGTTACGCCCTGCCAATATCTTATAAATAATGAACTATTCCATTTTGGCAGTGTGAAAACATGAAAATGGCATATCAGAGATGCTATTTGGTTTCAGTGAGAAAATGAAAGAAAGAAGTGAAGATAGAAGTGTTTAACATGTCCAGCCAATACCTCATAAATAACAAAATATTCTATTTTGATTTTGTGAAAAGACATATCAAAGATGCTACTTGGTTTCAGTAGGAAAGAAAGAAAGAAAGGTTTATAGTCTGTTTCAGGGAAGTGGGAAAAGTTGCCAACTTCAGATCTTTTCATTTGTACCCCCTTACTTCTTAAAATAATGATCAGCATTCATATTTATGATTGTTATTGCAATATTTTGACATAAGCTTACTCAATCATTAAGTTAAGAATTATAATTCATTAGAAAATTTGAATTTAAATTTATGAGTGCCTACGTCCTGAAAGGACATGGCACATAAAGAAAGAAAAAAAGAAAGAAAGAATTGCAATATTTTGTTAAAGTTGTTAAGCTCAAATATTTAACTATGTGGTAGGGAAACCTGGGAACAACAGCATTTAAGAGGTGGTTCCATGCTCCTCAAAACCTCCAATCTTCCAATCAGAGGCCTTGCTGCCGAATGTAGTTTATAGTCATATCCAAGATGGAAATCTAATAAACTTATTATTTTTGTTTTCAATTCTCAAGAACAAGGAAAATGTAGAAATTCACTTTCATATATTTAGATTTTATTACAATTCTAATCACCACTTTTTAAAACAATAAATATTGCCGAGGAGTGAAGGTAGTTAAAATAATTGTGGTGTCAAGGGAAAAACTGTCCTTTCGACACTCCAGTTATTTTTTGGGATGGGGACACAAAGGTCTAAGTTTGCTATTTTTTTTCCTTTATATAGATGTCCTTAGCACAGAAAAAATTCATTTGGTAATATACTTGTTATGGGACCTTACCCGTAATAACATAATGGACTATTCCATACGTAATAAATACTGTACCTCAAGAGGAAGCAGGGAGTTCAGTTCGAAGTCAGGTGACCAGCTGTTTAGTTGAACTCTCTGCCTTTGGGCGGGGAGGAACCCGAACGAGGCTACACCGAAGGGCGGAGTCTCTTTCGGGGAGGTAAACCGACCATGAACCCGTAATACAGGTTCAAAGGGCATATTTTTGGCCGAGCCCACGGGCTCGGATATCCCACATTAAACCGGCCTTGTGCCCTCATGGGGGGTGGGGTGACTAAATACCATTCAGTCTGGAGTGAAGTCCGTCAGGAGTCTGTCAGTCAGTCAGAGCAAGCGAGTCAGTCAGTCGAGTCAGACGCAGTCCAAAACAGAGTCGCGTTCAGACAATTACTACTAAACCTGATTGTTTGTACTAACACTTTTCTACTTCTCTGTATATATTCCTGTTTGTAATATATCTGTGTTATTCCATATCCGTATTCGAGTTCTTCTTTATTGGTTCTACCTTGGACCATCACCGTGGTACAAGGAACCGGACCATAACACTCTCGGACAAAAAGAACAATCGGACAGGTTTTATATACCGGACCATAACAATACTGAAATTGAATCCTATTATAATTGTTTTTGTCCTTCCCTTTGCTAGTTTGCACAATCATTATGTCTGTTGATTAAATGGATAGAGGGAAAAAGACACTACTTGGTTTCAGTGAGAAAATGAATGATACACAGAAAGAAAGAAAGAATGGCTGTTTCGGTGAAATGGAAAAGTTCATTAATTTCAAATCTTTAAATTTGTACCCACTTCTTAAAATAAGAACCAGCATTCATATTTATGATTTCTATTACAATATTTTGTTAAAGTTATTAAGCTCAAATATTTTACGATGTGGTAGGGAAATTTCTATGGATATTTTATTGTCATTGACATGAGCTTATTCAATCATCAACTTAAGAATTAAGATTCATTAGACACTTCAAATAGGAAAACTAAACTTTTCACAGGTCTTTCTAGTTTTGTATTAATATGTCAATACTTTAAAAAAAAAAAAAAAAAAAGAAGCTGAGCATGAAAGAAATTTAAAAAATTTATACCCAAAGTTTTTCTTGAGTTTATCATTCAGTCTTTTGATATTTTTATTATTAGTGGGTGTAATTTTCACACTATAAGACATGTAGATGATTCTGTGCTGACGCCTGACACAGAAAGAAAATTTCAGTGCCTCCTAGACAGAGTAGTAAAGCACTATCATCTGCAAGAAAAGAGAAAGTCTAGTCATCAGCAAGAGACAAGACCTAAAATATGAGTTACTAATTGAAAATATCAACATCAAGTAGACGCAGATGTTTAAATATCTGAGATGTCTTTTAACAGAGGATGGAAAATACAACATCTATATCCAAACACGCATTGGACTAGTGAAAGAAGCATTCCAAAAGCTACACAACATGCTGAGAAATGGAAAAAAAAATTCATTAGAAACAAAGAAAAGAGTGATGGATTTCTATATGATATCCATCCTCTTATATGGCAGTGAATGTTGAACAATCTCCCCACGTCTGAGGAGAAATCTAGAGGCAGCAGAAATGTGATTCTACAGAAGGATTCTATGGACAAAACAAGTCAGCAACAAGGAAAACTTAAAGAAAATGGCAGCAGAAAGAACACTTATACTCAAAACTAGGAAAAGATAGAGAAAAATTCCTCAGACTCAATGAGGAAGGAGGGCTTGGAAAACTTAACTCTCACAGGATAAGAGGGATAGTGGGAGCTGCTTACCTCACGATCTTGTGTGAATGGATAGTGGAACAGGGTCGGGAGCCTTAGCAAAGGAAGAAACACTGCCAAGAGACACAAAGTTATAGGAAGTTGTGGAGAGCCATGATTACATGAAGAAGTACGAAAATATCAAATTTCCAGACAGGGTAGTAGTATCAAGAAATGAGATCTTGAATTTTGTTACTGTACTTGCCCCACCCCTGTGATGTGCCTCTGCTGCTTACAAATAGTTTTTTTTTTTTTTTTTTTTGTTAATTTGAATAATAAAAATGATAGAAAACATACAAATTCCCTCTAGGGTAACAATTGACTTAATTGTCTACCCCAGCTTGGTTCAACCTTTGTTTTAATTCCAAGGGCTGCTGCTGCTGCTAAATCTTCCATCACAACCCACAGAAACAAAATAACAAAAAAATCTACTTGTAGGAATGTCAATTGTGTGACACAGATAAACGGGATTGCACAATAGAGGCCCCTTAATAATATCCGCGCTCAATTTATGAGACTGTTGATGTTATTTGTACGTTTTTTTAATCTATTCAACTCAAGCAAGGCACTAAGATGCACTAGGTTACTGGAAGTGAAAGTGAATGAGAAGGCTTTAGAACAGAAGTTCTCAACTGGGGTCTATATGTACCATACTGGGACCCACACAAAAAAATAGAAAATATTTTAAAATGATTTATTATGACTTATTTTAATAGTATACATAAATGTTCCATAGAATTAATTTTCATTAGTTTTACTTCAAAATAAAGCATATACATTTACTATTTTTATAATATAATTCCAAAACTAATCTATTAGTAAAAAAATAAAATACGCTCTTTTTCATCAAATGATTATGGAGATCAAAAAAAAAAAAGTAAAAGTGGGGTCCATGGGGTAAAAAGTGATTAAAAACTACAACTTCATAAGGAACTGAAAACCCAATCCTAAACAGGAAAAAAGGGATAAACCTCTACTCCTGTTTGAAAGAACAAAGAGAAGTTTGAACCAGATGATAGGTGAACCTATCTACTACTCTTGAGGAAAAAATAAAAAATATATAGTAAATAATATTTCAGAGTTTAGGCTGAATTGTTAGACATATAGAGTCTAAGTAGCCTTTGAAAAAAAATGGACGCTCAGTCCTAAACAGGAAAAAAGGGATAAACATCTACTCCTGTTCAAACGACAGAAGAGGCAGATTAAAACAAAACTTTCATATTTCTAATTAAAAAAAAAATAGAGATTTAGTTCTAGAAACCCTGATATGTGGTGAAGAGTAAAAAATCCCCTAAAAGAGCTTAAATTTGAAATTTCATCCATTTAGACATCTTTTGGGAGATTTTCAATGCCAAAAGTGGAATCAGTGTCTCAAAAATGTTCCAGAAGGGATGCAGCAAATAGAAGAAAAAAGAAGACTACAATATTTGAATAAACACACACAAACACAAAAAATAAATCTGTTAAAATGTAATGTTGCAGCTCAGGCCAGACACCAGGTTCATTCACAGGTTGCAGCTTCTTCTAGTTAATTGCTTGTGGCTTAATCCAAGGAAAATAATTCTTTGGCTGGATCATTATCCAAGAAAAAACTTGAAGTCGGCAAATTTTATTCAATTGCAACATTCTTATAAAAGCTGGCTGTTGGCGAGAGAGCAAAAGTGAGATGAGGTGAGGGGGCAAACAGTCTACATGGCATGTGCCTTTCTTTCATGGTCTTTGCTCATTTAGGCTGCTAGGAACCACTGTTTTATAGAGAACAAGCCTTCTTTTTCCTGTCCGCTTTTGTCTAAAAAAGTCATTCATCAAGAACCCAGGGTCTAGCTCCACTTATCTGAGCTTCTTTGTCGAGAAGGTAATTGTCAAAACTATTTCTTTAACATCCTGCTGATGTGTCCTTAACAAGATATAAGCTGACAACTGATATCACTACATCAAGTATTTAGATCATATCACAAGTATATATGACCCATCCCCATTTCAACAGGGAATATTAAGAAAAAAATTTTCCATGTATTTACAAGTACGCATTTTATATTTTTTATTATCAGTCTGTGACTGATGTTTACTAATATTCACACAGTACAAAGCCCAAGAGCAAATCAAGGTAAAGAGTTACTGTGTGATGATGTATGAGCCAAAAAGTGAACTTCATGGGCTTATGCAAGAAAGATAATAATTAACCTTAGACTTGAAGAGGTCAAGATTGTAATAATTGGGAAAATATCCTACTGGGAGTCTGTTCCATAAAACAGCAGTTCTGGGAGAAAAAGCTGTTCGAATGGAACTTATTTCTTACTATTGGAATGCAAAGGGAATGGTGATGATTGACCCTTGTGTGCAAGCTGTAGTGGGTTCCAGTTGTAATGGTCGGGGCTGGTGGGACTAAGGAATCTAGCTCGTCAGAAAACATGCCATGGAAAAAACAAATAAATCAATCAATGGTAAAACAATAAAAAAGAACTATTCTTAAAATCCCAAATATGTTTTGGCTTTGAATAACCAACAAAAGCTTGGCAAGCTGTAAATGAATATTATTCCCTTTAAAAAAAAATACAATGTTTAATGGCATATAAAACTGGCAAGCATATATGACACCTCCCCATTTTAACAGAATATTAAGAAAAAAATCTTTAAAATTTACAAATATGCATATTAATTTTTTTTTTTTTTTATCAGTCTGTGGTTATTGTTCTTGTGCCATTTTTACTTGAGGCAGTACCCCAAGAACTATTCATGCTCCACCATTACTACATTCCTCATAATAATTTACCATTTTTAATTTATTATCCAATTCTATAGATTAAGTACATTCCTCTTGTAGCTATCTTAAGTTGAATGGCTATTTGGTGGGTGAGTTCAAATATTGGAGAGTTGGGTTCAAATTTCAGTCAGGTGCCTTACGTTCACTACTTACACATACATACCCTTAGAAAAGGTGTGAATTCTTCTCCTCCACACATCTATGGATTAAATAGTACACCTTGTATCTGGAAAAATTATTGTTATTCACAGAAGAATTTTTAATGCAATATTCACTTGCAAAAAAGTAAAAAGAAATTACTCTTACAATCCAAAATGTTTTTCGGCTTTAAGTAACCTACAAAGGTTGACAAGCTGTAAAAAGCTAATCAGTCAACATCTTGAACATCTAATCAGAGACAATCCAGTTTGGGGATTAGTTACTTCAATAATTAAATATGTAAGGTTTTTTTACAGAAACATTTTATGGTGCATGAAATAATGGTGATGAAAAAGATGACATGTACAAAATAACAGACTAATTGATTTGCAATGCAAGATAACATTTATTAGACAAATTACCAGGGCATCATGACGTGGTGTAATGGTTAGCAAGCTTGTCTTGCTAGAACAATTATGACAGAGTAGTGAGTTCGATTCTCACTGGGTGCCCTATTAGACAAATTAACAAAAGTAAAGTTTAAATTTAAAAAACTACTTTTGCTAGGCATAAATTGTATACACAACGATATGTTCATGAATATATTTGGTGTGTTTTAGGGGTGTAGTATTCACAACCCTTTTAGCTTCAGCGTGGAAAGTTCATGATGCCCGTTTGCAAAAGGAAACAACTGGAAGGATTTACTTTAGAGTTCACATGTTTTTATTTTTGAGAGCTGCTGCTGATAGGTTTATTTAAGGCTGCTTCTGCTATTATGTTTATGGTCTCTACACTAGCTTTAATCTTTATGATAATTTCTGTTTTTAATTAAAGTAATAACAATGATAATAACAATAATATTTGATTAAATGGTATTATACTGTTATAGAGTTAGGTTTGGTTCAAATGATCTGGCATCCTATCTGCAGCTGCTATCACACAGACATGCTGTGGCTTCCCTCTGTCTTTTCTACAAGTATTTTCACGACAATTGCTCTGTCGAACTATTAGGGTGGTGCAAAAATAATGTCGTTTTCTAACATATGTTACTATGTGAGAAAACGACATTGTTTTTGCACCAACCTAATACTTTCACGCATTCCCAAACTGCATGAATTTAAGCATGCTGCTAGGTTGACATATCGGCCACACCCTTTCACTGTCGAAACGGCTAAATATAGCCATCTCTTCTACTCCAACAGCTTCTTATCTTACACCTCTTGTCAGTGGAACTCCCTTCCTATTAGTTGCTTCCCTGATAGGTAGAATCTTCAAATATTCAAATGTAATGTCAATTGACATCTTCTGATGCCTTGACCTTGATCCCTGTCCTTCTCTTTATCGTTTTCCCAAAGATTCCTCTTTATCCTTACTATCACTCTTTGTAACCCCTTTTGCATGCTAGTGGCACTCCTGCCTTGCTTGGGGAGATTTGCTTGAAAAAAAAAAAAATATCAGTCATTTATAGTCTTAGTGAACCTAAAAGATATCTTCTCTTTTTATATTGGGACATTTTGGAATGGTAAAAGACGTGGGTCTGGTATGCCAACAAACATAGTAGTTTAGTTTTAACTTCAAATTTGGTTCAAGATTTTTGGAATTTTTGCAAACAGTTTTTGTATGTTGTCTTGTATAAGAAGTTGCTTGACCCCAAAATCTGACCAGATAACCTAGCATCACAATTTATTTTTTTGAAAGGGTTTCTTGGTTGGGTTAAAAAAAAATTCTTTTCAACACTCCCTCTTTGTAATTTTCATATTATCCACCAAATTCTTGATATTGTTGATAGAACCATATCACTGTCACTTCAAGTGGTTCATCTAATCTCTGGTGAAATTGTCCAGCATTCAGTGCCATATAGGAGATTAGGCATTACTCATTAAAAAATGTTAAACCTTAAACAATTTGCTTTTACTGATATTTACTAAGCTTAGTTTAACACAAGACCACAAATGTGAACTTACCTTTGAGGATCAAATTCACTTCATTGTTAATGAGCAACAAAACTAGCTTGTTAATCATTGCACGATGTCAAAAGGTATACTGTGATGGAGAAATAGAGGTGATAATCTAACTGCCAGAGAATTTTTCTTGTCATATTTATAAATAAAAGCAGTCCATTGTCAAAATAGTAGGGAAGAGCAGGAAGTCCTACTCTACAGCAACTTCCTTTTAGTTTATATTACTGAATCTTATTGAATATCTTTTTTTACTTGGATTCACCTCCACCCAGCTGATACATGTTTGTTTTTTTTTATTTCTTCTACCTGTGGTACTGATGCTCCATTATCTGGTGTTATGGTAGCCACGGGCAGCTGAAATGTATCACACAGGAGTTCAAACAGCAATGCCGTTGACCAGGGAAAGTTTTAGTAACTAGGGTCCACAAATTGGAGGAGAGAGTTATCAATGAAAATATTCAGACTTTGAATCTGTAGTTATATCTCTTTAACCTGATCTCTGTTTTTTTTTTTAATTTAAATGTACTTTTTATCACATAAAAATTTGGTGAGGCGTGAGAAAATTTTCATTCCAAAAATGCAGCCCAGAGAAAAAAGTTTGGGAACCACTGTTCTAGGTGGATGCATACAAACTCAGATATCAACCCAACCAATATCTATTTATTGTCACTTTCTCTTTTTACTATTCAGATCAGATCAGAATTTTCTCTCGAAAAGTATATATGTAACTCTATTTGGAGAGTAAACATTTAATCATGCTAGATTCTGTTTCAAGTCACCAGAACATTTTGATTCTGTTGAACAAGCTCATTGATGTTGGTATTGAAACTTCTTCCTGGTTTATATGCATTGAATGCCTGGATCCATTTTCTTCATATTATCCATGGCTCACTACAAAATCTTTTCTGTTGGAATTCTTATTAAATCTAACTAATTAAAGAACGATTTGACTCATCTTTTCTTCCCTCAAGTTAAGCAAAAGATGGCTGCTGACAACATTTTGATGGCACCATACAAACAAATCATAAAATTTTACCCCTTCCCCTACACCCATAAACAGTTCCTTTTATTGTTTTCCCCAATAACGTTAATCATGTGGATTTTATTGATTTCTTGGAACTACCTTGTACAGAAATCAATATATGCTCTCCATTTTGGATATTACTATTACAACTCCTACTGCAATAACACTGCATTTTGTAATTACTATTACTACTGCAACTACATCAATCTTTTCTCCTGCTACTTGTTACTGCAACAGTAACTGCATCAAAATTTTTTTTACTTACTACTACTATTACTACAACAGAAACTATCTCAGTCTCTGTTCCTACTAATACATACACATGAAAACTATTATTACTAATATTTTTTTCATTTGTATTACTGCTGTTTTTCCTGCCATGTCCTTTCGAAACATAGGTAATTGTGGCTTCACACAAATTCCTTTTCTTTATTATCTGTGAATTGCCATGCCTCCTTAGGAAAGATAGTGGAGTGGTTTCCTGTTGCCTTCGCCACAAATTCCTTTTCTTTATTATCTGTGAATTGCCATATCTCCTTAGGAAAGATAGTGGAGTGGTTTCCTGTTGCCTTCACCACAGATGCCTTTTCTTTATTATCTGTGAATTGCCATGCCTCCTTAGGAAAGATAGTGGAGTGGTTTTCTCTTATCTTCTCCACTGATTTGAATCTGAAATTGCCTTTCTACTAGACTGGCTGTTATCCCAGGCTAGAGAACCCACTCTACCTTGTTATTTAACCTCTAGATTAGAGTGTGGATAAGCGACATATCCATGTCTTTCCTGACAATATTTGACCACATGGGTAATACATTTTTTTTGTTATCATTCAATTGTCAATTGTTAGGAATGATATTGTAGTGGTTTCCTTCTCCATAGTTTTAAATTAAGATTTACCATTCTCCTAGACTAACTCTCATCTAAGGCTAGAAAGCCCAGTGTACCCTATTACTTAACCCATAGCTGAAAGCGCAAAAGAAGTGTCATGCTTTTCCCAAGTGGATTAACACAAACACTGCAGACTAGGCTAGAATTTGAACTCTGCTTACAGATTCCAAATTCTGTACTGATAACCATCACACTCCCCACACATTATTACTTACTAGTATGACTAAAAAGTATTCTTTGTTGCTCCTTAAAGTGACTTGTTGTGCCTTCCCAGGCTAATGTTCTCAGCTGACATGATATAAAAAGACTATATCGAATCCATTGCTAGGTCAGCTGCTAAGAATATCCATTCACTGTGTCATGCAAGATAATTTTTCTCACTGGAATCTATCTTGCATATCTATAAATCTACCATTCACCCATGCTTAGAATATTGCTGCCACATATGGTCCGGTGCCCCTGCTATTTACCTTGAGTTCCTTGATAAGATCCAAAGAATAATCAGCAATATTATTGGTCCTGATCTGGCAGCACAGCTTCAGTCACTTACCCAGTGCTGTAAGGTTGCCTCTCCTGATTTTTTTATGAATATTTTCATGGTAATTGTTTGGATGAGCTCTTCATACTGTACCTAGAGTTTATGAATTTAAGCACAGTACTAGAGAGATGTGTGTTGTGGTGTAATGGATATCAAAGATCTGAGTTCAAATTTCAGTCGAGTTCATTGGATTCACTTATATACAAATATCCTTCTCCCCTAGTTATGAGTTGAATAGAACAGACTAGGTTCTTTAGCCTTGGTTGGCAACCTGTCTACTGTAGAAAGAAATGGCAACCTACTGCAGGAAAAAATCTGCCTCGTCAGTCATGTATCAAAAGATACATGATTGTTGCCTAAGCATATATCACATATGGCACTGACTGACTAAACTGGCATTGAGGTCTCATCAATTTACAGTTGAGATGGTGAGATGTGACCATAACTTTTAGGCTAACTTCTCGCTTGTGGAACTCCTTTCTTGCTCCATGCTTTTCAGCCAACTTTATCTGCAAAAATTTAAATGCAATGTCAATCGCTATCTACTGTCCTCGTGATTACTCTCTTCACTTTCTGCTCATTATTAATGTTTCTGTTCCTAATTCTGCCACATACTGTAACCTTTTGTGTCTTAGTGGCTTTACTGCCTTGCTTGGGGCGATTCTGATTTAAAATATATATATTCTTGTTTTTATTCCCCCTGTCCACAGATAAGAATTGTACAAATGAAGACTAGTTTGGACTTTCATAGAAACATTGAGGTATGATGATGGATGTTGTAAGAATTGTATATCATAAATACGTTGTTTTAGATGTAAGGAATATTGTGGTATGTTTCGGTCAGTGATTGTGGCTGGCTAAATTTAAATTTAAGTCAGAAGAAGGCCATCCTTTTCCACATCACCCTTTTTGGCCTTGTACCACATTTTGTGTGTATGTGTATATATATATATATATATATATATATATATATACACACAAAATTAGTGCTATTCACTATAGAACCTAGAATTTTTAATTTAAGCGCAATGCTAGGCTGGCTAGAAGTAGTCGTAAGTTCTATGCTAACAATTTCTTTTCTCATACTTCTCGGCTGTGGAACCCCCTTCCAGCACCATACTTACCAGCCAACTTTAATTTGCAAAAATTTAAATGCAGTGTCAATTGCTATCTACTGTCCACCTGATTACTCTCTTCACTTTCTGTTCTATGTCTTTTTAGGATGTGGTTGATCATGGCTCTCCACATCTTCTTACCTTTTTTGCTTTAAGTAATTCTTGCTCCTTTATGACCATTCTTTGCTTTTGAATTACTTATTCTGCTATATTTCTATTTGGACTAATGTCCTCATGTTTTTGTTATCACATTTCGACCATTTTACCATCTGGCCATCTTCAGTTTGTCAATCTGGGTACACTTCAAATAGTGTAAATAATGGTAAATTCTCATCCCAGAAATTCAGACAGAAATTATCCTGCCACCCATTTATTTAAACTTATCAAGTAGGTTCATTGCTATTTTCTACTGCTTTTCAGGCATTCAGTGTGTCTTGTGAATGTTAAATTTTCCAAGCCTTCTTTCCTTGTTATGTGTCCAAAAGGTTTCTATTTCTTTGTATTTCTTATTCTTCTTAAAACTTATTCATTTCTCACACATTATGGTACTATGGCCATGGTATTTTTGATATTTCTGATAGTACAACATCTTTGTTGATTCAATATTTTTAAGGGATACAGCACTTAAAAGAAGGAGATGATCAAATTGTCCAGCATTCAGTGCCATGCAAGAGATTAGGCATTACTCACTGAAAATATGAAACCATAATTTTCTTTTATTGATATTTACTAAGCTTAGTTTAGCACAAGTCCACAAATATGAACACCTCTATGAGAATGTAATTCTCTTTGGTGTTAAGATTAGCTTGTTAGCCATTACATTGTGTCAAAGGGTATACTGATATGGAGGAAATGAAGTGACAGTGTAAATGCCAGAGAATTTTTCTTACACTTTAATAAGTCCACTATTAATCCATGCATTGAATATTGTTGCCATATCTGCTCGTGTTTCTGCTATGTATTTAGAGATTCTGGTGTAATGTTGTCTGTGTTCAAAATAGCTGAGAATTAGGAAGACTGCATTTTGAGAGTGTATCAAAGGAACAGAAGACTGTGTAGATAAAACAAAGAAAATGTTTATTAAATGTTGTGAGGGGGAATATTTCCCTACAAGTTTGGACTCAGCTGTCGGATGAAAGATATAAAAAATACTCCTACATCAAGAGGAGTAGCAGGAGAAGCAGTAGCCTTTCCTGAAAACGTTTAGTCATTCATGGCTAAATATTCTCTTCCATAGTTTCTATTCTACATTATGCTTCCCTGTACCAAAAGGTAATAAACTTGTTAAACCAATTCTGGTTTTCTACTGTTGTTTTTGATAACTCAGCTACAACACATACACAGAACGGAAAAATTTGAGTAAATCAACTGCTACTCAAATCCTCCTCTAACGTGGTTACTTACCATATTTATAAGTAGGAGTAGTCCAATTTCACAATAGTAGGTAAGAGCAGGAAGCACAGTGAGTCCTACTCTTCAGTACCTCCCTTTTAGTTCATATTGCTGAATCATACTGAATATCTTTTTTTTTTTTTTTTTTTTTACTTGGATTCACCTCCAGCCATCTGATACATTTTTTTTTTATTTTTTCCTACTCATCTAGTGTTATAGTAGCCATGGACAGCTGAAATGTTTCACAAGAATTCAAATGAGGATCAGATTTCCTCCTTTAGTAATTATGATTTGCAATATTACCTTGTTAACCATTATTTTACAGCAAAGCAGCCATATTGATATTTACTTAATTAGATACAAGGATCTATCTATGAGGCACTTAGTGAGGATGGAATTCACTACAGTAATGGCTTCTTCATCTTTGCTTCACAGAAAAATATGTAATCTTGCTGTTGGCAGGAATTTAATTATGGCTTTGTACTAACTGCCTCCCCTGCAGGGGGTTAGACCACTCCACAAAAAGAACAACTTTTTAACTGGATATTTGCAAACTCAGTTATAAACCTAACTGATGTCTACGTTTTTAACTCTAATTTATACTGAACCTATGTCTGTTTGACTTTAGTATAGACTAGACCTATATCTACCACTTTGATACTAGCATATACTAGTATATATTTTTTACACTAATCTAGACTGAACAAATGTCTACCTCTTTGACTCTAATGTATACTGAATCTTTATTTCACTTTTTTACTCTAGTGTATACTTGACCTATGTCTACTTTTTTTTTACTCTAGTGTATACTTGACCTATGTCTACTTTTTTTTTACTCTAGTGTATACTTGACCTATGTCTACTTTTTTTTTACTCTAGTGTATACTTGACCTATGTCTACTTTTTTTTTTTACTCTAGTGTATACTTGACCTATGTCTACCTGTTTTTACTCTAGTGTAAACCTGTCATATATCTAGCTTTTTGACACTAGTTTAAACTATACATATGTTTAGCATTTTTTTATTCTATTGTAAACTACACTATGTCCTCTGATCTATTAATTCATTGATTTTTATCCTATAAAACATTAAATAACCCAAAATTGTGTAATCAAATTCTTTTACTTATATTAACTTATCAATTATTAATTTATCTTCTGGCATATTTTTCATTGTTCCTTTCATTCTTTACAGACATTTCTTGATATTGTGTGCAGTCTATAAGATTAAATATATGCATCATATTGTTTTGTTTATAAAATAAAGATTTGTCAAATCACTGACATACGTTAAATCAATGCTATTTATTTAAATATTGTCATGTGACAAGTTAATATTGCATCCTAATTTATTTCTTATTTCTTTCAATACTGTCTTTTCATTCACAAATCCTAATCCAGTATGAAATTACAGACGCTTTACTAATTTGTCTAATAACTGGAATACTACAATGACTGATGGAGAGGAGTTGGTCCCACCACACTCTCATAAGTACATTATCTACCTTGGCAAATTGCAACAAAAAGCTTTTACTCCCATTGTCAACCATGACAAGATCCAATCAAGAGGTTGAGTAAGCAAATGAGCAAAGCATTTTCCCATATCTGCATTACATTTTTAGGCAATTGCAACAAAAAGTTGTTACTCCCATTGTCAACCTTGACAAGATCCAATCGAGTGGTTGAGTAAGCAAATGAGCAAAGCGCTTTCCCATATCTACATTACATTCTTAGGCAATTGCAACAAAAAGCTGTTACTCCCATTGTAAACCTTGACAAGATCCAATCAGGAGGTTGAGTAAGCACATGAGCAAAGCGCTTTCCCCATACCTACATTACATTCTTACGCAAATTGCAACAAAAAACTGTCACTCCTATTATCAACCATGACAAGGTCTATTCGAGAGAGAACATAAGTGGGCACTTTAGTAACCCACACTCCTATTATTTTACCTATCCTATATATGTCCTCGTAATATGCATCTCTACCCCCTCTCTTTACACCCTTACAACAATCTCATTGAGTAACCTTCTAGATTTAGGGGCTTGTATTGGGTGAACAATAATGGGAAAAAAATCCTGCTAGGCAATTGCAACAAAAAACTGTTACTCCTATTATCAACCTTGTCAATTTTCCATTAAGAGATAGGGTGAGTAAGCACTTGAGCAAACCATTCTCCCATAAATATCTCCACTGCCTAAACAGCTGGAGCAAAAAGTTCTTACTCCTATTATCAGTCTTGTCAAGGTCTAATCAAGAGATAGTTTAAGAGTGCACTTTAATAAAACACTCTCCCATAAGGACATTTCCTGCTTAGGCAATTGCAACAAAAAGCTGTTACTTCCATTATCACCCTTGACAAGGTTTAATCAAGAGAGATATAGAAGGTGAATAGCACCTGACCAAAACCTCTAAAAATTTGTGACAGTCTAATCAAGAGAGTATAAATGTGCAATTAATAAACCACTCTCCCATAAGTACATTTCCTGCTTAGGCAATTGCAACAAAAAGGCTTTACTCTCATTATCAACCTTGACATGGTACAATCAAGTGAAAGAGAGAATGTGTGTGGTACTTGAGTAAAAACTCTAATTTATCTATTTTGTCAAGATCTAATCAAGAGGAAGAATGTGTGTCACTTTGTTGAAGCACTCTCCCATAACTACATTAACTGCTTCATCAATTACAACAAAAAGCTGTTACTCTCACTATCAACCTTGACAGGGCCCAATCAAAAGAGAGAGAGAGGGTGGGGGGCATTTGAGTAAAACCCCTAAGCTGCAACAAAAAGTCGTTACCTCCTGTCATCTGAAAGTAACCTGATATGGGATTACGGATTTTTTTCCCTTCTCCATTTCTCTTCGTACTTTTGCTCATATCATTTTTATTCCAATCATTCTAATTATAGTTGCAAATGACAGTTATGAATTTCTGTTTTGATTTTGAATAATATTTTTACTTGGCTCAAATCTTTCCTTCTTCTTAAATACTTGTTAGGCCTTTCAAGAGGAAAAATATCCAAGTAATTATAGAAGGTAGTGACAAATAAAAAATTAATTTTATAATTGATTTCTGCGTTTAGCCATATTAAAGAGAAAAAAAAAAAATCTTTCTTAAAATTAGATTAGCACATTTTCCAAAATCAGCAGAAAATAAGAACAAAAATATTTACAGAATTTTGAAATGGTAATGGTAATATTAGACATTTCTCTGCAAGAAAATGTTTTGTATTAATTAAACGAGCAGCCAGTATTGCTTTCAGTTGAAATTTATAAAATCTTCCTTGTAAAACAATTTTTCAGCAAAACAAGTTTCTCAAGTCCTGTAGCTGTTATTGCTCTTTTCAGTATTTATGGGGGTTTCCTTCTGATGTTTCCATTTGAAGTGGTATGAAACATCAGCATCTTGATTATGTCATTATTTTCTCTTCAAGTTACATATGCTATCCATTTTAGTTGTTGCTGCTGTTGGAAGTCTTTAAGTGATGTAGTTTCTGTTATTTGTTAATATTATGGCTCTTTCTAGTATTGATGTAGGTTTCCTTCCTAAACTTTTATTTGAAGTAATGTGGAACATCAACATTTTGATTATGTCATTATTTTCTCTTCAAGTTACATATGCTATCCATTTTAGTTGTTGCTGCTGTTGGAAGTCTTTAAGTGATGTAGTTTCTGTTATTTGTTAATATTATGGCTCTTTCTAGTATTGATGTGGGTTTCCTTCCTAACCATTTATTTAAAGTAGTGTGGAACATCAACATTTTGATTATGTCATTATTTTCTCTTTAAGTTACATATGCTATCCATTTTAGTTGTTGCTGCTGTTGGAAGTCTTTAAGTGATCTAGTTTCTGTTATTTGTTAATATTATGGCTCTTTCTAGTATTGATGTAGGTTTCCTTCCTAACCTTTTGTTTGAGGTAATGTGGAATGTCAACATCCTGATTATGTAATTATTTTCTCTTCAAGTTAGATGTGCTATCCATTTTAGTTGTTGCTGCTGTTGGTAGTACTCAAGTGATATGGTTTCTGTTATTTGGTACAGTTCTTTGTGATTCTGTAGTGCCAGTCCAAAATGTTCAAAGAAGGATGGTCTTTGCCAAGAAACACAGGCTTCACTCACTCAAAGCTCTTTACAGTATTGATGGGGTTTCTTTTCTACTTTTGGTTTGCATTTATAAATTTTTCATGAAAATGGATTTCTAAAGTCCAGTAACTGTTATTGTTCTTTCTAGTATTGATGGGAACTTTCTTTCTAACCTTTTGTTTGAAATAGTGTAGAATGTCAACATCTTGGTTATGTTACTGTTTTCTCTTTGAATTACATGTGATACCCATTTTAGTTGTTGCTGCTGTTGGTAGTACTCAGGTAATGTGGTTTCTGTTATTTGGTACAGATCTTTGTTTGTGAATCTATAGTGCCAGCCTACAATGTTCAAAAAGGGATGATCTTTGCCAAGGCCCACTGGTTTCACACACTCAAAGCTTTTTTTTCACCATTGATCTTAGGAAGCTGTTGTATATAGCTGAGAGTGTAGATATTTCTGAATGGGTTTAGTGCCATACATGACATCCATATTAAAGTCTCGATTTGACAAAGCCATTTAAGAATATAACTGAAATCTTCATCTTGATGTTTTGGTTTTGTCGCAATTTGCAGTGTAGAGTGAAACTATCTATGGTGCAGCCCATTCTATGTTTGATTTCCTTTTCTCCAATACAAAATTTGTTATAATGGATCCATATGCCAAGATATCTGAACTTTTTAGCATTTACTAATTCCACATCTTGAATTTTTATGATGGATTCAGGATATGTGACATCACTGCTTTCACTCCAATTATAAATGTTCAAGACAAAGTTCTTTTTTCTACCATTTTATGATGGGGTTCCTTTTACTACTATATTATATTATGGTTCCTTTTTCTACTGTTGTAAGACAAGGTTTCTTTTTCTACCATTTTAAGGTTCTTTTTTTTCTACCATATTAAGGTTCCTTTTTCTACCATATATTAAGGTTCCTTTTCTTACCATTTTATATTAAGGTTCCTTTTTCTACCATTTTAAAGTTCTTTTTTTCTACCATTTTATGGTTCTTTTTTTCTACCATATATTAATGTTCCTTTTCTCACCATTTTATGTTAAGGTTCCTTTTTCTACCATTTTAAGACAAGATTTCTTTTTCTACCATTTTAAACCTTGGTTCCTTTTGCTACTATTTTAAGACAAGGTTCCTTTTTCAGCCTTTTTAAATCATGGTTCCTTTTTCCACCATTTTAAGTTAAAGATCTTCTGCCATTTTATGTTGAGACACTTTTCCAATATTATGCTAACAGTAGTTTATTTCCATAAAATTAAGTGATTTTATTTATTGGGAAAGCAAAAGTATATTTTGGAGACATAACTCTTCATCTAATTTTATCTAAAGGATAAAATTGAATGCATGGATTTATATATAGATTGCAATATCTTTGTCTTCAATTTATCAGATAAAGATTTGCAGTGTAAAATGTCACTTTTTTGTTTTATAAAATCTTGTACAAAAAGTTACTTCATATTTGCTTTCTGTGATGCAATAAAGACTGGACATACTTGTCAAACCTATTTTAGAATGGAAAAGGTCTTCTATTTTGACATGTCATACATATGACTGCAATTTTGTGAAGAAAAAATTTAGTAGTTTCTGTGTATTTTTACCATGTGTTTTTTGGTATTACCTTATATAAAGTCTGCAAAATGCAAGTTCAAATCTTATCAAAGGTTATTTTATTTCTGATCCAATCAGCTTTCTTAGCATTTTCACTGCTGCATTGGTATAGTATTGTTACCTGGCTGTTTTGGTACATTTTGGGAAAAATAGAGAATTGCCATATGCTAGAAATAGATGACTATAAAGATTCTAACAGAAGTTTCTTGTAGGCACTTCCATTATGGCTTTTATTAGATACCTTTATAAGTAAATAACTTGACCTTATTTTCCCTGCTTGATAAAGTGCATTAGTAGCTATGCACACAGCAAGACTAAATAAGCAGTATCTCCAAATAAAACTAATTTCTTTTGCTAGCAATATAGAATCAACATTTTGGCAATATTTTTAATTGATTTCCCATCAAATATCTTCATCAAGTCCAAACTAAGTTTTAAACAAATGTGTTTTAACATTTAGCACTCTGCATCATTTATAAATATTGCTTCCCCTTTTACTGTATATGGAATCCCCTCAAAATATATAATATTTATATCAGTTCTATATATTTGAAATTGCAGTGATCTGGCTCTCAATTTTAGTCAAAATTGTTTTTGGGGTTGCCATAGAAGGATATGACTTTAAATTTTCCCTTTATTTTTTTTTTAAATCATTTAACACCAAGCAATCAATAATGCTACTAAAATGCAAGAGGTTACTAGGAGTGAAAGCAAATGAGAAAACTTTAGTGATGAGAAAGGACAATAAAAGAACAGTATTCAAAAAGACAGATGGTGATTGATGTTGCATTTAAATTTTTGAAGTTTGTAGGTGGCAGCAAAAGCAAGTAACTGGAAGAACTTCACAGGTGAGATGCATGTGAAAAGAAGCCATTAGAATAGAATGGTAAAATGATGAAAACTAGTAACTAATTTAATCAATTATGTATGATACATGTTTAGGTGATCATGTAGCTTTCAATACATGATTGATGTGGCAGATTTTTTTCCCTGGAGTAGGTTGTCATTTCTTTCCACAGTAGACCAGTTGCCATCCAAGGCTATAGAACCCAGTCTATCCTGCTATTTACCCATAGCTGGGAGGAGAGGAAGAGGATTCATACCTTTCCCAAGGTGCACATAAGTGAATGTAATGGATATGACTAGAATTCGAACTTAGCTCTCTGATTCCTCAATCAGCTATGTGCCATGTGTGATACATGCTTAGATGATCATGTAGCTTTTAATACATGAGTAACGAGCAGATTTTTTCCTGTAGTAGGTTGCCATTTTCTTTTATATGTCTTGGAAGCATTTTAACAAAGAATGAAAAATGCAATACTGAAATCTGAAGGCATATTGGGATGGCAAAA
The DNA here is from genome assembly GCA_963932145.1 of Acanthosepion lycidas. Taxonomy (NCBI): domain Eukaryota; kingdom Metazoa; phylum Mollusca; class Cephalopoda; order Sepiida; family Sepiidae; genus Acanthosepion; species Acanthosepion lycidas. The sequence continues at coordinate 28,796,258 of OZ010606.1, read as the reverse complement.
GATGCCTTCCAAAATCTAAGTAAAGTATTATGAAACAGGAAAATTTCATTAGAAACAAAGAGTACTGCACTATGTAATATTGGTCTTCCTTTATGGCAATGAATACTGGCAAATCTCGCCATGGTGTTATAGACAGGGTGGGATCATGCCTTTATCTGCAATGTTTGTGATTGGCCCTTTTTTATATTATATATATATTTTTTTTTTTTTGAGGAGATTTGTTTTGTGTGCCAGATGTAATGTTTGGAGTCCTTGCACAGAGAGCAACTTTTTTTATTTTTATTTTTATTCTTTGCTTTTTTAGTGTTCACGTCTGGGCAAGAGAGTTTATGTGCAGGGTGTGATGGGTAAATTGTTGCCATTTTATATTTTTAATTTTGCACATGTGTGTTGTTTGTTTCTGAATTTGTCAACTGCACAGTATAGTAGGGTCAGTTGGGTGATGTCTGTCAGAAAAAGAAATTCAGAAACGACATGCTGTACTTCTTGGCATTCATGCCAGAAGCTCCAATACGAACATTTTAGAGTGTTTGTGTGTCAATCTGAGAACAGTGCAGAGAATTTGAAAAAAGTTAGATGAATCTAATTACAAAGTTGTTTGAAAGGAATCACTAGTGATAGCAATGATATACCTCCATTCATCTTCCCACAAAGACTCAGACTCCACATGGAGGCCTACACCAAGTGCTTTGAACAGATAGTGTTGTCCTGGGTCAAGAGGTTGGCTGCTGGAAGACCCTTTTTCTGGCAACAGGACTGCACCATGCCACAAAAGCAGGAGAATCCAGTAATGGCTGTCATACAATTTTTGCGACTACATCACCCCTGACATCTGGACACCTAACTCCCCAGACTGCAACCCCCTTGATTATTATCTGTGGGGCACAGTTGAATATGAGACCAACAAAATTCTTTGTAACACCAAAAATAAACCGAAGGCAAGGATTATGGCAACATTCACCAACTTAAACAAGAAGACCGTCCAGAAGAGTTGCAGTAGATTCAGAAGTTGTATGCAGGCCATTGTTGAAGGCAGTAGTGATTTTATTGAATAAATTTACTCTTTAGTATTTCAAAATTTTTTGTGTAATTCTGATAGCTATGTCTGTTAAAATGAGATGTCAGTGTTATTTTCATTTTTGATTAATTTACACAACAATTTATCTATCACATCATGTAGAGTAAATCAGGGAGAGATCTAGTCTGAAGCAGAGAACAATATTATTTCTGATATGCATTTTATATTTTATTACAATTAAAAGTAAGATTATTTTTGCTTTTATAGCTTTTGATTTTATTGATTTAGTTGTTGATAATCAATAGTAAAATATGATAAAAGGATTTTGATTGCACTTGATTTGTAAAAATATTTCTTACGGTTATCTGTATGATTTCTCGTGATTAACTTCAAACTGAGATGTTTTAGGATAAGCAGGATGGATTGTGAAAGTAGTGTCATGGTTATCAGCATTGAAAGTGGAATCAGAGAACAGAGTTCAAATTTCAAGCTTGTTGTTTGCATTATGCACAAATACCCTTGGAAAAAATATGAATCAATCTCTTCTTTACGAATGGGTCCTCTTGCTTTGATGGCAACAGATCTAAATGAAAGAAAATATCTTAATCCCAAATTATGGAGAAGGCAATGGGAAACCATACCACTATCTTCTCCAAGAAAGCATGGAAATTCATGGATAATAAAGAAAAAGAATCTGTGGAGAGACATGATCGTCTATATCCTAAAGGGAGAAAGTCAGTCAGTTTACATACATGATACGTGCTTAGGCAATCATGTGTCTTTTGATACATGACTGACGAGTCAGATTTTTTCCTGGAGTAGGTTGCCATTTCTTTCTGCAGTAGACCAGTTGCTATCCAAGGCTATAGAACCCGGTCTGTCCTGCTATTTACCCATAGCTGGGAGGAGAAGAAGAATCATACATTTCCCAAGGGTATTAGCACATAAGTGAATATAATGGATTCAAATGGAATTTGAACTTGGCTCCCTGATTCCTCAATAATTCAAAACCATGAAGAAGGGCATGGGAAACCATCCCACTATTTCCATCACTATTTTCTATTAGTTCTGTTTCATCTTCAAGCAAATTTTCCAAAATTTGCTTGAAGATGAAACAGAACTAATGCTTTTAATTTAATTATATAATTAAATTTGAAGTTTTTAACTTCGGTTTTTGAAACTTGGTAATTCCTGTGTAACAAAGGAACCACATTTTTAAATCGGTTAATTTATAATATTTATGCTCTGTAAATTTACATTGAGCACTGTTTTGTAAAAATAAAAATATCAATAAGAATACTAGATTATATACCTTACTGTTCTTTCTTTTTACTATAATATATATATATATACTTCCTGTTCAAAAGACATGGCAAGGTGAACATATCTCAACCTATTGAAGAAATAAATAAATAAATATAAAATAAATTAAAGCAAATAAAATTTCAGGGTTCAAGCAGAGATGTTAGAAGTATAGAGCTGATGCAGGCATTAGAAAGAATCAGAAGCCTAATCCTAAAGATGAAACAAAAAACAAACTTCTATTCCTGTTAAAAAGACCAGGGAATAGGTAAACTTATCTACTCCTACTAAGGGAAAAAAGTAAATAAATAATAGATAAAATTTCAGAGTTTAGGGGGAGATGTTAGAAGTAAAGATCTGAAGGAGACTTTTGAACCAGAAACCTAATCCCAAACAGGAATCAAGGGATAAACGTCTACTCCTGTTCAAAAGACAAGGGAGAAAAAAAAAATTAATGTGCTTGTGAGATTGAAGAAACTTATTTTGCCTTTTCTACAGCTTCTTCTTTCTCTATGTTCCATGTCCTGTCAGTTTTTAATGTATTTTCGTTTTCTTAATTTTCAGTTCAAACCAAATACATTGAATCCTCGATGGTTGGAACAATTTGACTTGCGAATGTATGATGATCAGACAAACTGTCTTGAATTAACTGTGTATGACCATGATGTGGCAGGGAAGGATGACTTCATGGGAAGGTAGGTTTTCTAAAAATACATTATTTACAATATGATCTCGTGCCTTTTATCCAAATATAGACATACCTTGTGTCTTGTTTGGGGTTAAAAAAAAAGACAACAAAACTTATCTATCGTACATATCCTCATGAGATGTACTTCTTACTTCCTCCTCTTAGACACTTATAACCCTAATTCAATAACCCTCTCTCTTGAGTGGCTCTTGAGCCTTGTATTAAGTGAATATTAGTATAAAAAATTAAAGACCATACCAATATTTACTTTCTCCTCAAGTAAAGACCAATGTTGACCTTTTATCTCAAGTACAAATCCAACCAATGTTTACCTTTTGATTGAAATACCGACCCAACCAATATTTACCTTCTGGTTGAAATATCGACCCAACCAATGTTTACCTTTAGATTGAAATACCAACCCAACCAATGTTTACCTTTTGACTAAAGTAATTATAAAAAGCTGATTTTAACATTAATTAACACAGCTTAGATTGATATGTTATTAAAATAATCAACAGAAGTTCCATTTCTATATAAGAAATACTAATAGCTTACAGCTTTTATGCTTTTCCAATTTAAAGTATGGCTAATTTTGCATGGGCATGTAGGTTTGGAGCCTACAAAGAACTGGATGATAGAAAAATAAATGAAAAAGAATATTATATTTCCAGCCTTCCATACTTATAAGCAACAGCAAATAATGAACCTCACCCTTTAACATGAAGAAAAAAAATATTTTTGGTGTCTGGGACCATTCGAAAATGTTAATTGCTTCTTAACTTCATGCCTTTTTAGATAATGGCAAAAACATGTATGCATGTTGGTCTTTCATCAAAGCAAATTGGTGCAAAGGGTACTTTTGAAAAAAGAGGTTGGAGAATAATCGTCTGATAGTTGAAAGGGTCAGATGGTTCGAACAAGTTCTTAAAAACTTGAACAACAGATAAGGACTTCCAGCAAGCAGGAAAGCAAGAGGCAGTAAGGCATTTATAATATAGTTTTGAGAGAACAGGAGCCAGTTCAAGAGTGCACTTCTTAATGACTATTACAGGGATACATCGGATTCACATGCTTTATGGGGGGTGTAGGTTACAGATGACAGCAGAAAGCATAGAAGGGGTTATATACGTATCACTCAAAAGAGATTCAGTTCTAAGAGGGAAGTTAGGCAAGGATATTCTGGATGTGTCAAGAGTAGAGTTTGATGAGAGTGCCATCGTTCCTCTTTGTTGGCGTGTTTTATATGAAGCATTTGCAGCCTTTCTAGCCTCAGCGTGGAAAGTTCATGTCAGCAGTTCAAAAGAAAAAAAAAACCTGGAAAAGAAAGTTACTTTAGGGTTCACATGTTTTTATATTTGAGAGCTGCTGCTGATATAAGTTTTATTTTGAGCTTCTACTGCTATTATCTTTAATGTCACTAGACATATATCATGTACAGCACTTAAGTGACTACACCTAAAGAAATTAGTTAAAGGGAGGTAACTATGGGAATTATTTTCCCTTTTAAGATATTATATATTAGTTTATTAAAATCTTTGCAGATTAAGTTCTCATTTGTTTACCACTATGAAATTTTCTGAATTTCATGTCAAAAGCCATATCAGTAATTTTTCAAATTTAAAAACAAACATTGGTTTGATTGATCAAATGAGCTACAAAATGTTAAAGGTCAAATTCAACATCTGTCTATATTTCTGAGATGCATAATTGTAAATATTTAGACTATTTACATTGTTCAGACTGTTATCCTCATCTTTAATGTCATATACATGATATTTCAGTTTTTGTATGCCTGGCCTTCTTCAGGATCTGTCTATATTTCTGAGATGACGTATTGTACCTTTTTATATTGTTTGGACTGTTATCCTCATCTTTATTACCACATTTACAAATTTTGGCCTTTGTACACTCTGGCCTTCTTCAGGATCTGTTTATATTTCTGAGATGATATATTTTAACTATTTACACTATTTCCATTGTTCAGACTCTTGTCCTCATCTTTATTGCCATGTTCACCTTCAACATCTGTCTATATTTCTGAGATGAGGTATTGTAACTATTTACACTATTTCCATTGTTCGGACTGTTGTCCTCATCTTTATTGCCATATTCACCTTCAACATCTGTCTATATTTCTGAGATGAGGTATTGTAACTATTTACACTAATTCCATTGTTCGAACTGTTGTCCTCATCTTTATTGCCATATTCACCTTCAACATCTGTCTATATTTCTGAGATGAGCTATTGTAACTATTTACACTATTTACATTGTTCGGACTGTTGTCCTCATCTTTATTGTCATATTCACCTTCAACATCTGTCTATATTTCTGAGATGAGGTATTGTAACTATTTACACTATTGACATTGTTCAGACTGCTGTCCTTATTTTTATTGTCATATTCACAATGTTTCAGCAGTTGTACACTCCAGCCTTCTCCAGGTGATTATGTTGGAATTTTGAACCAAACTCTTTATTTCATTCACAAGGGTAGATTGTTCTAGTTCCACGTGCCATGCCTTTTCTGGATATCTCAGTTTCAGTTATCCACTGGGTCATGGATAAATGGGTTGGTTGAAATAATCCTGTGACTTGACCCAAACAGTTGTAAGTTCAATACATGGCCACAGTAGAGATTAACAAAAACCTGGATAGTTTTATTACTAAAGGGAAATAACTGAAACTGAGAGGCATGGCATGTGTAACTAGAACAATCTACCCTGGTGAATGAAATAAAAGGTTTGGTTCGAAATTCCAAGAAGTCACCTGAAGAAGGCCAAAGCATACAATGGCTGAAACATTGTTAATATGACAATAAGGATAAGGACAACAATCAAAACAATGTAAATAGTGTAATTTCACTATTTACATTGTACCAACTGTTAATTTTATTTAACCTCTGAGGTAAAAAAATATGTTGAGTTCTAGATCTACTTGAGTACATTAGAATGCTGTATAATTCAGCTTTCAAAGTGTATACTGATTTTCAAATTTTGTCCTTACCTTTAAAAAAAAGGGGCAGATTTTTTTACAAAGTTTCCATTGTAATTTAAAAATATTGGTTGATTTAGCATTGAATGAGTGTTCTTAATATCCGAGGGCAGGAGATTTTAGACCATAGATGAGATGCTGTAAAATGTGAGGTGACAGCTAATAGTGATCCTGAAAGAGATCTTTGTAGACAGTTTAAAAAAATAGAAAGGCTGTGTGGAAAATACTCATACATTGAAGGGGAATACTGCACCATTGCCTTCAATAGGTTTCTTTGTTTTTTTTTGTTTCGTTTAATAAATGGTTAGATACTTTCCAGACACACTATATAATTTTGTTATAGTCTATATACAATTATAGACACAAGTATAAACCTGACCAATGTTTAAATTTTGACTCAAGTATAATAAAAAGCACATTTCAATATTAAATAACCCCATAAGTTTCGGCATGTCATAAAATTAATGTGCCAAGAACAATAACAGTTCTCCCATTTAAATTTTCCTTACCCATTTTCTGATATTTATATAACGTAGTAAAGTAAATTTCCTGTAAATTGATCTAGAAACCTTAGTACTGATTTTAACGGTAGCTTTCATCTTATTGGAGATAAAACTGAAAAGACTGGATGATATTTTTAATTTATTTGAACTTCTCATTTGATATTTCTTCATTGACAGTTTTCCTGACAAATTATTAATGTTTAATAGATATATATAACATTCACCATCTTGATGAGTGAACTCTCCAAGCAAATGGATTACGTTCAGAGATTAAAATAATTGTGTTAATTAATGCATTAGCAAAGCATTTGCTTTTATCTTCAACCCTCTCTTCTGCCATTCACTTGATAAATGTTTGTTTATGGAAGAAAATGTTCAAATGTCTTTTAAATTTGTGACAATAGTGTTGAAAATTAGCTAAACTATGACTATTTTCAGTTTGTATAGAGAATACTAACTCCTTTTCACACTACATTCAACAGTGCTACTATTTTGATTTTTTATAGTAAATGATACATTTTAAATTGCATCTTATGCATCCTGCTGATGCACATGTCTTTTGTTAGTTCTCTTATTCCTTATTGCATATCTACTTTATCTGTAATACTCATTAATTCTATTTCTGCCCACTTTTCATTGATTTATTCCTCTTTTGCTTGCTTGTATCTGTTTAAAATTTCTTTGTGCAGAGTCCTATCTTCTGTGCCATATCTTGGCATTGTTTTCTGTCTCCTTTTCATCATGTCAAGAATTTCATCTGTCATCCATTCCTTTTTTTACTTATCTAGTTTTCTTTGGGATGATCTCGATTGCTGATTTTACTAAAGCTTATCTTAATGTTTCACACTTCAAATTTCCATATTTATTTTGTTCATTGTATCTGCTTTTAACACTGTCCACATATTTCTCCTTCACATCCGAGTCATTCAAGAGTCTGTCATATTACAATTTGGGTACTACCTTAGCCCTCTTCAATGTCATTAGTTTCAATAAGTTTACATATCACTGAAAGGTATACACTCCCACAATCAGCAGTTAGGTATATTTCGCAATTGCTATTTGATGAATTCTCTCTTTCACTACTTTGACATTCAGGTCTCCAGTGACAATTGTAATTTCCTGCAATTTGTCTGGTAAAATGTTTCAATTTCTTCTTACATACTTTGTGCTGTCAGGGCATATACAACTATGAAATATATGTTGAAAGGCTCCCCTTTCAATTTCACGACAAGAATTCTATCAAATATTTGATAATATCCCAGATCACATTTCTTCATGTCTTGATCTAATATAAGTCCTACTCCCTTTTTATTTTTTCACTGCCTGCATATAATGGGTGTTTCATTAAGATGAATCAAATTGAGCAGTAAATAAATCAGTGTTATTGGTGAAAATTTATTTATTTCTCTATTGGATCATGTTATTTAAGTTATGGCAATTATAGATGAAAAATAATATCGCCCAAATGTCTGCCATGGCTTCAATGGCACACCTCCACTCGATGATCAAAATCTTTAATGACGTCTCTGCATAGTTACTCCTCAATTTCACCAATATGCCTTATTATCTCATTCTTCACCTGTTGAATTTTTGTTGGCTTGTTGGCATAGACCTTACCTTTGAGATAACCCAAAGGAAGAAATCTAAAGGTGTCAAGTTGTGTGATTGTGGTGGCCTATTGATTTCACTGTTTTGAGAGATGATGCAACATAAGAATTTCTCATTCAATAAAACCATTGTTGCATTTGTTTGAATGTCCATTTTCATAATAGGCTTTGATAACTTTAACACGTTGTTTGATTGTTAATCTTTCCATCTTTGAAATTGCCAAAGATTTAAGTTGTTAAATCTGAAAGAAAAAGAAAAAAATCATTAGTTATAGGAAGACCCTTTATAACCTTGTGTTTGTCACCAAGGAAATCTCTATTTGACCATCTAGTTTTGCATATGCCTAAAATATTAACCTTTAACCTATTCATTTTTCTCTAACTGGCCACATAGATTTAGTGTTCTGACATTCCATGTCCCTAGAGCTATTTTTTAGTTGATGCAAACACCTGTCACTCATGTCTTCTCTTACCAGACGAGGGATCAATTCCAAGGGTGTGTCTGACCCCACTTACACCATTACACTTTATAGTTATTAGCAAAGCATTTATATTATAAATATAATAACCCTGTATTACAGAGACTATTTACATTATTCGGACTATTGTCCTCATCTTTGTCACCATATTTATTATGTTTCATCCGTTTTATACTCTGGCCTTCTTCAAGTTGTTGGAATGTCAAACTGAACCCTTTATTTTGCTCACTGGGGTATGCTGTTCTAGTTCCATGTGCCATGTTTAATGGATGTCAGTTATCAGTTATCTCCTGTTAATTCCCCTCTCCAACTAACCAACGCCTTTATCCACTGTGTCATGTGTCCTGACACATGGCACAGTGGATAAAGTCGTTGGTTAGATCCAGTGACAGGACCCAAAGAGTGCGAGTTCAATACCCGGTTAAGGCAGTGGAGAACTTTCAGAGGGGAATTTTTTGATAACATAGACCTTAGCAGTGTATTTCTATATTAAATACATTAGCAGTTCATTTTTATATGAAACTCTATATTATTTGTTTATTCATTCTTCTTGTCACTTTGCAATGCACAATGAAATTGGACAACAAACCTCAGGTGCACCAATACTCAAAAAACAAAAAGAAAATAGTGTTCAATTTACAAGGGGCCCATGCATAAAACCAATCACTCAAGTGCTTTGTCCTAGAACTAACTGATCTAGTATGTCATTCTGAGGATATCCAGTATACATGTTGTCAGTCATCATTTTTTCTGCTCTGCTGTGACAAAGAGAATTAGAAATCTCCTCCAAGGAGATCACAGAGCAGCAGATTATTTTCTAGGCAACATCTATAATCCTTTGGAGTGCTCACTTGTATGTTTCTGAGCAGTTGGTATACCAAGCAGTGATACCGTATGCCAACATACACCCAATAGAGCAACAGTAGAAGGTCATCAACAGCTCCCTTTTGTAAACTATTTTCCTCTGAATTCTCAGTAAATAGAGGCGTTGCTGTGTTTTCTTGACAAACACAATCATTTGGCTAGCATTATATTAGGTTGGTGCAAAATTATTGTCGTTTTTTGACGTTAAAAAATAGGTCAAAAAACGACAATAATTTTGCACCAACCTAATATTATATATTAATAGTGTATTTCTATAGAAAATTCATTAGCAATGCATTGCTACAGTAAACCCATTAGAAGTGCATTTCTATAGTAAACCCATTAGCAGTACATTTCTATATTAAACCCATTAGCATTGCATTTCTATCATAAACCCATTAACAGTGCAATTATAATATTCTATCAATAATACTTTCATTTAATTAAAATCACTTTTTCCTTTTTTTTATTGTATAACAGAGTTTGAATACCCTAACTGGCTGAAAGAAATATTCAGTGACAAATCATACAAGTTTTAATTCTCGTCTACCAAAAATATTTAGTTTCTTGAAAAGAATACATAAACTGAGTTGAGTCTGTGGTAGAGTATCAGTAAAGTCAGTGGGTGGTGATATAAATAGTTGAAGATCTGCCGATATGAACAAAGTTAAGATGTAGCCACTGATAAATATAACGACTTTAATTATTGTTTCATATTTTTCACAACTGTCAGTATTTACTACATCACTTTATATACAATCATTAAAGAGAATCAAAATTTTGGGGCACTGAAAAGATAATTTTAATTTATTTCTATAGTAAAATAATTCCTAGTAAATTTCTATATATGCTTTTAAGATTTTCTGTGCCAATCTATATTTAATCATTAGAATGAATCAAAATTTTGATAGATTTAATAAATAATTCTAATGCATTTGCATAGTAAGTAATTAGCAGTTAATTTTTGGCAAAGTTTAACAATCGTATTTACAAAAATTTATTTTCATAATCTCATAAATAAATACTATTTAATATTTTCATTTTAAATTCTCAAGAAAAAATGTATCAATCTAGTTGGATATGTTTGGGTTTTAATCAAATTCTAAAAATAGATTTTAAAAATAATAAAATTGCTGAGGAAATCAAGAGTGTATACAGTAATAGTAGTGCCAAGAGAAAAACTGTTCTTTTGACATACTGTTTTTTTACAGGTATGTTTGTTAAACTTTGCCGTGTTTTTTAGCAAAATAATTTCCTACAAATTTTTTAATATGCTTTTAGTGTTTTGATGAATTGAATTCAATAATTCCAATGCATACATATAGTAAAATATTTTCCAGTAAATTTCCATATAAACCTTTAGTTTATGACGTGTTGCTCTATAAGTAATCATTAGATAGCATCAAAATGATTTACATTATTTACATTGTTCAGACAGTTATTCTCATCTTTATTGTCATGTTCACAATGTTTCAGCCGTTGTACACTCTGGTCTTCTTCAGGTGATTGGAATTTCAAATTGAACTCTTTATTTTGTCCACCGGAGTAGGTTGTTCTAGTTCCACGTGCCATGCCTCTTCCAGATGTCTCCCTTTAACTCAACACTCCAAGTTTTTTGGGGGGTTTTTTTTGTTATTGAACTCACAGCTCTTTGGGTCAAGTTACTGGATCCAACCAACACTTTTATTCACTGGGCCATGTATCCTTGAGGACATCGATGTATGAATTTTTGGGACTTATAACCCTAAAAAATAAAGGGTCCAGTTTGAAATTTCAATCACCTGAAGAAGGCTGGAGTATACAATGGCTGAAACATCATGAATATGAAAATAAAGTTGAGGACAATAATCTGAACAATGTTAATAATGTAAATTATTGCAATACCTCATCTCAAAAATGTAGACAGATAGCATCAAAATGTTTATATATTTCATAAATAATTCTAATGCTTTTCTATAGCAAATAATTGGAAATGCATTTCTATAATAATTGGAAATGAATTTCTATATATAGTATTTGTTGTGTCACTGTCTATGCAATCTTTGGAGGGAATCAAAATTTTGATGAATTTAATAAATAATTCTAATGCATCTCTATAATAATTTTTTTTTTAATCATTTCACTCCCAACAAGGCAACAAAGTCACTAGGATGCAAGTGGTTATTAACTGTTAGAGAATATGAGACAAACTACTATTAAGGAGAGAGGACAATAAAACAATAGAAGATAACGGTTGATATTGGAGTTAAATTTTTGAAGATCAAACTTAACTGGGAAGCAATAATCCGGAAGAGAGTTCCACAAGTGAGAGATGAGATAGAAGAAACTGTTAGCATAGAACTTACAGTTACATCTCACCATTTCAACTGTAAAATGATGAGACCTTGCTGCCAATCTAGTACTGCACTTAAATTCATAAATTTCCAATGAATTTTTATATATGCATTGAGTATTTGCTGTGTCACTCCAAATGTAATCATGATAGTGAATCAAAATTTTGATAGATTTGATCATTCTAATTCATTTCTATAGTAAATAAATTGCCATGCATTTTATAATAAAATAATTCCTAATGAACTTCTGTATCTGTTTTTAGAATTTGTTGTGTCATTCTTCATGTAAACATTCAAGTGAATTAAAACTTTAATGGATTTGATTAATAATGTTAACGACTAAAAGAGTTTTCCATAGTCTGCTCAGAATTTGTCCAAATTGATTTTTCTAAATGCTAGTATAAATATGACAGCCTATTTTCTCTGAAGTATTAGGTTGGTGCAAAAATAATGATGTAATAATGTCGTTTTTTGACGTATTTTTAACGTCAAAAAACGACAATATTACGTCATTATTTTTGCACCAACCTAATATCTTGATTTGGATTTACTGTCTACCGTTTTCAATTTGTCTCATCCAAGACAAAATTACTACTTAAAATACTGTAATAATTCCAGACCATTTCCTTTACTTGTGCTATAATAAAAGATAAAAGACACAGGAAGGAAGGATGGGCATTGAGGGTGGGGTGCCTTTTCCATTAATAATGCCTAGAGATTGTCAGATGATTTGGCACTCCAAAAAGATGGCTGAAATAGATATATGTTCACGTTTTAGTCTGTCAGCCATTTCAAAGAACATCAAAATTATTTTTGGGCTACTTGAGTTTACTAAAATTAAAGAATTAACCTGCAAAGTAGATTAGAGAGTAACATTTCTCACTGGTATCAGGGGTCAGTTCCAGCCATAAAAAAAAAAAAAAAAAATTTGAATGCTGATATATACATGATCAACAAAATCTTTTAAAATTAACCTTCTTTCCAGAGCTTAGCAATCAATTATTTTTGCGAATTTGCCAATTCTTTACCTCTTGCTATGATGATAATCTTCTTGCATGAATATCTATTACAGAATCTTCTTTTTGTATTTTTTAGGCTAAAAATAACTACAGATAACATTATTGGAACATTCTAGAATATTCCACTTAAATATCTAGAGTATTAAAGCAACTTAAAAATTTTAAAATCTGAAATTTGCATTGTATGAATACTTTTTTCACCCATTAAAATGGACAAATAGGATTTATTTCTATTAAATCAAAATTTTTCTGTTTTCTTAGCATATTTTGTTATTATGCATCTATGTACAGTTAATTATGTGAAAAGTATGTTTATTCATTAATTGGAAATACAATAAATTAAAAATTTGCATGTGTACAAATATTTGTTTTCCCCCACTATATATTGTTTATTTTTGTTAAAGAAAATACATCAACAAAAATAAGGTTACAGTGCACTAGGCAAAAAAATATTACTGCATGTTCATATAGAGCTTTGAAGAGTGTTGCCCTGAAAAGGACAGTTTTGTAGTCGTTGAATAGGACAGTTTTGTAGCCATTGAAAAGTATTATCCTGAAAAGGACAGTTTTTTTAGCCATTGAAAAGTATTATCCTGAAAAGTACAGTTTTGAAAAATGTCCTGAAAAAGGATGGTTTTGTAACCATTAAAAAGTGTTGTCCTGAAAAGTACAGTTTTTTAGCCATTGAAAAGTGTTGTCCTGAAAAGGACAGTTTTTTAGCCATTGAAAAGTGTTGTCCTGAAAAGGACAGTTTTGTAACCATTGAAAAGTATTATCCTGAAAAGGACAGTTTTGTAGCCATTGAAAAGCATTTGTCCTGAAAAAGACAGTTTATCATATATTGTTGCTGTTGGCAAGTTTGGCTTGAGCTGGAGGCCTGCTCAAGCCACTGGTGGTGGCTGGCTAGAACATATACTACACTTTAATCCTAGGCTTTATTTAACATGAAAATACGTTTGTGGCACAAGGCTGCAGTGGATGTAAGGAAAGGCCACTCATCACTGACTATCCTAAACCTAGCTAATCTGATTCACAATCCATTCATTCTTACAATTGACTCATTCTCTATAAAGACTCATCCTTCTTCACCCAAATCATCATTTACCAAAATACCACACAGTATTTAAATATGCAACGTCAGTCATTCAATTCTGGGAACCTACTCAGAAAAATACCAAGGTATAAAATGTCTATACATACAATTGTGATTTTTTTTTAAACCTGGATTTTCTTACAAAAATATATCATGAAATGAAGTTGGGGGCAAACCCCAAATTAAACAAAAATAACAAAACAGTCAAATGAAAATAAAATTAGCAAAACTTTCAAACTAATATAAAATTATGTAAGTAAGACCCATCCACCCCACAGAAGAATAAGAGCAAGCACTGTATTCTGCCTAGCGGCAGAATCAAGAAGCTTACTCACTAAAGGTGAGGGAGGGAAAAGTAAATTTTGGAGTGAGTCTATATAAAAGGCTGACCCAGTCAAGATAAAAAGGGGATAAAAACAAACTGGGGAATTGGGAATCTTGACAAGGACCATAACAAAAGGGAAAGAAGGGAATGACAGTCACTCACATTAAGTAGGTGAACAATTTGATCTGAGGCCCCCCCCCCTCTTGGTTTCGGTTGCCAATTTGGTGGGGCTTCTGAATCAGTTTTACAACAGTTGCTTAGTCATAAAAGGTTATGTTCCTTTTTCCGGTTGTTTTTTTAAAAAATATGGGAATGCCGAATAAATACGACAACCACCTCTATCTTCCCTTTCTTTCTTTCTTTCTTTCTTTCTTATATACTCCCTTTCATTATTTTTTCTTTTCTTTCTCCTTCCAATTCTTTCTTTCTTTCTTTTTATGTATGCTTTATTTTTATTTTTCTCTTTCTTTTTAATACCAAAACAATGGCTGTGATATATATATCTTTTTTTCTGTCTTTCCTCACAATCAGAACAAAATGTTCCATCTGTGGTAATGGTAGGATATAACTTATTAAAAGAATTATATTTCACTTCCATCTTCCATTGGCTAAAAGTCTGTTCTTAAGCTTGAATGTCATCCCGAGCATTTCATTTAATTTTAACTAATTTATTTTTAAAAAATTCATTTTTAACTGTATTGTGACAGGACAGCTGCCATAGCAATTTGTATATATTTTTTTAAAATTGTCTAAATTGGTGTATTTTTGTTTATTGATTCTAACATTGGAGACAATAGAAAATAGCTAACATTTTTTATATGTCTTTTTATTTTTTATTTTAAAAAGAGTAAAACTGCAACTCAACCCCCACCCACTAAAAAAAGATATTTCCAGTTTATAAAGTACGGTAATCGATCAGACATATTCAGTCATTTGAAATGTTTTGTGCTGAAGATTTTTCATTGAATGTTCCACTGTCATTACAGACAAGTTGACGCTGATGGTAACAGTAAAATTAGCCATTTTCATAGAGAAAGCTTTTGGTACTCGTTGACCAAATAGTTGAAATTTACAAAATCCTTCTTTTAAAATAAAATTTTCAGGAAATTCAACTTCACAAATCTATTTACTATTATTGCTCTTCATGATAAAATTAACCATTTCCTTAGAGAAAGAATTCAATATTCACTACCCAAACGGTCAGTGTTACTATTATTTTTTTTTTAATCTAAGCAAGGCAATAAAGCCACTAACATTCAGGTGGTTACTGAGTGTGAAAGAATATAAAAAACATTATTAAGTAGTGAGAATAACAAAAGAACTGGAATTAAGAAGACAGAATTGAATGACTGACGTTGCATTTAAATTTATGAAGATCAAAGTTTACTGGGAAATAGTTCCTCAAGCAAGAAACTGTTATCATAGAACTCATGGTTACATCTAGCCATTTCAACCCTAAAATTATGAACTCTTGCTGCCAATCTATTACTGCGTTTAAATTCATAGAATTTAGGTACCATAGAGAAGTGTTCATCAGAACAATTATCATGAAAGTATTTATAGAAAAGGTACAAGGGAAGGTACATTATGGTAGTGGGGGAAATGACTAAAGCTAAGATGCCAGATCAGAACCAATGAAATAGGAGATTCTTCTTTACATTTTACCATGGATCTCTAAATATACAGCAGAAGCACCAGACCACATGTGAGCATCATATAACTGCTCCATGTGCATTCACACATCCTGGACTTGCAAAATTATACTAGCCAGTGAGATGCTGTATTTTCTCTTAGCTCAATATACCAATTTATGCATATATATATATATATATATATATATATATATATATATATATTTATTTATGAATAAAAATGGTTTGAAGAAAATGGTTGAATACATCAACACAGATATAATGACAATATTCTCCACATGTGACAAATACTGACATTATTTTCAGTTAACAATATGAAAATAGCATTTCTCTACATTCCAGTTGCTAGTAACATTCTGTTTTTGTTTTTATTAGTTACCTTGTTAAATTATATTCATTTCGTATTTTGCTTTGATAAAGTCCACATTGGATGAAACGTGTCAGCAATGACTAGTTTTCCTATTGTCATTTTTATTCATAAATATTGTCTTCTCTACTGGTTAAATCAGAGAAATTTTCATATGTGTGTGTGTGTGTGTGTGTGTGAATAAAAACAAAAAGAAAACTTTTCAGGTTAATTTGCAGTTTAGCACCCGTGCTCAGTTCACATTAAAAATTTCCAAAATAGTTACATTTAAGCGTAATTGTACATGCTTCATTCGAATCTGGCTTGATAAGTTTGATAAAATCTACCATTTTGGAGTTATCAACAGTGAAATTTCAGATTCGATTGCATTATTGACAGCAGCCATTACTCACATTGTTTGCATGCATTCGCTGTTTGAATGCTAAACATGGAAGACTGTAGAAACCTAAGCTCAGAACTGATCTTTCTTGTCTAAATTTGCCTCAATTACTGTGCATGAGAACTATTTACATACACATGCTCAGTTTGCACAATGATACCTGTACTGATAGCTATTCTGCAGTGAATGTACACAAATAATGCCAGTAATAGCTGCCCACAACATGAATGAATCTGAAATTTCACTGTTGTATATTTACCTAAGTTTCTTTAAATAATTTTTAAATAGAGGTTAAATTTAAAATTGGTAATTTTTATTTTTTATTTTTATAGTAAAATTTAAAATTAATGAGAATGATTTCTATTTTAGTCTAACATTAACATTAAGACATTAATAATTATAACCAAGGTTTGTTGTCAAGTTTTTTGAATTCTCGTATACTTGTATTTTGATTGGTTATTGTAACTTATGTAACAGCGTTTCTCCTATTGAGGGGTGTTTGGTTGAGTTGAAAATTTTTAAAACTCTTTACTATACATTGAACACCATCACTTGAGAAGACACCAGAAGTGTTGAAAGAAAATAGCTATTTTTTGTAGTGGTTTTATAACATGTTTATGTTATAATGTTTGAATAAATAATATTTACTCTACTTTGTATTGAGCACCGTTTTAAGAATAGTGTTTTTGGTTATTGGAATTTTATTCCATCTACATCAATCCTATACCTATATATAAATTTTAACTTTTTCAGATGTTGTGCCCTTGGGCCTTCTTCAGGTATCTGTCAATCTGGGTAATTTTCAGAGAAATGTTCAACTTTATTTATTTTATTTACACTTTATTTAATTTACATGGAAGTGATTTTGGGGTTTTGTGAACTCTATAATCTTGACTGAGGTCAAAAGTTAGTTGATGATGATGACTTGCTTTCCACTGCAACTTTACCATTTTGACTCTCCCTTCACTCATGATCAGTTATACCTGATTTTAATGTGTCTCCACTGGTTACAGCCTTTTGTTATTTCTCAAGTGAGCTGTTTGTCTAACTCTTGTACTTTCTGCTACAACTGCATGAAATGCTGTACATGCAGTTCTTGGTCAAGATTTTTTTTTTTTTTTTTTTTTAGCTATTGACACTTTATGATTTTGAATTAGTCTTGGAAACTAACTTGATTCCATAAAGCTTGGTATGCTCCACTTCTTCGTTTATGAATTCTTAATTCTTTATTTACATTCTGCAGCAACTGCATAGACTGTTGTACATGCAGTTCTTGGTCAAGTTTATTTTTAGCTGTTGGCACTTTTTATGAAGATGAATTAGTCTTGGAAACTAACTTGATTCCATAAAGCTTGGTATGCTCCACTTCTCCGTTTATGAATTTGTATATATTTCTAGAAATGACTCAACTTAATTCTTTATTTATTTACTAGGTCGGCATTTTTTTTTTCTGGTGAATTCATACAACTTATGAATCTTTAATATATCTAAGTAGTTTAAATTTCTCCTTGGATGTTAGTTTTCTGTCTTAAATATTGAAATTATTGATTTGTCTTCTGGTGTTCACTCTTTGTTGTGATGCAATTAAATTTACACCCCACCCCTAATGCACACAAACCTAACTAATGATAATTTTCCAAAATCAAAATATAAACCTTTGTATGAGTGAATGCACCCAGTTGATTTTTTTTTTTTCAATAATTACTCTCTATTTTAGTGATGAACAGAAATTATAGATGTATACTCCTACTTACAAGAAGCTCTTTAAGTATGTTTCTCTTTGCTTCTCTGGCTTTCAGTAAGTCCTGACAGTGTTAAATTCTCAAGGCCCTCTTTCCATATTACATATACATAGGGAAAATATAGTAAACAATGAAAAAGCGATCAATCATAGGTCTCCACAACTTCTTGTATTTTGCTGTTCTGCTTAATTAAACATCACAAAAATAAGGTTTGGTTTGTTTGTTTTACGGCATATTCACCTCAATGGGTTATCTAATGCCAACAAAATTTTTATTGCCGGTAATATTTTTTTTTTCAAAAATATATTGCTGGTAATATTTTCCTTTTTTCTTCAAAAATTTATTTCTGTTAATATTTTTTTACAAAGTATTTTTGGTATTAAAACTTTTTTTTTTTTTTACACTTTCATAGTGTTTTGACCCCTGTTTGGGGGTTAACTATTTGCCCATAGCTGGGACCCTAACAAGTGCTACCACTCCAGGTCAGGGTGGACATGGGAACACCAACAATTAAGAGGTTGTTCCACAGGCCTTGCTGTCAGATGTAGTTTATCGACTTACCCAGGATGCGGATGTAGTTTATCATTATACCCAGGATGTACAAAAATAAGGGAAGGGAAATATTCTAAACAATGAAAAAGAGATCAATCATGGCTCTCCACAACTTCTTGTATTTTATTGCTCTGCTTAATTAAACATCAAAAAACTTTGTACAATGAATCAAAGTTTTAGCGTTTTCACAAGCTCTCCTTGAATTCATGTCAGAATTAGAGTATTGAGTAAAATATATATAATTCCCTGACAGTTGTGAGTTCAGTTTTGGGGTCAGATAGTGAAGAAAATCACATGCTCTAATTTTTTAGGAAGAAGCAGACAAGCAACACAGACATGGATGGACCGGAAAACAGATACAATATATAGCCAAACCATAAAAAAGGGGCCGAGATTTGGGGTCAGATAGTGAAGAAAATCACATGCTCTAATTTTTTAGGAAGAAGCAGACAAGCAATAGACCGGAAAATACTGATACAATATATACCCAAACCATAAAAAAGGGGTCGAGTTTTGGGGTCAGGTAGTGAAGAAAATCACATGCTCTAATTTTTTAGGAAGAAGCAGACAAGCAACACAGACATGAATAGACCGGAAAATACTGATACAATATATACCCAAGCCATAAAAAAGGGGTCGAGTTTTGGGGTCAGATAGTGAAGAAAATCACATGCTCTAAATTTTTAGGAAGAAGTAGACAAGCAACACAGACATGGATGGACCGAAAAACACTGATACAATATATACCCAAGCCATAAAAAAAGGAACAAGCATAATTTATCTGTATAAATTGAATAAAATATTATTAGATTCTAGAGCCAAGATTTTTTTTTTTATTTTACATTTGACTGATATTTGTGCAAAATGAGTAAGATTTCATTTTCATGATTGACTTGGTAGAAGCCAATAAAATGTTAAATCATTGGTTCCCAAAGAGGATAATAATCTTTACTTGTACATTCAGGAATATTTCTTGTTAGTTTAGTCCAAATTAATTCAAAATTATTGTCCTTCTCCTTTCACCTCCTTCATTATTCTTTTTGGATTCTATACAAGGAAAAAGAATAGTTATCAGAAACTAAAATTGGTAAATCAAACTGGAATTCTTGTAGAAAATATTTACATAAATGTCCTTGAGGAAAAAATGTGTCCCTCCCAGCCTAACAACCTTTTCGGTACTCTCAGAATAAAAAAATACTGATCATAATATCAATACAGTATAAAATCGATCTCTGACATTTTATAGTTATCAGAACTTATTTTTAATATCACAAGAACTTTTACAGCCCTTTATGCAACCTGGCAATCAATGAACACATTTGACTACTCTCCCATGGTGTTACACGGTCAGCAGTGTGATGCTATTCAATGAGTATGTGTACTGTGTGACTACTGTTTCGCCATGACAATGAACCTGATCAGTCAGTACTTCCAGTTCAGAGTTAGCATCCTGCAACATTTGGCTCTTCCAAAAATTAAAAATCTTTTTTGAATTGGACGAGATTTCAGATAACATTAATAGAATTGAATAGATTCGGTCACTCATAAAAAAAGAATAAGGAAAAATATTTTGGGAAATATTTTTTGTAGGCTAGCATTCTTTAAACCTTCCTTGTCAGAACCAAAAAATATTGATTTTTTTTTTTTGTTTGTTTTTACAAATAGGACCAGTATATTTAAGTAGTTCCACCTTTTCTTACTATGGAAGTTCCAACTAACCAAAATAACACCTATTTTAACAATAACAATAAATTTTATGTTCTCCTCCTCCTTTTATGTATCATGTCCTTTCATGATGTAAATGTTCATGGTTCTCCACGACTTCTTGTCTTTTGCTGCTAAGTCATTTTTGATAGTTTTTGTCTCTGTTCTGCCATGCATCCACAGAAACTCATTATGTAGGTTAGTGACTTTTCATGTTTTCAATATATCCTTTGAGTGTTAAATTCTCTAGGCCATCTTTCCTCATAGAATGATTTGATTAACTGTGATGAAAAGCAGGTAAAATTAAGATGAAGAAATACTAGTCAAAACTGAAGAATGTTTGATAATGCTTTATCTCATAAAAAGTTAAGGTAATATTGCTTTTGACACTCCGAAATGAAAAGAAATGGAAATTAAGATGGAAGAAAATTAATAATGGCTGACAATGCTTCATCTAATAAAAATTCAAGATAATATTTAAATGTAATGTCAATCATTATCTTGTCTTCTTAATTCCTGTTCTTTTATTGTTCTCTCTGCTTAATAATGTTTTTGTCTTGCTTTTTTTCCTTGGGGTGAAATAATTAAAAAAAAAAAAACCTTACTGGTAAGTAGCAACCCTACTAGATGAAAAACAATTAAAATGAAAGAAATCCTTCCCTCATAGAATTATTTGGTTAACTGTGATGAAAAGCAATTGAAATTAAGATAAGGAAATCCTAGTAAAAATTAATAATGGCTAATGATGCTTCATCTAATAAAAATTCAAGATAATATTTAAATGCAATGTTAATCATTATCTTCTGTTTTCTTAAATTCTGGTCTTTTATTGTTCTCACTCCTTAATAATGTTTTTATTTTTCTCATATTTTTCACACTCATTGACCCCTAGTGTCTTAGTTACTTTATTGTCTTGAAGGGAAATGATTAAAACAACCTTATAATAAGCAATAACACTACTACTAAGCCATTGAAATTGAGATGAAAAGAAATACTAGACAAAACTTAATAATGGCTGACAATGCTTCATCTAATAAAAATTCAAGATAATATTACTAAAACTACTAGATAAAAAGCCATTGAAATTAAAACGAAAGAAATCCTATTCAAAAATTAATAATGGCTGACAATACTTCCACTAAGATAAATTCAAGATAATATTGCTAAAACTACTAGATAAAAAGCCATTGAAATTAAAATGAAAGAAATCCTATTCAAAAATTAATAATGGCTGACAACGCTTCATCTAATAAAAATTCAAGATAATATTGCTACTAGCACTTTATATATATGTGACATCTGTCAGTCTCAAGAAACCTTGGATCTGCACCCAAGAAATTATGCCTCAGCTGTTGATGGTGGTGCAGCAGCTGTTATGGCTGTACAGACCCACATGGGAGTGACAGTCTTGATTGCAATGAATACATGTGAAGACGCTCTTCTATGATGTTTCCTTGCTGTTTTCTTTCCATCAAGCATACTTTACCCCAGCAATAAGCCTTTGTTTCTCTTTTCCTCACTGCAGCCATCAGTCTAAATCTCGTCTCCAGCATGAACATTCATTGGCAACGTATTCCTACCTCATGATGTCCATGTCCATATGTCCCTTTTGCAGGTGTCCTTGAAGTGAAGATGAGGTCACCCTCATGCCAATAGCCAGTTCCCTGCATAGAAAGACCTTCAGAATTTTCCCATCTAGCATATGGTGTACAAGTCCAAGCCAGACATAATTAATAAAACAATATCATGAGATACAGTGGCATCTAGCATTTGGAGAAAAATTAGAAAATAATTTTATTTTGTTATATTTGTTCTACTGCAAGAACTAATAGTTGGCTATTAGCTCTTGCAGCTCAAGCAGAACATTACTGTATAGATTTGTTTCATTTTTTATGCTTTATCAACCTTTGTGTATTATTTAATGCTGGACCATATCTCTGATTGTAGGAGGTCATTTATAGTACCCAGTTTTTGCACATAGTCCCCCATCTAAGTACTGCCAATGAAGATGCAGAAAAATTGTGCTATCTTCTGGTTTTATTCTGTTTTCTGTGTCTGTTGTGCTATCTTCTGGTTTTATTCTGTTTTCTGTGTCTGACACTCAAAAAATAATGACTCCTATTTATTTCCACAGAAGGTACTTCTGTGGAAATAAATAGGAGTCATTATTTTTGGAGTGTCTCTTGTACAATAATGCCAAACTGTTATAAGTTTTTAATATTTTTCAATTTTTTATTCCTTTCTTTTCTTCTATGTTCAAACATCTCGGCTTAAAATATCGCAAAATATATAACACAGTGGTTCCCAAATGGTGTTGTACACCTCATAGATGAGACGG
This sequence comes from Acanthosepion lycidas, assembly GCA_963932145.1. Classification (NCBI taxonomy): domain Eukaryota; kingdom Metazoa; phylum Mollusca; class Cephalopoda; order Sepiida; family Sepiidae; genus Acanthosepion; species Acanthosepion lycidas. The sequence goes on along the minus strand of OZ010606.1, from coordinate 28,773,297 downwards.
AATGATGGAAAGACAATCAAAGATTTAGAAACAGTTTGAAAAAAATTCATATGCCAAAAATAAACATGATTTCAAAATTTAAAATATGGGTTACTTGTAATTGCATGCATGAGTCCCAGTATAAATAGATATAAATAATTATTGACCGATTTTATCATTGTCATATTTTTGCATTATATTAAGAATATATTAACTGGGCTCTGCAAATTGGAGGAGAGAGTTATCAATAATAATGTTCTGACTGCGAATCCAGTGTTATCTCCCTTTAACCCTCTTTCTGATTTTTATTTTAAATGCAAAAATTTGGTGAGGCATGAGCAAATCTTAATTCCGAAAAGAGAAAAAAAGTTCAGGAATCACTGCTATACATGAAAAATTTTCTTCTTTTTCCTGTTAGTTTAGCCACATCAAAATATACAAAATCCTCTTTCATTTAGTTTCAAATTTTGGCTTAAAGCAAATAAAAATGTTCTGCACAATTCTTCAAAATCAAAGGAAAATTCTTTATTCTTAAGCTCATCAACTGTATTCTCTGATTTAATTCCACTTAAAGAATTTTGAATTCTGAAATGAAGTTCTCTTAAAATATATAGTATTTATTTACACTATATTGTATGAACAGTTGTGGTCATTTTTACTGACACATTCAAGTTGTCAAACCAGCGGTAGATTGCCTTGATAGCTCTCCAAGTTTTTGTTCTCTCTGCTGAGGCCAGGGATTGAAGTCACAACTCTCTGGATCAATTAACCAATGCCTTTATCCACTAGGCCATGTGTCCTTGGGTTCGATCTGAAATTCTAACTTGAAGAAGGCCGAAGCATACGATAACCAAAACATTATGAACATGACAGTAAAGATGAGAAGAGTTCAAACAATGTAAACCGTGTAAATATTTCCACTACCTCATCTCAGAAATATAAACAGATCCTGAAGAAGGCTGAATTATACAATGGCCAAGACTTTTGTGAGTGTGACAGTAAAGATGATGACAAGAGTCTGAACAATGTAAATAGTGTAAATAGTTACAATAACTCATGTCAGAAATATAGACAGATCCTGAAGAAGGCCAAAGCATACTGTAGAATAACAATACAACAAACAGCACTTACCGGTGTAAGGGTCCCAGCTAGCGTCCAGCTGGCAGACAAAAATAAAGCAGGTTGTAACTCAATACAAACCCTGCAAACTAACTGATGAATCAAGCTGGTATTTATATAGAAATATCTCCACTCAGATACCAGCAGCCAATCACAGCCCAAGCAATGGAATATTCACTTAGCTTGCTCCACAACTGAGTGTTTATCTCAACCACGTGATTTCTCTACACATACAATGGCCGAAACATTGTGAATGTGACAGTAAAGATGAAGACAAGAGTTCGACCAATGTAAATAGTGTAAATAGTTACAATAACTCATTTCAGAAATATAGACAGATCCTGAAGAAGGCCGAAGCATACAATGTCATGAATGTGACAGAAAGATGAGAATAAAAGTCTGTGCCCTGTAAATAGTGTAAATGTTTCCAATACCCCATCTTAGAAATATAGACAGATGATGTAGTATTTACTTCAATAAATTTGCATACATGACCTCTTATTTTCATTCAATGGCTATTTTGCTTGTAATTTTATGCAATCCAAGAACTGAAATTGAATTTTATTTTTTTTTTCCAAGCAATCCTTTTATCGATTTAATCTATATGAAAAAAGATTTTATTTTTGACATTTTAAGAAATTACCTCATATGAACATATTTTGTTTTGGCTTCCATGGGGGGGGGGTATATTTGCAATGAATTTACATTGCAAAATGCCCCCCCCCCAGACACACACACCATTAACTTTTATAAAATTTTATAATTTTTTCTTATGACTTTTATGAAATTTTATAATTTTTTTCTTTTGATATTCATCATCTGAAGTGCTTAATCAATATGAATTTTTTTTTTTTTTTTTTTTTTTTTTTTTTTGACATTTTAAGAAATTACATCATATGAGCACATTTTGTTTTGGCTTCTGTAGGGTGATCAATTTGCAATGATTTTGCATAACAAAATGGACCGTCCCTTATTCACATTTATAAAAGTTAATGAAAAGAAATTGTTTTGATATTTGTCATCTGTACTGCTTACTCTATAGTGATATGAAAAAAAAGAGTATTTTTGTTCACAATGCCCAAAACTTGTCCAAAAATAAATATTCATTACCATAATGAACCAAACTGATTTTGTATTCATCTTTTGTTATTTGTTTATATCTTGTACAGAACAACGATTGACCTGTCCAATATCAAACACGAGAAAACACATACTCTAGAGCAAATTCTTGAAGATGGTGCAGGCACCATTACTCTTTTACTAACCATCAGTGGTACGTCTGGCAGTGAGACGATTACTGATCTTACCAACTTTACACCAAATCCTCGGGAGAGAGATGAAATTGTGTGCAGCTATGTAAGTATTTGTTTATATTTATATAAGTATATATGGATAAAAATTCAATGCCATAAAACAGTATGGAAATCTTTTACTGTGACATGTTTCAACTAAAGAACTAGCATCATCAGGGAAACAATTTGATTTCACAAGAACAAAATCTACATTAATGTGACAAAATATGATTTACGTTAAGTGTCTGAATGCTTGTTTTTTTTACTTTAACTGTATTAATTAATAGATTTGCAGATAAAAAGTACATTTAAAAATAAAAGACAAAAAGAGGGTTAAAGGGATATAATCACGAATTCGAAGTAAGAATATTATCATTGATAACTCTCTCCTTCAATTTGCGGACCCTAGTTACTATATTCTTAATTATTGATATAATGCAAAAATATCACAATGATAAAATCAAGCAATAATTATTTATAACTATTAATTAAGTAATAGATTTTAATTCATTCGGCTCAGTTTTTTAAAAGTTTTTAAATCCCATATCACAGTATTAGTTTAGTAAGAATAACTGATAAAATGAACACACGCCCTATCATATATTAATTGTAGGGAACTCAAAGATTATATGGCAATTTACTTCTGAGTAAATTATATTTATCTTTTATTAAAAGTTTTTGTTTGCATAGAAAATGGATGTAAGGAGTTGAAACTAGAGAAAAAGTAAGAATTGACATTTAATCATTACACCCCAAGTAAGTTAATGAAGCCATTAAGACATAAGAGGCTACTGGGAGTGAAAGAGAATGAAAAAATTTAAGAAAGAATTGGAAACCCAGTGCTAAACAGGAAACAAGAAATAAACCACTACTCTTGTTTAAAAGACTGGGAAGGAGTGTGAACAGGACAACAGAAAACTGAAAAAATACTGGGAGTTAAATGTTTTTGCTCCTCAATTATCAAAACTTGATCGAGGATAAAAGATAGGGAATGTGTGTGAACCAGACGATAGGCAAACTTATCTACTCCTACTGAGAAAAAAAATAGGAAATAAAATTTCAGAGGTTAGGTAGAGACGTTAGAAGTATAGAGCTGAAGAAGACTTCAGAAGGAACCAGAAACCCAATCCTAAACAGGAAATATGGGATAAACTTCTGTTCCTGTTCAAAAAGCCAGGGATGAGTTGAACCGGGCAACAGACAAACATACTGAAGGAATAAATAAAAATAAATATAAAATAAATTTAAAATAAATAGTAAATAAAACTTCAGAGTTTAGGTGGAGATGTTAGAAGTATAGAGTTGAAGTAGAATTTATAAAGAACCAGAAAAATAATTCAAAACAAAGAATAAGCAAGAAACCTGTACTCCTGTCCAAAAGAGTGGGAGGAGTGTGAACTGGATGATAAAAAAAAAACTGAAATATTGAAATTTAAACAGTTTCACTTCTCATTTATAAAAACTCGATTAAGTATAATAAAAGTATGCACTAACTAAAAAAGAAAACAACAATCAGTATTTTTTGATTGATACATATTTTTATTTTATTATCCTCAATCAATAAGCATGAAACAAAATCGTTTAATTTTCAGTATTTCTTTCTTTTTTTCCCTGTATTAAATGTCAGTTTTTACTTTTTCCTCTGGTTTTAATTCGATAATTTTATTAAAGTTGTGATTTCCTGGTCCGAAACGGATGCCCCTATGTACAAATATGTAAATATCATCTTTGAAATTTACTTAAAAACTGCTATTTTGTTTTCAACCCAATTTATTTGTTTCTACATTTCTTGAACTTTATTTTCCAAAAACAAGTATTTTATTTACATCTACTCTACAGAATCTTGAAAAGTTGAAAGTTATAACAATTATTTGGAATGCAGAAATTTAAAAAAAAAAAATTCTTAATGAAAATCTAGAACAAAGATTTGTGAAAAAAAAAGCCACAGAATAATTAAATGATGACAATTACCTTTTATTTAAAGAATATGGAATAAAGAATTTTTTTATAAACAGCTTCAAGACTTTACAAGATTAAATGGAATCAATTTTTTAATGTTAGGAATATTATTGTTATAATGCTTGTATAAGCTCATACTTCTGGTTAATAATATTCTTTATTGTTATAATGCTTGTATAAGCTCATACTTCTGGTTAATAATATTCTTTATTGTTATAATGCTTGTATAAGCTCATACTTCTGGTTAATAATAAAGGAAAAGACTGGCAGAAAATATTAGTGAAGAAAATGTTTAATCACATGGATTAATAATACAATAGTGAAGACTGTAGTTAGTGCAGAAATGCATACAAGTCACTTTGTAACTGTTCCTATGAGCAGAAGTTCCACTCATAGTGAGTGAACAAATCTATGTTCAACAATTTAGTGCAGTGTAGGTAAGTCGTCTTTCTACACAACAGTTATATTGAATTTTTATTAAGTGAAGCATTGTCAGCCATTATTAAGTTTTGTCTAGTATTTCTTACATCTTAATTTCATGGCTTTTTATTTAGTTGTGTTAGTAATATTATCTTGAATTTTTATTGGATAAAGTATTGTCAGCCATTTTAATTTTTTGACAAACATTTCTTTCATCTTAATTTCAATGGGTTTTCCTCTAGTAGTTTTAGTAATAATATTATCTTGATATTTTTTTAGATAAAGCTTTGTCAGCCATTATTAAGTTTTGTCTAGTATTTCTTTCATCTTAATCTCAATTGTTTTTTTATCACAGTTAATCAGGTCATGATTTTATAATCTCTATTAAACAGCTGGAATCAGAAATAATGCATAAGTTCCAGTTTATCTTTGTTTTTCTCATGCCTGTAATATCTGGATCAATGTGTAACTTTTGACAGAATCAAGTTTTCATATATTGTAAGATGTTATACATAATTGCCTTTTTCTATTAGAAATGCAAGTCATTTCAAGCATAAAATTATTTGAAATGCATGTTTGCAGTCAGATTATTATTAATGTATTTTAAGCAGCAGATATATTGATTTGCCATTATTTTTGTTCCAAGTTACGTGTCATTTTAAACTATCATTATTTTTTACATAGGGTACGAAGCAGAAGTATGTAATAAATAAATGTCACTCATCATCTTTATTCCAATTCAGTAAATTCATATCTGAAGAGAAATGATTTTAGCGAAGAAAATGTAATTTATTCTTTGAAAAAAGAAAGAACGATAGATTCATTATTTTCTGTTATGACATTTATTCAATGTTTAAGCAATGCTTATAAAGCTCAATGGTTGAAAAATAATTCTCCAGATATTAAGGTTCTTTATAACTTATTGTACATTTTAGGTAAGTTTTGATGATGATGAGAGATCTGAAATTTTGTATTAAAGTTATGAGAAAGTTAAATATTGTGTATGGTTGCAAGAGAATAAAAAAAAATACCAAAGTATTGCTGGTGAAACAGAATGAAAGGTGACAAGATATTTTAAAATGAAATTGTCTTGATATAATGGATTAAGGTGTAATGTCTCTTTGTGGGCAAGGGAAGCAACCTAAAAGATTATGGCGTCCATTGTGTACAGGCCTGGTGCTGAAGCTTGTGTCAGATTGGTTAACCAGGAGGCCACTGATGAACTCTGTGACTGCCTATGTACTGACTTGAGTGTCATGAGTGGCACCTTTTAAGCAGTCAGGATGGATACATAACTCAGTGTTTTTTGCCATGCTTTTGCTTTAGCAGCAACATTCATGATTGGCTCTTGTGTTTAAATTGTATTTTATATTTTGTGGGATTTGCTTTGTTAGCCAAATGTGATGCTCAGAGTGCAACTTTTTTTATTTTTAATTTTGCTTTCATGGTGTTCGCATTCAGCTGACAGATTTTGATGTGGAGTGAATCAGAAAGAGATCTAATTTGAATCAGCATATAGCATAAATAAATGTCATTCATTGACTTTATTTCAATTTAGTAAATTTATATCTGGAGAGAAATTACCTTAGCCAAGAAAATGTAATTTATTTTTTAGAAAAAAAGAACTAAACATTATTTTCTGGTAAAACTTGGACTTTCATGCCTGCAAAAAAATGAAGTACCAAAAGGACAGTATTTTCCTTGACACTGCTATTGTTTTAACTACCTTCACTCCTTAGCAATGTTTATTGTTTTCAAAAGTGACAATTAAAATTTTAATAAAACCTAAACATATGAAAGTGAATTTATACACTTACTTTGTTCTTCAGGATTGATATAAAAAATAATAAACACTATTTATTTATTATATTATTTATTGGAATGGTTGGCAAAACATCAGCTAATTGCCAGTTGATTCAAATTTTATAAAATGGTTTGAATATAATTTCAATAATTTTTAATAATTTAGCAAATGTTTATAAATTTATGAATAAAAATTGTTTTCATATTTATTTCTTTATAAATTGGTAAATGATAAATATTTGCATTGCATTCATTTCTATTAAATTGTATTAATTTTTAGAAAGCTGTAAATATAAAATTATTCTTCTCAAAAATAAAAAATGTATAAATTAACTTTCACAGGCTTAAATTCTATTAAAATTCTAATCATCACTTTAAACGAAACATTGTCAAAAAGTGAGGGTAGTTACAAAAAAGTAGGTGTCATGGGGAAAAAACATCCTTTTAACGTGAACTTATTGCAGACACATTTAACCATGTTTGCCATAAATTCTTTTATCACTTTCTCATCAATATGTAAGATAAAAAATTTCTTCACTTTTATGCTTATCTGTTTATTTCTTGTACTTTGTATTTTAAATGTGGTTGAATTATTTTCTTTTCTACAGGGTTTATTAAAGTCTTTCCACAATCTCAAGGATGTTGGCTGGCTCCAAGTAAAAGGTTTGTTGTCTTAAAGATTATATTTATACATTATATCTTGTCTTTGAAATTATATAAATTTATATGAAATTTTCTTATATCAATATACTATGTTGTTTTAAGAGAATCTAAAATGGTTATCTCTAAGATCATATTATTGATCTTATATTGTTTTTAAGTTATATAAAACTGTTGTTATATATTTATTATTTGGTTATATTTTCTTTAAGCTATATAAAAGAGTCATTGCCTCTATCATACTAGATTTTATATTTTTAAGCAATATAAAAGAGTTTTTGTCTCGATATATTAGATTATATTGTCTTTAAACTATATAAAATTGGTCATTATCTCTCATATATTATTGATTTTATATTGTCTTTAGACTATATAAAATAGTTATTGCCTTTATCATATATTATTAGATTTTATATTTTTAAACTATATAAAAGGTTTTTATCTACATATTATTAAGTTATATTTATATTGTCTTTAAACTATATAAACATTGGTTGTTATCTCTATCATATATTATTGATTTTATATTGTCTTTAGACTATATAAAATAGTTATTGCCTTTATCATATATTATTAGATTTTATATTTTTAAACTATATAAAAGGTTTTTATCTACATATTATTAAGTTATATTTATATTGTCTTTAAACTATATAAACATTGGTTGTTATCTCTATCATATATTATTGATTTTATATTGTCTTTAGACTATATAAAATAGTTATTGCCTTTATCATATATTATTAGATTTTATATTTTTAAACTATATAAAAGGTTTTTATCTACATATTATTAAGTTATATTTATATTGTCTTTAAACTATATAAACATTGGTTGTTATCTCTATCATATATTATTGATTTTATATTGTCTTTAGACTATATAAAATAGTTATTGCCTTTATCATATATTATTAGATTTTATATTTTTAAACTATATAAAAGGTTTTTATCTACATATTATTAAGTTATATTTATATTGTCTTTAAACTATATAAACATTGGTTGTTATCTCTATCATATATTATTGATTTTATATTGTCTTTAGACTATATAAAATAGTTATTGCCTTTATCATATATTATTAGATTTTATATTTTTAAACTATATAAAAGGTTTTTATCTACATATTATTAAGTTATATTTATATTGTCTTTAAACTATATAAACATTGGTTGTTATCTCTATCATATATTATTGATTTTATATTGTCTTTAGACTATATAAAATAGTTATTGCCTTTATCATATATTATTAGATTTTATATTTTTAAACTATATAAAAGGTTTTTATCTACATATTATTAAGTTATATTTATATTGTCTTTAAACTATATAAACATTGGTTGTTATCTCTATCATATATTATTGATTTTATATTGTCTTTAGACTATATAAAATAGTTATTGCCTTTATCATATATTATTAGATTTTATATTTTTAAACTATATAAAAGGTTTTTATCTACATATTATTAAGTTATATTTATATTGTCTTTAAACTATATAAACATTGGTTGTTATCTCTATCATATATTATTGATTTTATATTGTCTTTAGACTATATAAAATAGTTATTGCCTTTATCATATATTATTAGATTTTATATTTTTAAACTATATAAAAGGTTTTTATCTACATATTATTAAGTTATATTTATATTGTCTTTAAACTATATAAACATTGGTTGTTATCTCTATCATATATTATTGATTTTATATTGTCTTTAGACTATATAAAATAGTTATTGCCTTTATCATATATTATTAGATTTTATATTTTTAAACTATATAAAAGGTTTTTATCTACATATTATTAAGTTATATTTATATTGTCTTTAAACTATATAAACATTGGTTGTTATCTCTATCATATATTATTGATTTTATATTGTCTTTAGACTATATAAAATAGTTATTGCCTTTATCATATATTATTAGATTTTATATTTTTAAACTATATAAAAGGTTTTTATCTACATATTATTAAGTTATATTTATATTGTCTTTAAACTATATAAACATTGGTTGTTATCTCTATCATATATTATTGATTTTATATTGTCTTTAGACTATATAAAATAGTTATTGCCTTTATCATATATTATTAGATTTTATATTTTTAAACTATATAAAAGGTTTTTATCTACATATTATTAAGTTATATTTATATTGTCTTTAAACTATATAAACATTGGTTGTTATCTCTATCATATATTATTGATTTTATATTGTCTTTAGACTATATAAAATAGTTATTGCCTTTATCATATATTATTAGATTTTATATTTTTAAACTATATAAAAGGTTTTTATCTACATATTATTAAGTTATATTTATATTGTCTTTAAACTATATAAACATTGGTTGTTATCTCTATCATATATTATTGATTTTATATTGTCTTTAGACTATATAAAATAGTTATTGCCTTTATCATATATTATTAGATTTTATATTTTTAAACTATATAAAAGGTTTTTATCTACATATTATTAAGTTATATTTATATTGTCTTTAAACTATATAAACATTGGTTGTTATCTCTATCATATATTATTGATTTTATATTGTCTTTAGACTATATAAAATAGTTATTGCCTTTATCATATATTATTAGATTTTATATTTTTAAACTATATAAAAGGTTTTTATCTACATATTATTAAGTTATATTTATATTGTCTTTAAACTATATAAACATTGGTTGTTATCTCTATCATATATTATTGATTTTATATTGTCTTTAGACTATATAAAATAGTTATTGCCTTTATCATATATTATTAGATTTTATATTTTTAAACTATATAAAAGGTTTTTATCTACATATTATTAAGTTATATTTATATTGTCTTTAAACTATATAAACATTGGTTGTTATCTCTATCATATATTATTGATTTTATATTGTCTTTAGACTATATAAAATAGTTATTGCCTTTATCATATATTATTAGATTTTATATTTTTAAACTATATAAAAGGTTTTTATCTACATATTATTAAGTTATATTTATATTGTCTTTAAACTATATAAACATTGGTTGTTATCTCTATCATATATTATTGATTTTATATTGTCTTTAGACTATATAAAATAGTTATTGCCTTTATCATATATTATTAGATTTTATATTTTTAAACTATATAAAAGGTTTTTATCTACATATTATTAAGTTATATTTATATTGTCTTTAAACTATATAAACATTGGTTGTTATCTCTATCATATATTATTGATTTTATATTGTCTTTAGACTATATAAAATAGTTATTGCCTTTATCATATATTATTAGATTTTATATTTTTAAACTATATAAAAGGTTTTTATCTACATATTATTAAGTTATATTTATATTGTCTTTAAACTATATAAACATTGGTTGTTATCTCTATCATATATTATTGATTTTATATTGTCTTTAGACTATATAAAATAGTTATTGCCTTTATCATATATTATTAGATTTTATATTTTTAAACTATATAAAAGGTTTTTATCTACATATTATTAAGTTATATTTATATTGTCTTTAAACTATATAAACATTGGTTGTTATCTCTATCATATATTATTGATTTTATATTGTCTTTAGACTATATAAAATAGTTATTGCCTTTATCATATATTATTAGATTTTATATTTTTAAACTATATAAAAGGTTTTTATCTACATATTATTAAGTTATATTTATATTGTCTTTAAACTATATAAACATTGGTTGTTATCTCTATCATATATTATTGATTTTATATTGTCTTTAGACTATATAAAATAGTTATTGCCTTTATCATATATTATTAGATTTTATATTTTTAAACTATATAAAAGGTTTTTATCTACATATTATTAAGTTATATTTATATTGTCTTTAAACTATATAAACATTGGTTGTTATCTCTATCATATATTATTGATTTTATATTGTCTTTAGACTATATAAAATAGTTATTGCCTTTATCATATATTATTAGATTTTATATTTTTAAACTATATAAAAGGTTTTTATCTACATATTATTAAGTTATATTTATATTGTCTTTAAACTATATAAACATTGGTTGTTATCTCTATCATATATTATTGATTTTATATTGTCTTTAGACTATATAAAATAGTTATTGCCTTTATCATATATTATTAGATTTTATATTTTTAAACTATATAAAAGGTTTTTATCTACATATTATTAAGTTATATTTATATTGTCTTTAAACTATATAAACATTGGTTGTTATCTCTATCATATATTATTGATTTTATATTGTCTTTAGACTATATAAAATAGTTATTGCCTTTATCATATATTATTAGATTTTATATTTTTAAACTATATAAAAGGTTTTTATCTACATATTATTAAGTTATATTTATATTGTCTTTAAACTATATAAACATTGGTTGTTATCTCTATCATATATTATTGATTTTATATTGTCTTTAGACTATATAAAATAGTTATTGCCTTTATCATATATTATTAGATTTTATATTTTTAAACTATATAAAAGGTTTTTATCTACATATTATTAAGTTATATTTATATTGTCTTTAAACTATATAAACATTGGTTGTTATCTCTATCATATATTATTGATTTTATATTGTCTTTAGACTATATAAAATAGTTATTGCCTTTATCATATATTATTAGATTTTATATTTTTAAACTATATAAAAGGTTTTTATCTACATATTATTAAGTTATATTTATATTGTCTTTAAACTATATAAACATTGGTTGTTATCTCTATCATATATTATTGATTTTATATTGTCTTTAGACTATATAAAATAGTTATTGCCTTTATCATATATTATTAGATTTTATATTTTTAAACTATATAAAAGGTTTTTATCTACATATTATTAAGTTATATTTATATTGTCTTTAAACTATATAAACATTGGTTGTTATCTCTATCATATATTATTGATTTTATATTGTCTTTAGACTATATAAAATAGTTATTGCCTTTATCATATATTATTAGATTTTATATTTTTAAACTATATAAAAGGTTTTTATCTACATATTATTAAGTTATATTTATATTGTCTTTAAACTATATAAACATTGGTTGTTATCTCTATCATATATTATTGATTTTATATTGTCTTTAGACTATATAAAATAGTTATTGCCTTTATCATATATTATTAGATTTTATATTTTTAAACTATATAAAAGGTTTTTATCTACATATTATTAAGTTATATTTATATTGTCTTTAAACTATATAAACATTGGTTGTTATCTCTATCATATATTATTGATTTTATATTGTCTTTAGACTATATAAAATAGTTATTGCCTTTATCATATATTATTAGATTTTATATTTTTAAACTATATAAAAGGTTTTTATCTACATATTATTAAGTTATATTTATATTGTCTTTAAACTATATAAACATTGGTTGTTATCTCTATCATATATTATTGATTTTATATTGTCTTTAGACTATATAAAATAGTTATTGCCTTTATCATATATTATTAGATTTTATATTTTTAAACTATATAAAAGGTTTTTATCTACATATTATTAAGTTATATTTATATTGTCTTTAAACTATATAAACATTGGTTGTTATCTCTATCATATATTATTGATTTTATATTGTCTTTAGACTATATAAAATAGTTATTGCCTTTATCATATATTATTAGATTTTATATTTTTAAACTATATAAAAGGTTTTTATCTACATATTATTAAGTTATATTTATATTGTCTTTAAACTATATAAACATTGGTTGTTATCTCTATCATATATTATTGATTTTATATTGTCTTTAGACTATATAAAATAGTTATTGCCTTTATCATATATTATTAGATTTTATATTTTTAAACTATATAAAAGGTTTTTATCTACATATTATTAAGTTATATTTATATTGTCTTTAAACTATATAAACATTGGTTGTTATCTCTATCATATATTATTGATTTTATATTGTCTTTAGACTATATAAAATAGTTATTGCCTTTATCATATATTATTAGATTTTATATTTTTAAACTATATAAAAGGTTTTTATCTACATATTATTAAGTTATATTTATATTGTCTTTAAACTATATAAACATTGGTTGTTATCTCTATCATATATTATTGATTTTATATTGTCTTTAGACTATATAAAATAGTTATTGCCTTTATCATATATTATTAGATTTTATATTTTTAAACTATATAAAAGGTTTTTATCTACATATTATTAAGTTATATTTATATTGTCTTTAAACTATATAAACATTGGTTGTTATCTCTATCATATATTATTGATTTTATATTGTCTTTAGACTATATAAAATAGTTATTGCCTTTATCATATATTATTAGATTTTATATTTTTAAACTATATAAAAGGTTTTTATCTACATATTATTAAGTTATATTTATATTGTCTTTAAACTATATAAACATTGGTTGTTATCTCTATCATATATTATTGATTTTATATTGTCTTTAGACTATATAAAATAGTTATTGCCTTTATCATATATTATTAGATTTTATATTTTTAAACTATATAAAAGGTTTTTATCTACATATTATTAAGTTATATTTATATTGTCTTTAAACTATATAAACATTGGTTGTTATCTCTATCATATATTATTGATTTTATATTGTCTTTAGACTATATAAAATAGTTATTGCCTTTATCATATATTATTAGATTTTATATTTTTAAACTATATAAAAGGTTTTTATCTACATATTATTAAGTTATATTTATATTGTCTTTAAACTATATAAACATTGGTTGTTATCTCTATCATATATTATTGATTTTATATTGTCTTTAGACTATATAAAATAGTTATTGCCTTTATCATATATTATTAGATTTTATATTTTTAAACTATATAAAAGGTTTTTATCTACATATTATTAAGTTATATTTATATTGTCTTTAAACTATATAAACATTGGTTGTTATCTCTATCATATATTATTGATTTTATATTGTCTTTAGACTATATAAAATAGTTATTGCCTTTATCATATATTATTAGATTTTATATTTTTAAACTATATAAAAGGTTTTTATCTACATATTATTAAGTTATATTTATATTGTCTTTAAACTATATAAACATTGGTTGTTATCTCTATCATATATTATTGATTTTATATTGTCTTTAGACTATATAAAATAGTTATTGCCTTTATCATATATTATTAGATTTTATATTTTTAAACTATATAAAAGGTTTTTATCTACATATTATTAAGTTATATTTATATTGTCTTTAAACTATATAAACATTGGTTGTTATCTCTATCATATATTATTGATTTTATATTGTCTTTAGACTATATAAAATAGTTATTGCCTTTATCATATATTATTAGATTTTATATTTTTAAACTATATAAAAGGTTTTTATCTACATATTATTAAGTTATATTTATATTGTCTTTAAACTATATAAACATTGGTTGTTATCTCTATCATATATTATTGATTTTATATTGTCTTTAGACTATATAAAATAGTTATTGCCTTTATCATATATTATTAGATTTTATATTTTTAAACTATATAAAAGGTTTTTATCTACATATTATTAAGTTATATTTATATTGTCTTTAAACTATATAAACATTGGTTGTTATCTCTATCATATATTATTGATTTTATATTGTCTTTAGACTATATAAAATAGTTATTGCCTTTATCATATATTATTAGATTTTATATTTTTAAACTATATAAAAGGTTTTTATCTACATATTATTAAGTTATATTTATATTGTCTTTAAACTATATAAACATTGGTTGTTATCTCTATCATATATTATTGATTTTATATTGTCTTTAGACTATATAAAATAGTTATTGCCTTTATCATATATTATTAGATTTTATATTTTTAAACTATATAAAAGGTTTTTATCTACATATTATTAAGTTATATTTATATTGTCTTTAAACTATATAAACATTGGTTGTTATCTCTATCATATATTATTGATTTTATATTGTCTTTAGACTATATAAAATAGTTATTGCCTTTATCATATATTATTAGATTTTATATTTTTAAACTATATAAAAGGTTTTTATCTACATATTATTAAGTTATATTTATATTGTCTTTAAACTATATAAACATTGGTTGTTATCTCTATCATATATTATTGATTTTATATTGTCTTTAGACTATATAAAATAGTTATTGCCTTTATCATATATTATTAGATTTTATATTTTTAAACTATATAAAAGGTTTTTATCTACATATTATTAAGTTATATTTATATTGTCTTTAAACTATATAAACATTGGTTGTTATCTCTATCATATATTATTGATTTTATATTGTCTTTAGACTATATAAAATAGTTATTGCCTTTATCATATATTATTAGATTTTATATTTTTAAACTATATAAAAGGTTTTTATCTACATATTATTAAGTTATATTTATATTGTCTTTAAACTATATAAACATTGGTTGTTATCTCTATCATATATTATTGATTTTATATTGTCTTTAGACTATATAAAATAGTTATTGCCTTTATCATATATTATTAGATTTTATATTTTTAAACTATATAAAAGGTTTTTATCTACATATTATTAAGTTATATTTATATTGTCTTTAAACTATATAAACATTGGTTGTTATCTCTATCATATATTATTGATTTTATATTGTCTTTAGACTATATAAAATAGTTATTGCCTTTATCATATATTATTAGATTTTATATTTTTAAACTATATAAAAGGTTTTTATCTACATATTATTAAGTTATATTTATATTGTCTTTAAACTATATAAACATTGGTTGTTATCTCTATCATATATTATTGATTTTATATTGTCTTTAGACTATATAAAATAGTTATTGCCTTTATCATATATTATTAGATTTTATATTTTTAAACTATATAAAAGGTTTTTATCTACATATTATTAAGTTATATTTATATTGTCTTTAAACTATATAAACATTGGTTGTTATCTCTATCATATATTATTGATTTTATATTGTCTTTAGACTATATAAAATAGTTATTGCCTTTATCATATATTATTAGATTTTATATTTTTAAACTATATAAAAGGTTTTTATCTACATATTATTAAGTTATATTTATATTGTCTTTAAACTATATAAACATTGGTTGTTATCTCTATCATATATTATTGATTTTATATTGTCTTTAGACTATATAAAATAGTTATTGCCTTTATCATATATTATTAGATTTTATATTTTTAAACTATATAAAAGGTTTTTATCTACATATTATTAAGTTATATTTATATTGTCTTTAAACTATATAAACATTGGTTGTTATCTCTATCATATATTATTGATTTTATATTGTCTTTAGACTATATAAAATAGTTATTGCCTTTATCATATATTATTAGATTTTATATTTTTAAACTATATAAAAGGTTTTTATCTACATATTATTAAGTTATATTTATATTGTCTTTAAACTATATAAACATTGGTTGTTATCTCTATCATATATTATTGATTTTATATTGTCTTTAGACTATATAAAATAGTTATTGCCTTTATCATATATTATTAGATTTTATATTTTTAAACTATATAAAAGGTTTTTATCTACATATTATTAAGTTATATTTATATTGTCTTTAAACTATATAAACATTGGTTGTTATCTCTATCATATATTATTGATTTTATATTGTCTTTAGACTATATAAAATAGTTATTGCCTTTATCATATATTATTAGATTTTATATTTTTAAACTATATAAAAGGTTTTTATCTACATATTATTAAGTTATATTTATATTGTCTTTAAACTATATAAACATTGGTTGTTATCTCTATCATATATTATTGATTTTATATTGTCTTTAGACTATATAAAATAGTTATTGCCTTTATCATATATTATTAGATTTTATATTTTTAAACTATATAAAAGGTTTTTATCTACATATTATTAAGTTATATTTATATTGTCTTTAAACTATATAAACATTGGTTGTTATCTCTATCATATATTATTGATTTTATATTGTCTTTAGACTATATAAAATAGTTATTGCCTTTATCATATATTATTAGATTTTATATTTTTAAACTATATAAAAGGTTTTTATCTACATATTATTAAGTTATATTTATATTGTCTTTAAACTATATAAACATTGGTTGTTATCTCTATCATATATTATTGATTTTATATTGTCTTTAGACTATATAAAATAGTTATTGCCTTTATCATATATTATTAGATTTTATATTTTTAAACTATATAAAAGGTTTTTATCTACATATTATTAAGTTATATTTATATTGTCTTTAAACTATATAAACATTGGTTGTTATCTCTATCATATATTATTGATTTTATATTGTCTTTAGACTATATAAAATAGTTATTGCCTTTATCATATATTATTAGATTTTATATTTTTAAACTATATAAAAGGTTTTTATCTACATATTATTAAGTTATATTTATATTGTCTTTAAACTATATAAACATTGGTTGTTATCTCTATCATATATTATTGATTTTATATTGTCTTTAGACTATATAAAATAGTTATTGCCTTTATCATATATTATTAGATTTTATATTTTTAAACTATATAAAAGGTTTTTATCTACATATTATTAAGTTATATTTATATTGTCTTTAAACTATATAAACATTGGTTGTTATCTCTATCATATATTATTGATTTTATATTGTCTTTAGACTATATAAAATAGTTATTGCCTTTATCATATATTATTAGATTTTATATTTTTAAACTATATAAAAGGTTTTTATCTACATATTATTAAGTTATATTTATATTGTCTTTAAACTATATAAACATTGGTTGTTATCTCTATCATATATTATTGATTTTATATTGTCTTTAGACTATATAAAATAGTTATTGCCTTTATCATATATTATTAGATTTTATATTTTTAAACTATATAAAAGGTTTTTATCTACATATTATTAAGTTATATTTATATTGTCTTTAAACTATATAAACATTGGTTGTTATCTCTATCATATATTATTGATTTTATATTGTCTTTAGACTATATAAAATAGTTATTGCCTTTATCATATATTATTAGATTTTATATTTTTAAACTATATAAAAGGTTTTTATCTACATATTATTAAGTTATATTTATATTGTCTTTAAACTATATAAACATTGGTTGTTATCTCTATCATATATTATTGATTTTATATTGTCTTTAGACTATATAAAATAGTTATTGCCTTTATCATATATTATTAGATTTTATATTTTTAAACTATATAAAAGGTTTTTATCTACATATTATTAAGTTATATTTATATTGTCTTTAAACTATATAAACATTGGTTGTTATCTCTATCATATATTATTGATTTTATATTGTCTTTAGACTATATAAAATAGTTATTGCCTTTATCATATATTATTAGATTTTATATTTTTAAACTATATAAAAGGTTTTTATCTACATATTATTAAGTTATATTTATATTGTCTTTAAACTATATAAACATTGGTTGTTATCTCTATCATATATTATTGATTTTATATTGTCTTTAGACTATATAAAATAGTTATTGCCTTTATCATATATTATTAGATTTTATATTTTTAAACTATATAAAAGGTTTTTATCTACATATTATTAAGTTATATTTATATTGTCTTTAAACTATATAAACATTGGTTGTTATCTCTATCATATATTATTGATTTTATATTGTCTTTAGACTATATAAAATAGTTATTGCCTTTATCATATATTATTAGATTTTATATTTTTAAACTATATAAAAGGTTTTTATCTACATATTATTAAGTTATATTTATATTGTCTTTAAACTATATAAACATTGGTTGTTATCTCTATCATATATTATTGATTTTATATTGTCTTTAGACTATATAAAATAGTTATTGCCTTTATCATATATTATTAGATTTTATATTTTTAAACTATATAAAAGGTTTTTATCTACATATTATTAAGTTATATTTATATTGTCTTTAAACTATATAAACATTGGTTGTTATCTCTATCATATATTATTGATTTTATATTGTCTTTAGACTATATAAAATAGTTATTGCCTTTATCATATATTATTAGATTTTATATTTTTAAACTATATAAAAGGTTTTTATCTACATATTATTAAGTTATATTTATATTGTCTTTAAACTATATAAACATTGGTTGTTATCTCTATCATATATTATTGATTTTATATTGTCTTTAGACTATATAAAATAGTTATTGCCTTTATCATATATTATTAGATTTTATATTTTTAAACTATATAAAAGGTTTTTATCTACATATTATTAAGTTATATTTATATTGTCTTTAAACTATATAAACATTGGTTGTTATCTCTATCATATATTATTGATTTTATATTGTCTTTAGACTATATAAAATAGTTATTGCCTTTATCATATATTATTAGATTTTATATTTTTAAACTATATAAAAGGTTTTTATCTACATATTATTAAGTTATATTTATATTGTCTTTAAACTATATAAACATTGGTTGTT
Organism: Acanthosepion lycidas; assembly: GCA_963932145.1. Classification (NCBI taxonomy): domain Eukaryota; kingdom Metazoa; phylum Mollusca; class Cephalopoda; order Sepiida; family Sepiidae; genus Acanthosepion; species Acanthosepion lycidas. Next base: position 28,753,496 of record OZ010606.1, on the reverse strand, counting down.
ATCTCTATCATATATTATTGATTTTATATTGTCTTTAGACTATATAAAATAGTTATTGCCTTTATCATATATTATTAGATTTTATATTTTTAAACTATATAAAAGGTTTTTATCTACATATTATTAAGTTATATTTATATTGTCTTTAAACTATATAAACATTGGTTGTTATCTCTATCATATATTATTGATTTTATATTGTCTTTAGACTATATAAAATAGTTATTGCCTTTATCATATATTATTAGATTTTATATTTTTAAACTATATAAAAGGTTTTTATCTACATATTATTAAGTTATATTTATATTGTCTTTAAACTATATAAACATTGGTTGTTATCTCTATCATATATTATTGATTTTATATTGTCTTTAGACTATATAAAATAGTTATTGCCTTTATCATATATTATTAGATTTTATATTTTTAAACTATATAAAAGGTTTTTATCTACATATTATTAAGTTATATTTATATTGTCTTTAAACTATATAAACATTGGTTGTTATCTCTATCATATATTATTGATTTTATATTGTCTTTAGACTATATAAAATAGTTATTGCCTTTATCATATATTATTAGATTTTATATTTTTAAACTATATAAAAGGTTTTTATCTACATATTATTAAGTTATATTTATATTGTCTTTAAACTATATAAACATTGGTTGTTATCTCTATCATATATTATTGATTTTATATTGTCTTTAGACTATATAAAATAGTTATTGCCTTTATCATATATTATTAGATTTTATATTTTTAAACTATATAAAAGGTTTTTATCTACATATTATTAAGTTATATTTATATTGTCTTTAAACTATATAAACATTGGTTGTTATCTCTATCATATATTATTGATTTTATATTGTCTTTAGACTATATAAAATAGTTATTGCCTTTATCATATATTATTAGATTTTATATTTTTTAAGTTATATATGATTATATATGTATGATTTTATAAAATGTCTTTAACTTATTTCTTCTGTATGTTTGTATTCTAAACTGTTGTAATAAATACTGTGTTCAATGACTTTAATAAACCAATAATGAATTGTTCCTGCAATGAACCTGATTTCTATTAATAGATTCTCACCTTGAGAAAAACGATTTAAGCTCAGAGAAAGTGATTTATTGGCTGAAATGATTTGTTCTGTTATCAAATTTATTCAATGTTTAAGAAGCATTTCTAAGGCTCATTGGTAGAACAGAGAACTAATTTTTCACATAATAACAGAGCCCTTAGTAGAGATCTCCTGTTAAGGTTGACAATAGCTGTAACAACATTTTTTTTTTTTTTTTTTTTTTTTTTTTACACTTATTAAATTTTTTTTTACACTTATTAAATTTTTTTTTACACTTATTGCCATCTAGATGATAATTTTAGGTGAAGTCTTTGCTTTAATGCTTACTCATTCTCCTCTTTATTGACAATTGTGGCAGGCCAGTGATTCGAGTTTTTTTTTTAGATTGAGTTAAGTGCAGGGATGTGGGTTCATGGCTTTACACAAGGTGTTAACTGTAAGCAAACAGAAGCAGCCTCAAAGAATGTTCTCATTCTATTGTCTGAGGTAAGACAAATTAACCAATGTCTTCCTGACGTCAGTTTAAACTGATACTGTCTTTTTTTCCATATATCATCACCATTTTGCTTAAAGTTCATATTTTTTTTATTACAGATGAAAACTTGGAAATTTTCCAACATATTTCAGTGAAATTTTCACCTTCCAAAATGACGTTTATAATTATAATATCGATATATGGAAAAAAAGAAGACATCAGTTTCAACAGTTGTGTGGAGGATATTGGTTAGTTGATGTGAAATATTCTTAAGCAGAGGATTGAATAAAGTGTTTAATTTAAAATTCCCAAGTTAGTGAATATGGCAGACACCTGGAAAAGGATGGAGATTACAACAGCTAAAATTTTATGATGATAACAAAAATCAGGAAGTTTAACATTAGTACAAAGTAATATATTCATTTATCTCCAAAATTCAAACAAAATCCCTCAAATGTTAATGATGCAGTATTTTAATTAAAATTCAGACAAAATTACTTAAATATGTTAACAATGCAATATTTTCATTAAAATTCAAACAAAATCCCTCAAATGTTAATGATGCAGTATTTTAATTAAAATTCAGACAAAATTACTTAAATATGTTAACAATGCAATATTTTCATTAAACGTTACACAAAATGTTTTTTATTTTCATTTCGCTTTTTAGTGCTGCAATGACCATATCCTCCAAAGGTTCCACATTTTTAGGTATTATTCTCGATAATCCATCCACATGTCCTAATTTTTCTCCATCATAAAATCATAGTTTGACAGGATGGTACCCCAGTGTTGTAGTCTAATAAGCTGTATAAGTAGGTATACCTTCCTTTGAGCCATATATTCTTAATAAAGGTCTGTGGTCTGTTTGCAATGTAAAATTTCTTCCATGAATAAAGTCATGAAATTTCTTCGCAACAAATGCAATTTACTAGAGCTTATTTTTTCTATTTGGCTGTAATTTTTCTCTGCTGGGAGAAGCGATCATGAAGCATGAGGGAAGGCTTTCATTTTGCTGCCATCATATTTGTATAAAATCACCACTGTAATACCATACACACTAGCATCTGATGCTACTACAATTTCTGCTTTTGGATCATAGGGTGCTAATGATAAATCAGATGTAAGTCTTTTTTTTTTATTTCATCAAATGACTTTTGACATTTATCATCCCAATTCTACGTTACTCTTTTTTTAAGAAGATTGTTAAATGAAACCCTTAACTTATGAATATTATATACATAAATTTGATAGTTAATTAGCCAGTCCTAAAAAAGCTTGTAACGTAGTCACATTTGTTGGTGTAGGTAGATTTTTAATTGCACTTTCCCCTGATAGATCCGGTTGCCTACAATTTTTATCAATCATTTGACCAAGGTATTAGGTTGGTGCAAAAATAATGACGTAATAATGTCGTTTTTTGACGTTAAAAATACGTCAAAAAACGACCTTATTACGTCATTATTTTTGCACCAACCTAATATTTCAATTTCTGCAAAAACAATTCACATTTTTCTTCACTAAACTTGAATCCATATTCTCTTAGTTTTCCCCAAATCGTTTTCACATGCCAAACATACTGTTCTTTTGAAACACTTTGAATCAAAATATCAACCACAGCAAAGTCACAATCCACGAGCATGGTATCCATGGCTTGTTGAGAAATAGCTGGTTCCACCTTTATACTGAGAGGAAGTCGGTTAAACTTATATAATCTGCACATCCTATCTGCACATCTATGCTCATTAATTCAGAGGATTCATTTTCAATCTGAATCTGTAAATATGCTTCAAGGCAATCCAGCTTTGTACATATTCTTTTGCCATTGAACTTTGATAAAATTTCTTCGGGGCTTGGTAATGGGTACTTATATGTTTCTAAACAACTGTTTAATCCAGTCAAAAAATCTATGCAAACACAAATTTTATTTTTTCTTCTCTTTACATATACTGCTGGTGCAGCTCATTTCGAATGGTTAATTTTTTCTGTAATACCAAGTCTGTCAAACTCTTCATTAACTTGTTTTAATGCTGTGAATGGTACACTCCATTTCGGCTCAAATACAGTCGCTAAACCTTGTTTTACTTGAAAATCCACCTTGAATTTTGAACACCTACCCAGTTCATTTCACAGAATATCTGGAAAACATGTTTTTAATTCTTCCTTAAGATTTTCAATCTGACTTTTTAAATTGGTTGCTTGTCCACTTACATTTTTACAATAAAGGTTTATTGGCAAATCCCAAAGTTCAAAAGTTCTATCCAGTTTGTTCTGAATAAATTCGTAGCAATTTTTAATACATGAGCTTTAGTTTTTACATGCTTATTATGAAAAAAGACATTCCAAATTAATTCTCATCAGAAACTGAAACTGTGACTTTGGAAATCGTTTTTAATAATGGCTTTCCAATTTCCTTCCATGTGGCTTCACTGATTATTAAAATATCACTACTACTACTAGCATTTTCACATCTACATTATTTTCACAAATTTTCTTTAGTTTTCTGTGACCATTTTATCCATCACAGTGTTGTATACTAATTTCTTTCTGTGAGGATTTTTTCTTGGTTTGGATTTGCAGTGTGACTTTATATGTCCTTGTTTACCACACTTGTAGCATTCTGCATTTTTAAATGGACAGTCTTTTCCAAGATGTAATTTATCATATCTGAAACAAGGATTTATACTCTGTTTTGTACATGTGTCCTTTGCTTGCACCAATGCACATTCTTTTTTCTGAATTTCTTCAGCATCATGTTTTAGATTTAGCATTGTCTGACAACCATTCACTATTTCTTGTAGTGTAATATTGTTTTGTTCAATTTTTGTTAAAATTTTCACTCTTATTTCAGCATCTTTTTTAGCTGTTAAACCTTGCACAAAAATTAATCCTTTGAAAATATCTGGAATCATTTCATTTATTCTAAACCTTTCACATTCTTTATTGATGATCCCTTCATATGTGACAAAATCTTTGTCCTCTTTTTTTAGTTAGATTCATGCATCTCCAATGAGCATTAAAGGGAAAGCTCTTGACACTAAAGATTTTCGTCAGAATGTGTACTGTGTCCTTGAACCTGATTTCACTAGGTTTTCTCAGTAAAATGTAATTGCAGTATTTTTCATGCTCTATCAGAGCTATTTTCTTCAACAATAATATTGGTTTTATCTCATCTTCCCAGCCACTGCATTCCTGACTAAATATTTGTTCATATCTACAAAAATACACAGAAAAAGTCAGTCCCTCATCAGGATTGTATACAAATTCTGATATGGTGTTTTGGACAACATCTGCCATAAGTTGAAGAATTTTTTGCTTCCTTCAGAATTATATCCAACAACTCCTGTTGCTGTTTTTGTAGTTCTAGTTACTGTTGATTTTGTTGTTATTACTGTTTCTGTTGTATTTCAACTATGGAAGTCAAAATTTTCTCCATATTTAAAAGAATATGTTTGTTTTTTAAACCAACATTGTAGAAATTCTTGTAACTCTAGTTACAACTCATAATCCTTGACACAATAGTTATAAATCGCCTGAATTTTGAATTACTCACCATCACTATTATAATGTTACTATTCTTATTGTTATAACACACTCTTACTTATATACCATACTACATATAATGTTTCTCTACATATAATGCTTCAGCTACTTGCTGTGATGCTTGTATTAGTCTGAATACTGACACCAAATGGCTACCAGTTTTACCTCTGACCTTGGTAATGGACTAGTTTATATAGTCACCAGAGGTGTACTATTTACTCCACAACAATTTTAATCAAAATTCAGAGAAAATTACTTAAATATGTTAACAATGAAATAGTATCATCAAAATTCAAATAAAATCCCTCAAATGTTAATGATGGAGTATTTTAATCAGATATTCAAACAAAATCATTTAAATATATGAACAATGTAGTATTTTAATCAAAATTCATGCAAAATTACTTAATGGATTATTTTCATCAGAATTCAAACAAAATCCCTCAAATGTTAATGATGTAATATTTGAATCAGAATTCTGGCAAAATTACTGAAATATATTTACAATATTTAATCAGAAAATTTTCCACACCCATTTCTGCATTCAGTGTCAAAACCTGGGGCCATAACATACAATTATCTTGTACTTAGTCTTGTACTCTGACATTATGAAAATACCAATTCAAATATCAACCTGTCTGAAAGGTACTATCCGTGTGTAAATTCGGTGAATAGAAAATGTTGCCTTAATTCCAATAGCAAAGAATCAATAATTCTTTCAATTCGTTCTTACTGACATTCCTTCCTATATTTAATTCCTCTAACTTCTTTTACACTATTTTGGTGGTTCATGATTCATTTTACCTTTTTTTCTTTCTCCTGACTATAAAAAGCAACAATAAAGATCAAAAGAAATACAATGTGCGATGGATAAATTGTCGTCCAAATTACACAAAAATGAAAATAACTCGGACATCTCATTTTAATAGACATAGCTATCAGAATTATACTAAAATATCTTGAAATACTGAAGAGTAAATTTATTCAATAAAATTTCCATTGGCTTCAACCACAGCCTCCAGATGACTTTGGAATCTCCTGCAACTCTTCTAGAGAGTCTCTTTGTTTAAGCATGTAGGGGGATATTTATGTGAGAAGAATATTTTTTATAGGTTGCATGCAAAAATTATATTTCCTCCATTCAATTTCAAATTTTTCTTCAGCAAAGGAACAAGAAGCAAAAAGCAATATTTGGTAAACAAACAACTTTCATTATATTTTTTGTAAAGAAAAGGTTTTTACATAATGGCATAGTTTTTTTAATGAGATCTACGTTTGTTTAATTAGTGTTGAACTAAATTTATGCGTATGTTTGACTTTAGTTGATGAGTTCGGATAAGAAACACAGTTTGGTAGAATGTATGAATGAAGTTTCATAAAGTGAGTTGTAGGAGAAAGTTTTCTCTTAGAAATTTACTGTTCATATAAGCAATAAATTTACGTAAAAAAATTGTGTTCAAATTTAGTCCAATAAAATTGTCTTCTTTTGATTAATATTGTGAGACAATGTTCTTGAAAGATTGGAAAATGTAAAGTTAATTCATTTGCAGGAAATAAGTTCAGGCTTCTGCAAAAAATGAATTGGTGAGTGTGTGAAAATTTCTTAATGTTTGTTGAATGTTCATAGAAACATTAAAACTTAAGATGATGTGATGTGGATTCTTGTGGCAAGACTTTCGGAGTCACCATGCTCACTGGTGAGGGGGAATTAATTTTTTTTATTTATTTACTTTAGGTGGCTCACAGAAAATAGGCACCAACTTTAAACTTAGTCACAAGCCGAAAAAAAAAATACTTGTGTAACGCCCACTTGTATGTTTACTGACCATTCAGAACTCGAATTTTTTGAAACTATGTGTGAAGCTGGATTTTTTATGTGAGCTGCTTTTTTTGGCAAATTTGGACAAGTTATTCTAGTGTTTTAAATGATCTAGAATTTGAGTTCTACAAGTTGGTGAATGCTGCCATAATCCTTGCCTTCAGTTTATCTTTGATGTTACAAGGAGTTTTGTTGGTCTCTCACTCAACTGCAACCCACACATAATAATCAAACGGGTTGCAGTCTGGGGATTTAGGTGGCCAGTTGTAAGGGGTGATGTGGTCAGAGAAATTATCTGATAGCCATGACTGGGTTCCCCTGCTTGTAAGGCATGGTGCAGAGTCCTGTTGTCAGACATAGGGTCTTCCAGCAGCCAACCTCTTGACCCAGGGCAGCACAACTGAGGTAGGGCTCTTTGTTGAGTCTGAGGCCCTGTGGGAAAATGAATGGAGGTATAATGTCACCATCACTAGTAATCACTCCAAACACCTTCATAATCACCATTAGGCTCAACTAACTCTTTCTGAATCCTCTGCACTGTCCTCAGATTGACACCCAAACACTCTGAAATGTTCATATTGGAGCTTTTAGCATGAATGCCAAGCAGTACAACATTTCCAAATTTCTGGCGAAGAGAAGTGCATCATGGTACTTTTTTTCTCACAGACAGAACCCAACTGATACTACTATACCGTGCAGTTGACAAAATTAAAAATATAAAATGGCAACAATTTATCCATTGTGCCCTGTACTAGTTATAAAATTAATAATGTTTAACATTGCTACATCTAAGAAATTTGAATGCTATTAATACTACTAGTAATAAAGCATATTTAAGTAAGCAGGGCAGATGAGAAATAAAGAATAAGCCTCCAATAAAAAGCAAGAGAAATAAGATGAAAGAAATACTAGTCCAAAATGAATAAGAATTGTCAATGCTTCATCTAAGAAATATGAATCCTATTAATACTACTAGTAATAAAGCATATTTAAGTAAGCAGGGCAGATGAGAAATAAAGAATAAGCCTCCAATAAAAAGCAAGAGAAATAAGATGAAAGAAATACTAGTCCAAAATGAATAATAATTGACAATGCTTCATCTAAGAAATATGAATCCTATTAATACTACTAGTAATAAAGCATGTTTAAGTAATCAGGCCAGATGAGAAATAAAGAATAAGCCTTGAATAAAAAGCAAGAGAAATAAGATGAAAGAAATACTAGTCCAAAATGAATAATAATTGACAATGCTTCTGTGACACTGAGGCTGTGAAGTGGTTATACATTAATTCTAAGCAGAAAAATGATTAAGCCCAAAATTAAATATAAACTGAAAGAGAGAATGGAAGACATTTTCCCTGATAATGAGGAAGTGAAGAAAAGGCCATCCAGGTTGCCTCACCTCTATGAATTGAAACGATGTGCCAAGAGTTCACTTTCTTTTATCCATCGAAAATCTGGCATGCAGGTAATGCAAATTGGTAAATGTCTTTATCTCTTTCTTGGTAATTAGAAAAACACATGTCATTGTTAGAAAGAGAAGTAGACAGGAATTATATTTTCATTAGAAAAAACGAATTGAAAAATGAAAACAGAGAATGAATCTGCTGCGAGGGTTGGGAATATGAAAATGATCCATCATAACAGGCAGGTTATCTGGTTTATATTTTCACTAAGATGTATGACCAGCCCAAGAATGAAAATAGCATAACACTTTGTTGAGAATTTAGATAAACAAATATATTTTCATTGATGAAAACAAATTGGGAAATAATTTTTATCTAGTGCTCATAAGGTTAAAATGAGAAGGTGATCTGGTTTGTGTTTTTGCTGGGCAGGTGGGTCCAGGAAAGGAGTCAGAGAATTGAAATTAATGAGGCAAATAAAACACATCCTTTCTCCTCTGCACTTTAAACTTAGATTCATCACAAAGACAATTATGCCATCCCTGAAAAGTGGGCAGAGTTAGTAAACTGAGAATGAAGAAGGAAGGGGCAAAATTTAGCCCCGTCTGTGCAGAGTAGCAGTGCGAGATGTGAAGTGAAGCAAGTTAGAGTTAAGGGTGGAGCAATCCCTGTGGCTACTCCCAAGCAAGTTGAATAATTCTCCAAATTTGGAAAGTTGATTAAGGAAGCAGAAATATGTAACAAAGAAAACCTTTATTGGAATTTATGAATATTGGAGAATCACCGAATTCCCAGAACCCTTTGGGCCAAAGTGCATATAAGCAGATAACTTTGGGTAGCTCAGAGACTTTGGTCTGAGAACCCACATCAAGTACTGTTGGAATTCATAACAACTGCCACCAGATATCCTGATTCCAAAACTTTGAACCCAACTCCTCCAGAAGTTTAGACAAGGCCTGGTGTCACTATAGAGATTGATGTGGGAAGGGTAAATTTTTGTTGTACCAAGAGCTACATAAACCAGTTGAAGTTTAACACCATGAATTTCACATTTTATTTTTCATCGTGAAAATTTTTTTCCATAATATAGCACCTATCATGACTTGAACCAGTGCAGCAACACTATGACCCTTTGATTTTCCACTACTCTGAGATCAAGAACACAGTGTGGGCAGAGTTGGTGTGGATCAAAGCAGTCAGCAAGTAATAACCAACTTGGACCAGTGTCAGCATTGACCAGTTGAGAGTTAGCCCTATGGTTAAAACATTTTAAAACTCTGATGACCAGACCACTAAAACGTGGTTACACAACCAGGTGTAGGTGGCGCCAAAAGGCATTTAACTTCATCTAAAAAATACTATTAATGCTACTAGTAATAAAGCATATTTAAGTAAGCAGGGCAGATGAGAAATAAAGAATAAGCCTCGAATAAAAAGCAAGAGAAATAAGATGAAAGAAATACTAGTCCAAAATGAATAATAATTGACAATGTTTCATCTAATGAATTTGAATCCTATTAATACTACTAGTAATAAAGCATATTTAAGTAAGCAGGGCAGATGAGAAATAAAGAATAAGCCTTCAATAAAAAGCAAGAGAAATAAGATGAAATATTGAGGGATAATGAAGAGGAAACGTGTTATATTTAATGAAACAAGATAAGGAATTTATTTACAAATTTACACATTTGAAGTTGTCAGTCACTTGTTTCAGGAAAAGGAATCAAATATTTAAAGTTTGTAGTCTTGATGAATTGTCAGGAAGTGGAAATGTCCATATTAAATCATCAGACACAAAGTAATATTCCAAAATGTTTAAAACAAATTGAGAGAGTTTGTTTTTCACATAAAAGTTATATGATTGTATTCATCATGAATGGAAAGTTATATTTTCAGGTACTTAGCTTTGCAGTTGAATATAGTCTTTTAAAATTGCCCTGCTCTCATTAGAGGCTGTCATCTGATTTTGGCACCATGTGCAGTGCCAAACTCCATTCTGATTTGGAAGGGGAAATTATACCAGCTTGCCAAAGCTTTTTACATTCTTCGTTCGCTATGTCAGACTTCTGCTTCAAAATTTGCTGCACTTTCGTAAATACAAGAGGATTTCTCCCTGTTTCAATTCTGTGCCATATATTTGATTTTTTTTTTTTTTGCATTAGGATCAGATTAGGATAGCTTCCCATAATTTTTTTCATCATCATGGATTGCAATGTGTAAAACACAAGTTGATAGCTTGGCATCACTTTGCATATTGGTAATTGTGTCAAACAACTTATTATTTTTTGAAGTCATATCCCAAAAGTGGTTTCATAGTATTAGCTACAGTAAATGTCCACGTGAATTTCCTCCTAAGGTCTTTTATTGTCACGGTTTGTACAGTCTGTCCGGAGCACTCTATTTTTACGTTGTTTGCAGAAACCAGCACAGTATTTGTAGGATGTATTTGTGTTTGTCAGGTATTCCTTTGGAGTAATTGATACAGCAGCCCTGTATCCACAATTCTGGGTCCCTAAATATGTAGTTACTTCAAAAAGAGGCAGGAAAATGGAAGTCATCACTTCCTGCCACACTAGTTTTCCACTTTTTCATCACATGCTGGTGAAGGTGGTTGTGAGGACAGTCCTAATTTAATCTTTCCTTTATTCAGCCACATACACCATGATTTACAAGATTTAGCACGGTATGCATAGTAAATGTGCAACCTACATATTTTTGGTGTCTAGTCAAAATGATACAGATTTATAGTAGTTTGGCATCTGTAATTCCAACTATGGCAGTCTTTTTCTTTTTTGGTTGAAAAAATGTGGTTGGGATTTTGCTCATTAAAATATGGCAGTAGGTCGTAAGCCATTTTCTCAGGTCTTTTTGCTTCTAAATCCATTTGTGCTGCGAAGACTAGTCTTAAGTTAATCAGCATTGCTTGGATGAATTTGTGTTATATGATGCCACTGCTCACTTCAATTTTTGTAGCTAACGCCATCAGTTAATTTAAATAAATGGATGTTCTGCTTGTGAGTGTGCAAGAAGACATCAATTTATCAAGCAACTCTGGCATTGATTTTTCATGCAGAGCTATGACTGATTCTTTAAGTTTATCATAGTTTTCTGACTAAAACGGTAGGTAGTAGTTTGTATACTATCTCTGGTGGTAATGCAGCCAACACATAATAAAATTGTTGAACGGTAGTCCTTATCTTCATGATATTGAACTGTGCTTCCACAAGTGGGAACCATGCAAACCCATTTGATTCAATTGGGTGGTTTGATGGATAAAGTGAAGCATTGAGGGATAATAATGAGGAAACACGTGTTATATTTAACAAAACAAGATAAGGAATTTATTTATAAATTTACACATTTGAAGTTGTCAGTAGCTTGTTTCAGGGAAAAGGATCAAATATTTAAAGTTCATAGTTTCCATGAATTGTCAAGAAGAGAAAATGTTCATATTAAATCATTGGACACAAAGTAATAATCCAAAATGTTTAAAACAAATTGAGAGAGTTCGTTTTTCACATAGAAGTTATACGGTTACATTCAACATGAATGAAAAGATATATTTTAAGGTACTTAGCTTTGGAGTTGAATAAAGTTCTTTGAAATTACCCTGCTCTCATTAGAGGCTTATAGTGTATCAGTGTTTAATTTGACACTGGCATTATTCAGACACATTGAACTCTGGCTTTCTGCCTCCTGCTTATTTCTGCTTCCCCCCCCTCTCTCTCTCTCTGCCTTGATTCAACTTTCTTTGCCTATTTTTATCAAAAAGTGATTTCACATTGGTTCATTATTTGTTTTCAATTTGTAAGCTGCTCCCTTTTCTATTGGTCAAAATAAATTTTTGCATAGGCTCACAAATTTGAAAACAGTGAAGAAAAGAGAGTTATTTTTATTTTGCATTCATCACAAAGATAAAAGAAATACTAGTCCAAAATGAATAATAATTGACAATGTTTCATCTAAGAAATTTAAATCCTATTAATACTACTAGTAATAAAGCATATTTAAGTAAGCAGGGCAGATGAGAAATAAAGAATAAGCCTAGAATAAAAAGTAAGAGAAATAAGATGAAAGAAATACTAGTCCAAAATGAATAATAATTGACAATGCTTCATCTAAGAAATTTGAATCCTATTAATACTACTAGTAATAAAGCATATTTAAGTAAGCAGGGCAGATGAGAAATAAAGAATAAGCCTTGAATAAAAAGCAAGAGAAATAAGATGAAAGAAATACTAGTCAAAAAATTAATAATAATTGACCAGGCTTCAACTAAATACAATTTTATTAGTGTTGACCTGGCATCTTGGCTTCAATCATTTTCTTACTGCCATAACATAGTTTCCCTGTGCCTTTTCTCTAAATATTTTCATGGTAATTTTTCTTATAAACTTTGGTACCTTAAATTTACAAATTTATGCTCAGTACTAGATTGACAATTAGGTCTCATCATTTTACAGTTAAAATTTCTAGATGTAACTGTACTTCCTTTGATAACACTTTCTTCCCTCATACTTCACCCTTGTGGGAATCTCTTTAAACCCCTTACTTTCCAGTCAACTTTGATCTTCAAAAATATAAATCTGATGTCAAAAACTATCTTCTTAATTCCTGTTCTTTTATTGTTCTCTCTCCTTAATAATGTGTTTCTTTTTCTGATATTCTTTCACTCTGTGTCTTAGTGGCTTTATTGCCTTGCCTGGGGTGAAATGATTAAAAAAAGATGAAATGACAGAGATTTGGTTCTACAAACAAATACTACAAATACTATGGCATTGAACATTTGAGTAGCAGGGAAGTTTTAAAGAAAATAGAGACAAGGAAACTTACACCTACATTCAAAAAGAGACAGGTGAAATTTCTGGGTAGCATAATGGGGAAAGAGGGCCTTGAGAATTTAACACTAATAGGACATATTGAAAGCAAGAGAAGCAAAGAGAAACCTATTTAATGAGCCTCCAGTAAGTGAAATGATTCATGCAGGCAAGGAAAAAAAACAATGCCAATACGAACAGTTGCCACATCATCAGTGGTCAATATCAATGACTGTCACAAAACCATAAGGACATGCAAGAGCAACCAAAATAACTGCTGCTTGGCTCTTACTCAAATGTAGTTGATTATCTTGACTCCTGAAAGGCCCACAATTGGTCAAATCAAAATTTGCATATCCTGCCAATTCTCACATAAATGACCAAGAGATAAGGATTAGATTTTTTTTTCAATTTTCAGCAGAGAACAAGCAACTTTTGGGTGTTTCATTTGATGAAGAAAGTGATTGTTCTAATTGCTAGCCTTGTGGGAATGTAATGCAGGACAAGAACAAAGTGAGATGATAAAGGCTAAAATGTACAAGAAGTTGTGGAGAGCCATGATCGATCTCTTCATTGTTTAGTATATTTTCCTTTTATTATCTTTGTAATATTTAATTAGGCAGAACAACAAAATACAAGCAAGTGGTAGTGGAGAGCCATGATTGATCTCTTTTTTTCTTTGTTTAGCATATTTCCCTTCTCTTATTTTTGTCATGTTTAATTAAGCAGAGCAACAAAATGCAAGAAGTTGTGGAGAGCCATGATTGATCTCTTTTTTCTTTGTTTAGCATATTTCCCTTCTCTTATTTTCGTCATGTTTAATTAAGCAGAGCAACAAAATGCAAGAAGTTGTGGAGAGCCATGATTGATCTCTTTTTTCTTTGTTTAGCATATTTCCCTTCTCTTATTTTCGTCATGTTTAATTAAGCAGAGCAACAAAATGCAAGAAGTTGTGGAGAGCCATGATTGATCTCTTTTTTCTTTGTTTAGTATATTTCCCTTCTCTTATTTTCGTGATAGCTAATTAAGCAGAACAACAACATGCAGGAAGTTGTGGAGAGCCATGATTAGTCTCATCTTTCATTGTTTACTATATTTCCCTTCTGTTATTTTTTGATGTTTAATTAACCAGAGTTGAATACCATCAAAGGTTAACATTGATCTTGGAGATTATTTTAACGTAAGTAGCTTCTTACAGTTTCTCTAACTCCAAGATAATGAATAGGAATAATACTTTGTATCCCATAGTGAACCGATTTGTCTTACAATTCTTTCTAAATCTTATGCCAAGAATCAGTTGTCTTTCCACATCTTCCTGTCACTTAGAATTAATGTTTTCTTTCATAAATCCTTTATTATTCAGCATACAGCTTGATGTCTGTACACTTGTATTTGTCTATAAACTGTCTCTTTTTGCATCCTATGAAAGCTCCAGCCAGTAAGATGATTTTTAAAACTCTCAACTTCAAAATAGCAATATGTTTTATACAGTGGTTTTCCACTTATCTGAAGTTTTATTTTCTGTGACTTCAACTCCCTTGAAATTGAACCAGGAAATAAAGTTTCTTAAGTTGTACTTGATAATCAACCCAAAACATGAGATGCTGAGACTAGCAATTTGCTTCCATTTACAATTTACCATCCCTCCTTTTAATTTTAAATATGCCAAGATGGTTAAATTTGTTCTTCATAAATCATCTACAAGAATTATTGAATCAGCCATGATATAAATAAGTCTGATTAATAAAAATGGTAAATTTCCATTTACAATCTCTTCTTTTAGTTTTAAAAATGCCAGGATGGTTAAATTTGTTCTTCATAAATCATCTAGATGAATTAGTGAATCAGCTATGGTATAATGATTGAGTCTGTTTAAATGGTAGAGTAATGGATAGCAGCTCGAATTGAGGAATCGGAGAGCTGAGTTTGAATTCCAGTCAAATCTATTACATTCACTTATGTGCTAATATCTTTAGGAAAGGTATGAATCCTTTTCTTCTCCCCCCAGTTATGGGTAAATAGCAGGACAGACCGGGTTCTATAGCCTTGGATGGCAACTGGTCTACCGCAGAAAGAAATGGCAACCAAATGCAGGAAAAAATCTGCTTCGTCAGTCATGTATCGAAAGATACATGATTGCCTAAGCATGTATCGTGCATGGCACATAACTGAATAAAAATGGTAAATTTCCATTTACAATCTCTTCTTTTAGTTTTAAAAATACCAAGATGCTTAAATTTGTTCATCATAAATCATCTAGAAGAATTATTGAATTAGCCATGATATACATTATTTACATTATTCGGACTATTGTCCTCATCTTTGTCGCCATATTTATTACAACATTTCGGCTGTTGTACGCTCTGGTCTTCTTCAGATAGTTAGAATGTCAAACTGAACCCTTTATTTCACTCACTGGGGTAGACTGATCTAGTTCCACATATCAGTTATCTCCTGTTAATTCCCATCTGAAAGTTCTCCACTGCCTTAACCGGGTATTGAACTCACACTCTTTGGGTCCTGTCACTGGATCTAATTAATGCCTTTATCTACTGTGCCATGTGTCCTCTAGGTGAAATAAAGGGTTCAGTTCGACATTCCAACTACCTGAAGAAAGCCAGTGTGTACAATGGCTGAAACATAATAAATATGGCAACAAAGATGAGAACAATAGTCTGAATAATGTAAATAATATACATAATAGCTCATCTCAGAAATATAGACAGGTAGCCAAGATATAATGATTCTGTTTGATTAATCAAAATGCTCAAAACTCTAGAAACTGGGCAATGATGGTTGGGAACCTCTGGTTTAGAGTGTGCTACCTGACCCTGATCTCCATATAATTAAAGAAAATCAAAATATTCCAAAACAATATCATGAGTTTTATGACAAACCATTAACTCTCCAAACACACACAAATTAAGGAACTTCTGCAAGTCACGGGGTTAACTTCTGTTATATTTATCATTAAAAGTAAGGTTCTGAATCTTTATGGCCACATCAAACAAAATGTGGCCTAAGGAAAATTTATCTAGAAGGGATGGTAAGCAGAATAAGGAGTAGGGGCCACCAACCTGAATGATGGCATTACAATGTGCAAGCATGGACAAACCTTGACTTAAAAACACTGAACACAGCCACCAATGATGACCAATTGTTGTGACAAATATCTCATGTTTGTTCGCAATCTACCGCAGAGGAGAAAGTGATCAATGAATAACAGCCAAGAGGATCACATAGTGCACAACAACAAGAAGTAAATAAGCATGATGACTAAATATTGCTTATCAAATTGAGTGACCATTGTCATTGTCATTTTTCTTTTTTCTTTTTTTTTTTTTTTGAGAGGAATTTTTTTCTCTCTGGCAATAAGTCTGCGCTCACTAAATGATGAAAGATGATGTACATGTTACTATTATTGATTACTAAAATATCTTACACAAACATATTTCTTAAGAGACTCAATATCCTTGCATTCATGAAAGAAAATCTCAGGAATAAGATATTTTGACAGACATTTCCAAAGAGTCAATTTCAAGATCATTCTGACAGTGATAAAGAACTCTGTCGATGAAATGCACGCTTGGGCAATCATGTCTCTTTTTGATTCATGATAGACTTTGCAGAAGAATTCCTGCAGTAGACTGCATTTACTTTCTGTGGCAGATTGGATGCCAACTATGGCTATAGGACCAAGTCTGTTCTGATCCATAACTGAGGGGAGAAGAGATGGATTCATACCTTTTCCAAGGGTATTTGTTCATAAGTGAATGGAACAAGCTTAAATGAAATTTGATTTGTTATTTTTTTTTACAGCTTATCAACCTTTTTAAGGTTATTTAAAGCTGAAACATATTTTTGGACTATAAGAATTTTTTTGGAGATAGTAATGATTTTCTGATGCAAGTCTTACTGTCTAATCCATGGCTGGGGGAGACGAGGCAGATTCATACCTCTCCTATGGGTATTTGTATGTAAGTGAATGTAAACGTGACTGGAATTCAAACTCAGCTCTCTCTTTTCTCATTCTGAGTTGCTATCCACTACACCACCCACACATCCAAGCTTACAGTACCTGATATTCCCAAGCAGTCACCCATTTAGTTACTGACTAGGTTCCTGAAATTTGAACTTGGTTCTCAAATTTTTTTTTTTCCACTTATGTGCAAATACTCTTGATAAAAATATAAACCCACCTCTTCCCCTCAGCTATGGGTTAATTAGTAAGACTTGTATAGCTAAATCATTATCTCCCAAAAAAAGAATTCTTACCAGATAAAAATATTATCTGGCTTTAAATAACCTGCAAAGGTTGATAAGCAGTACAAAACTAAATTAATCAATGAAAAACAGAAACACATTTGTGAGATAAAATGCAGTTGTCTGCCCAAAGGCATTTGACAGATACTACACTGTTATCCTCGGCAGTAAAGCATAACAGATTAATAATGATTTTTTATTTCCTCTCGCAGAATACAATATTGCTTTTCTTAACAAATCATGAAAAACTAACACATGCAATTGAAAGATGGATTTGATTTTGCGCTATTAAATTTATTTTGTTTTTCTTTATTTCCAGTTAATATCTTATTTAGGTTGATTCTGATGCTTTCTTACATTTGCATTTATTGTTTTCAGTTTACAAAGCACAAGGTTTACAGGCAGCAGATATTGGTGGCAAAAGCGACCCATTTTGTGTTGTGGAATTGGTCAATGCTCGTTTACAAACACAGACCGAATATAAGAACTTAAATCCACAATGGAACAAAATCTTCACTTTGTAAGTATCCATTTATTTCTGGCAGTTACATTTTTTTTTTTTTCCAGAGGAGCATTTTAAAACAATCATCATCAGATCTGTTTCAACTTGAAAGTGCCAAATTAGTGTTATAAACACGTGTAGTAGCATGGGAGAACAAACAACACTACCACTGGAGATGCGGAAAGAAAAAATAACTAAATTGTTGATATATAGTCCTTTAGTTGCTGTTATGGTGGACATATAAGGAAGGCAATTTTGAAGGGAAGTGAGACTTAGTAAGGCCTGGAGTTGATGGATTTGTTGGGTCAATTGAGTGACGTCACAGTGATGATATCAAGAGAAGTTTGGAGTGAACCTGCAAATCTAACTTTGCCTATAGAGAGTGCGTGAGTGGAATGTCTGTATGTGAGCATGCTGTGGTTGTTTGAAGGAGGGTGGGTCACGAGCAAATATATTTGACCAAAGTTCCAGTGGTGATGTCGAGAGCCCACTATGCAGAATGACAGCCTGTTGACCGTGTTCTGAGTCAATCGTTTATGACCGGCTTTCTTAAAGACAAATGTAGTGGCTCCTGAGCTTATCTTTTTTTCTTTATCAGCAGCATTTGTGATTGGCTACTTCAGTCATCAGTAGGACACAACAGGCAAAGTTGTCAAGATGCTAACTAACCATCAATATTGGAACAGGGTGGATGGGTCATTTGGTTTGGTTTGGTTTGGTTTATGCCATATCAACCTCAATGGGTTATCTAATGCCAACAAGATTTTTGGGATAGATTCATATGAATAGAATATGTATTCTTTAGTTTAGATTGGTTTGGTCTATTTTCTTTTATGGCATATCAACCTCAGTGGGTTATTTAATACCGACAAAATTTTTTTATTGCTGGTAAAATTTTGTTCTGTCAAAAATCTGTTTCTGGTAATATTTTTCCTTCAAAATTGTATTGCTGGTAATAATTTTTTCCAAAACAGTATTGCTGGTAATAGTTAACTATTTTCCCATAGCTGGGACCCTAACAGGTGCTACCACTCTGGGTCAGGGTGGACCTACGAATACCAGCAATTGAGGTGGTTCCTCGCTCCTCAAAACCTCCTGATTCCTCAGGAAGCTTGAGGCACCCACCATCCCTACCCCTATCCCTAGTGCTTTGCCTGACCCCCTAAACCAATGGTCAGGGATGCTCATGAGCCTGATATGCATGTCTCACATACCAAAGAGAGTGAAATTACATTGCACAAGTACCCAGCAACACCAACCATCACCCAGCCACCAAAAATTGCTCGGGCATTGTCCAGGTTACTCCCATACAATCAGCCAGGCCAGAAGGAACTCATGAAAATGCTTCATCTAAAAAATTCAGTAAATAGAAGACTATTATGTCTACTACTACTACTACACAGGCAACAAAATAAGATGTAGAGTTAAATGAATAATAATGACAGTGGTCCATTTAAGTTCAGACAAGACTATTATATCTACTACTACGCTGGCAACAAAAGTTGAAAAAATAAACGGGTCAAAAATGTATAACAATGCTTCATCTAAGAGAACACTAATTACTGCTTAGAAGAAATTATTTAACAGTGAATAGAAAAAAATATTTTCTCATTTTCATTAGCTAATCATTCAGTGCAGTGCAATATAAAAAATTTCTTTGTTATTTTGATATCGAAATGGCCTGCTATGTGATATCTCTCCTCATTTATGACAACGAATATTGAAAAATCTCCTCAAAGATGAAAAAGAGACTCGAAGCAATAGAGGAATTGCTCTACAGAAGCATGCTGAGGATACTATGGAATGAACATGTGAACAACAATGAGATTTTGGAGAGGATGCAAACAAAGAGGAAACTTATACTTGACATCAGGAAGAGTCATCTGAAATTTCTGGGACACATAATGAGAAAGGAGGGTTTGGAAAATCTGATGCTCACAGGGTGGATAGAGGGAAAGAGGGACAAGGGTTAGCAATGCATGACATAATGGGATTAAGCAAGTCAATGGCAGAACAGGGTCTGGGAGAAATAACAAGAAGTCAAAACTAATTGAGAGCTACAAGGGACAGAAAGAAGTGGAGAGCCATGATCGTCCTAAATCCTGAAGGGACATGACACACAAAGAAGAATCAGCATGCATTATTTATTCAAAATATCACACAGAAAATAGAGCTAGTAAAAACAAAAGCTACTAGATAAGGAAGACTTGGATTTTATCCTGTTTTGTGAACATCTACCATTTGTGAAATAAATACACTTTTATGCTATAATCAGGGAATTTGGGGTTTGAGTATCTCAAAAGATTGGAACACAGGATCCACCCCCAAAATGTTTTTAATTCAATCTTGGTCGCATAATGGAATATAATTTAATGGTTATAAACTGCGTCTAGAGATTATATGCAAGTTATGAATTGGTATAAAGAGTTGCGTCTTTAATGTTAAAAGTCCTATTATGATGTTGTTTAGATTCTACTCAATATTATTAACTTAGATATATAGTGATAGAGAAACTAT
The DNA here is from genome assembly GCA_963932145.1 of Acanthosepion lycidas. Classification (NCBI taxonomy): domain Eukaryota; kingdom Metazoa; phylum Mollusca; class Cephalopoda; order Sepiida; family Sepiidae; genus Acanthosepion; species Acanthosepion lycidas. The sequence continues at coordinate 28,733,056 of OZ010606.1, read as the reverse complement.
TGGTTTTGGTTGGAAAAAATTTAACAAAACAGACTAATTTGACTGTCAGTAGTTTATTTGCAACTATTTATTTTGATACTTTTACATTATTATACCTTGTAAAACTAATGTAAAAAAATAATATGAAAAGATTTTAGAACAAATTCGTCAATTTCTTAAAGGAAAAACATAAAAAAAACATTTTATTTTAAAAATAAAAAATATATTAATAAAAAATAATAAGAACCTCCTAAAATTTATTGCACTAATGCCCCTTTCTTTTCAATAACTCTTAGCAGCCTATTGTCAACATCTGATGTTAGATTTGCAATTTTAGCGGCTGGTAAGTTGTTTGCAGCAACTTTAACTGCCTCCCAGAGGTCACATTTGCTGTTGAATTGCCTTCCATTAGAATAAATACCTCTCTTGAGGATGCTCTGCAAGTCATCAATGGGATTCAAGTCACAGCTATTTGAAGGCCAGTCCATAAGAGAATCTTCAACAAATCCCTTTTCTTTCAACCAGGATTTAGTAAACTTTGATGCATGACTTGGTGCATTGTCTTGCATAAAGATCATAGATCTATGCTTGGCTAAAGACTGGTTATCAAGCCATTCAAAGAAATATTGCTCTAGATCACAGTACCTTTTTGGAATTCATTTTAACCCCGTCTTTCAGTTTAGATGTACCCACGAGCTCATTACCAATAATCCCAGCCCATACCATGATCCCATCACCACCTTGTTTGCATTTAAAAAATGTTCTTGAGTCATATTGCTTGCAAACCCATCCTGGAGCCCATCAAGGGTGATCCTTGATTCGTTTGTAAAAAGCACTTTACTGAAATCAGTTTTCATGTATTTTTTTGCCCACTGCAATCTTCTTTCCTTATGTTTTTTTTTGTTAAAATGGGTTTCTTTATTTGATTTTTGACATCAGCAAACTTCCTTAATGCTTTACATCTTGTTTCCCTTGGCACCATAGGAGCTCCAGCAGCCTCAAATATGAACGCACTTGACGCATTTGGGTTTCATATTAATTCTCTTCGGATATGTGATAGATCTTGCTTTGTTAAATTCCTGAATTCAGTCTGAGATTTTTTTTTCCTTGGTTTAATTCCCATTAGACATATTTTCTTGATTGTTCGATGATCCCTTTTCAAATCCTTAGAAATTTGAAGCGAAGACTTTCCTTTGCTAATTTCTTTGATTATATAGTTCTTTTCATTCATTGTTAGTTCTTTTTTACAGGCCATAATACTAAATTCTAGTTCTTGCAAATAATCTCTTGACACTGAAAATTGGGACTTAATTGCTTTCATACTTACTTGCTATACATAATAATACAAATTATTTCATTGGATAACACATATCTATGAATTTTACATAAAATATTTGACAATACCTCTTTTGCATATAATCTCTAGATGCAGTTTAGTGAAATTAGTTGTTTCCATATAGAGAACATTCAGCAATCATTGACCGATCAACCAGTTAGTGTTACTTTCAGTTGACATTTATAAAATCTTTCTCTTAAAACGCTTTTCTTTTTTTTTTTTTTTCAAAAAATACTTTTCTTGAGTCCGCTATTTGATGGAGATTTTTTTCTTGACTTTTTGTTTGAAGTTGTGTGTAAAGTCAACATCTTGATTATGCCATTATTTTCTCTTCAAGTTACACATTCTATCCATCGTAGTTGTTGCAGCTTTTGGAAGACTTCCAGTGACATGGTCTTTGTTATTTGTTAATATTCTTTATTAACATTTCTGTATTTCCATCCTGTGAAATCCAGTGAAGTACGTTCATCCCTAAGACCACTAGGCTTATTCACTAGCTTATTCACTATTCAAAGTATTTTTAATCATTGATCTGAGAAAATGGTTGTATATAGCTGATAGTTTAGACCTTTCTAGATGAGTTCAATGCCATCTGAATGAGAGACTAGATCTGATGAGGTCATTTAAGAATGTGGATTTTCATATCAACAGCACTTTAACATACACATAGATGTATACACATACACATTTTGTTCAAGGTCTTCTCCATTTTCCTTTTTATGAAATAATGCATCAGTTTCTGTTTTGTTTTTTTTCTGGCTGGCTTCACATTTTTCTGTTTGCTGACTCCCAAAGCTGGATTGAAGTAAATGTATTTGTAAAGATAACTTTTTGTTGAAAGTACAACAAACTTAAACATTTGTAAATTTTTATCAAATGTTGAGTATGGTTTTTCGAAATTCCCAAAATGCTTGTCTGAGTCAAAATGTTAGAATGTCATATTCAGTTAATCACAATCTGAAAAATCTGGTTATAGATGATCATGTAAGTATTGTAATATCCTGTGATAATGGTGAGATTAGCTGTTTCCATTCAGAAAACATTCACCATTCACAGCATTAACAGTTACTCTTGGTTGAAATTTATAACATCATTTTTATTAAAAGAATTTTTCAGAAAATTAGACTTCTTACGTTCACTAAATGTTATACATCTTTCTAATACTGATGGGAGTTTTCTTCCAAGCCTTTTCTATAAGGTAGTGTGGAAAGTAAACAGCTTATTATTTCATTATTCATTCTTCTGGTTTCATATACAACCCATTTTAGTTGTTAATTTGTCTTTTCTTTATTATTAAGAAAGGTTTTTGTTTGTGGTTTTGTATTGCCATTCTATAGTTTGATGAAGGAAGACCTACTTTAAGATTTAAAGCATTTATTCATTTGGAGCTATGAATCTATGTGCCGGGTCTGTGTGCCATGTCCCTACAGGACGTGGGCCAACATGGCTGTTCACAACATCCTATCCTTTGTAGCCCTAAGTAAACTTTGTCATTTTGCTACACAGATCACCAGAGAGCAAACACAGGTGATCTCATATTAAATAATTAGATCACGTGATGGTAAAGGAAATGTATATATGGAAATTAGTGTGGCATCTAAGTGACCATTATATAGATTACTAGTTAGATCACTATTTTCAAGGGTGTAAATAGCAGAACAGACCAGGTTCTATAGTCTTGGATGGCAACTGGTCTACTGCAGAAAGAAATGGCAGCCTACTGAGGAAAAAATCTGCCTCGTCAGTCATGTATCAAAAGATACATGATTGCCTATGCATGTATCACACATGGCACATAACTGACTGATTGACATGCTAATACTCTTGGAAAAGATATTAATCCTCTTCTTCACCCAGCTATTGGTAAATAGCAGGACAGACCAGGTTCTAGAGCCTTTGATGGCAACTGGTCTACCGCAGAAAGAAATGGCAACCTACTGCAGAAAAAAATCTGCTACATCAGTCATGTATCGAAAGATACATGATCACCTAAGCATTTATCACACATGGCACATAACTGACTTCCAACACATACAAGCTAATATTTGCAAAATTGAATTTTCTTTTTTGTTATAAATTGCTTTTTAATTTTTCTGTTTTTATTCCTTTAATATAATTTTGTACGTCAGTGAAAAATATTGTAGATACAGAACTGTCAAAAGAAATTTTCCAATCAGTAACTTTGCTAAAGTAATTACAGTACAGCTGTTTAAATTATGTGCATTAATTGTTGTTTCTTGGCAACATAGTACTTTCTGGTGACTGTTACACATTAAACGCAAATTATTATTTACTTTAGAGTGATGTTGTTAAATAGCAATTTGTTATAACTACTACACTGTTTAACATTCTTCAACAGGCTGACAAATGGTTCTTGCTACAATCTTGAGGCCTAAATGCAATCTGATATTCTTGCATATTCAGTGAATAATATTACAGACATGCACTACTTTTCAATCATTCTAATATATATATATATATATATATATGTGTGTGTGTGTGTGTGTGTATATATATATATATATATATATAATATAAACCTAAAGAGCCAGTTAAACCTACCTAGTTTTCACCTACATGGATTGTCAGGGTAAACTGCCCAAAGAGGTAAAAAATGGAACAGTATATATATAGTTTAAACCAAAAACAACCATGACCACATGACTAAAAAAAAAAAACACAGTAAACACTCAACAACTCAAGTTTTATTTGTTTTTTGTTTTTTTTTTAGTCACGTGGTTATGGTTTTTTTTTTATTTAAACTATATATACTGTTCCATTTTTTACCTCTTTGGGAAGTTTACCCTGACAATCCATGTAGATGAAACCTAGGTAGGTTTACCTGGCTCTTTAGGTTTATATTAGGTTTGCTCTACTTCGTGTATTGAGCACTTTACGTTGTTACTTTTATTTGTTTTTGAGGTTTTTTTTCTTTGGACTCTGAGCTTGAATTCTGGACGATTGTTTTCGCCTCAATTTCATGGTCTTAGTTCTTTCTTTTTTTTATCCCTCATTTTTCCTTGGGCATTGGTTTGTTCATTTACAAGCCAAAATACCTAAGGTTTTTCCAGACGAGTACCACTATATATATATATATATATATATATATATATATATATATATATATATATAAAGCTTCAGATAAAACTAAAAGTATATCTGCAAAAGGACAATATGAATAAAGAGAAGTTTTCTTTTTATTCATCTAAAAATATGTGTAATACATAAATACTAGTGCGATTAGGAGAGAAAAAGAAGGAAATGCATTGAGAGTGCGCTAATCTCATAAATCTCAACAATAAAGCTAAGACCAGGACCCTACAGAATATCAATGATCATCATCTTGTGGCTTGTTAAGAGCCAGAAAGAAGAAGGTAGGTTGAACAAGTGTATTAAAATAACAACATATATACAAAATAAGAGTGTTATTAGTCAGCAGATGTAAGTGTCCATCTGAACTATCAGGTTACACTGCATCCCAACTGCCTCGCCCAGGAAGTCTCACAGGTTAGTATTTATGAAAGAGAAAGTAGATAGGTCACCATAACACATCATAAGAGCAATAATAGCAAAATTTGGTATACAAGCTAAGAGAGGAAAAAAAACAAAAAAAACAATGGTCTACTTGGATTGGGTTGATATAAAATCCAACAGACACCAATGGCTCTAATATACATATATTGAAAAAAAAAAAAAAATAAAAATCAAACACTTTCTGGTCTCTGGATAAGGTGATTTAATTTATTGCCGCTCTCAATCTCAAAAATCCCAACACATTTTTCTTACATACAGATTTGTCTTTCATTTCAGACTGAAGAAGCTGAACCTAACACACATCACATTGGTGAAATGTGTTGTTTAGAATCTTTTCCATTTTGTATTGTGATGGAAACGAAAAGAAAAAAGAATCTAAATGAAATTGGCTAGGTTATATACACAGAACACATAAAAAACAAAAACAAATCATCTTTAAATTTAAAATTCCTAGCATCTCATGTTTGTGTGCATGTGTAGTTGCATCAATGTAAGGATACATTTAGTCTGATGAAGTCCTAAAGGACAAAACACATCACACAAAAACTTTGTCATACATCTTTCTCCAAGATTGTTCTTGATATATAAAAATTTATATATTGTTATCCCATTGTGTGTAGCTTGTATATCTATTTCTCTCTATATATCTTTATATATATATATATATCAACTAAAAAAATAACATTTATAATAATAAGAGATATATATTACACATTGCTCTTCAACTGAATTGTGTTCTCCGGGCCACTGATGTATTTCATATACAAAACATTAAAATTTCCCTTCATCTCTGCCATGAAATAACAGCCGAGGGGTAGAATCTCTGGCTGATACCAAATCGGTCAGGTTTCGATCCCAGCTTGAATCAATTGGATGTCTAGCCACACTGAAGAGCTGTTATACAGTGAAACAGTCTGTCTGTGGAGGGCAATAAATATATATATATATATATATTGTTAAATATAACAGACAATGAATGCACATACTCAAGATCAAGGAACAGCTTAATAAAAAAATATCCAAAATGTTAGACAATTTTTGTCTTTATTTTCACCCAAAATTAAAGCAAATATACAGAGTTTAGAATGGCTCATGATCCAACCTAATAGGCATTCATTGTCTGAAAGGGAAGACGTGAATCTTGTGATATTTATTTTTGTTTTTATAATCGAAATATTAGGTTTTTGTGCTTTAGCAACTTGACCTTCGTGCATCAATGTTTTTTTTTTATGCACATCAGCTTGTGAATTTTTGCTTGATAAAAGACTTTTGTCAGTAAAGAGTTTTTAAACATTTCTTTTTGATTAGTTTTAGGAAAACAAAGGAACTAAAGAACAATCTAGGATGTTATTCTGTCAGTTTTCAAGACAGCAGTTAAAGCAGAGTTATGTGCCCTTCCTTCATACTGAAAAATCTATGCTCATATTAAGCAGAGTACTGTTATGTAATATCAGTATTCCAGTATGGCAGTGAATGCTGAATTATATTTGCACAAATGGAGAAGAGAATCGAGACAACAGAAATGTGGTTTTACAGAAAGATGCTGAGAAAATGGGAACTAAAAGAACATTTATACATAGCATCAGTAAAAGAGAGTTGAAATTCTAGGGAACATAATGAGGAAAGAGAGCTTGGAAAATTTTATACTCACAGGATATATTGAAGGCAAAAGTGATAGAGTAAATCAGTGCATAACCTACGCAACGAGCTTGTGTAAATGATTGGCAGAATAGCGATTAAGAGATATAGCAAAACAACAAACTTTACTAAGGGCTACAGAGAACAAGAAATTGCGGAGAATCATGATCGCTCATGTCCTGAACACACATAGAAGAAGAATGTGACACCAAAATCTGAAGGATCATTGGGATAGCAAAAGGTACCTTTGAAAAGCTAAGTAAAGTATTAAGAAACAGGAAAATTTCATTAGAAACAAAGAAAAGAGTCAGTTATGTTCCATGTTAGGCGATCATGTATCTTTTGATACATGACTGAAAAGGCAGATTTTTTTTTCCCCGCAGTAGGTTGCCATTTCTTTCTGTGGTAGACCAGTTGCCATCTAAGGCTACAGAATCCGGTCTTTTCTGCTATTTACCCATAGCTGGGGGGAGAAGAAGAGGATTCATACCTTTCCCAAGGGTATTAGCACGTAAGTGAATGTAATGGATTCAAATGGAATTCGAACTCGGCTTCCCAATTCTTCAATCTGAGCCACTATCCATTACTTCACTGTGCCTCCTAGAAGAATACTGAACTGTTATGTAATATTAGTCCTAGTATATAGCAGTGAATACTGGATCATCTCATTATAGACGGAGAGGAAACTTGAAGCAACAGAAATGTGGTTCTACAGAAGGATATGAGAATACCATCAAATGAACACATGAGCAACAACAAAGTTTTAGAGAAAATGGGAACAAAAAGGACATTTATACATAGCATCTGAAAGAGATAGTTGAAATTTCTAGGACACATATTGAAGAAAGTAGGTTTGGAAAATTTGACACTTATAAAATCTATTGAAGGTAAGAGAGACAGAAGAAAGCTGAGCGTCACTTATCTAACAAGCTTGGGAAAATGGTTGCCAGAACAGGGATTAGTAGATTTACCAAAAAAAAAAAAAAAAACTTTACTAAGGGCTACAAAGAATAGGAAGTTGTGGAGAACCATGATTGCCAACTTTCTCAAAACACATCAAAGGAGGACAATCTAATGACACACAATAGTAGAAAGCTTTACTAAATGAAAAACCTATAGTCCATCTGGTTAAATTACATTTACTAATTTTTTTTCTATTTAGCTTCTTACTTCTGGTGAGTATTATGATTTAAACATGAATCGGTCTTCTCTCAACTGTTAATAAATAACATCCAACTGTGAAGTAATTTGTTATGACTGCCTCAGTAAAGTTTAAACTTTATACCCACAAAAAAACAGTGTGTCAAAAGGACATTTTGTCTCTTGACACTATTATTTGATACTTTGTCAAAAATGTTTACTTTTAAAATGTTACTAGACCACCTGTGACACGTTGGGTCAACCTTGTTGTATTTACTGTTTAGATTTGGTTTCATGAAGAATTTGTGAAAGTAGAGATATTGTAAAAATATATTTATTTGCAGTTATTGAAGTTGCTTTCAATATTTAAAAAATTGTCTGTTTGAAGAAAGTTGAACAATAAGAGTTTGGAATGTCGAAATTCAGAATGTTGGGATTCGATACAATAACATAAAAATATTTGTGGGGCTGCATGTAATTCGGTTGTTTAGAATAATCAAATGATTTTTCAGTGAAAGAATAAAATTCAGTAAAAAAAAGACAACGTAGTTTCAACAAATAAACATTAATTTAATATAACGACAACAATACAAGCAATTGGTCATAGATTGGAAAGTAATGTCTTTTGTTTGGAGATTAATAAAATTCTGAAATAAAACATAAATTCTCTTTGTGTACATATGTGAGAAACAATGAAATGTTGTTATATGTGTGTTTGTGTGAAAACGTCAACATGTGTGTGCGTGGTTCATAGTAAAGAGGATACAAGAGATAGAATTTGTTTCTTAATGTGGATGCTGTTGCTGTAGTCTGATGCCGTCTCTTTGAAGTTTGCTGTCACTTTTAGCGTGATGTCATGAAGTTCACAAGCAAGAGTGGCATGGACCTTGATGACAGCTGTACGTATCCTGTTTGGAGCTGGATTCTGTGTGTTTTATACACTTTCTCATAAGAAAATGGCTCCATCCCTAACTTCCTACATGATAATAAATGTACATCTTTCTTTACCCAACTCTCTATATATGACTTGTTTATATCTTTCTTTTCCCCACTCTCTATATCTGACTTCTGGCAAACACACAAGATACAAAGTTCACAGAGTTTTATATAGTAATAAGATGTTTCAAATTTTAATAACAACAAAAATGTTACACACTATTTAGTTGTTTAGATTGTTTATTTACAAGAGTAATTTTATTTTTTACAAGATTATAAAATCATTTGAAGCAACTACAATGCAATATTTATTATTTACAATTTTTTAACTAAATAACTAGGTCCAGTTTACACTAAGGTAAAAATGGTAGACATAGGTTTAGTCTACACTAGTATCACAAAAGTATACATAGGTCCAGTCTACACTAGTATAAAAAAGGTAAACATAAATCTAGTCTCAGTCAGTTATTTGCCATGCGTGATACATGCTTAGGCGATCATGTATCTTTCGATACATGACTGATGAGGCAGATTTTTTTCCCGTAGTAGGTTGCCATTTCATCCTGCAGTAGACCAGTTGCCATCCAAGGCTATAGAACCTGGTCTGTCCTGCTATTTATCCATAGCTGGAGGTAGACAAAAAAGATTCATACCTTTCCCAACGATATTAGCATGTAAGTGAATGTAATGGATTTGACTGGAATTTGAACTTGGCTCTCCGATTCCTCAATCCGAGCTACTATCCATTACTCCACCATGCCTCCAAGCCTAGTCTACACTAATATCAAAAAAGGAGACCTTGTCTAAACTGACCCTAAGTCTACCTTTTGGTCCAATCTACACTAGTATCAAAAAAGTAAATATGGGTTAAGTATCTATCAATGTATACTTCTAACTGATACTTGTGTTTTTATATCTCCCTGTCCTCTTCTTCCATATATATAATTCCATCAACCAAACATTACTTTAGTCTGATGAAGTCATTCTAGAGGATGAAATGTGTTATATAGATTTTTTCCAATTTGTCATTCATTTGCCTAACATTGTTCTGTTATAAAGAAATGTATTTATCATATTCGCCCATACCTGAGTCTGCAAATATTCATCTGGAAATTGGTGGGAGTGGGCATTCTTCTGCAAGGTATACAGTTGGCAGAAACTTGGCCCACCAACAGGGCAACCTTCAATAAGGTAGATAGTAATCTCCTGCAATCATATATAATGAACTTTAAAAATAATTAATAATTAGTGGTTAAAAGATAATGAAGAAGTACAATTGTGTATTTTCTTAAAATTCTAATTCATTTGTTAAAGCCAAAAACAATCTTTCCATATCATTTTCAGCAAATGAACTTATTTATATTCATCCGTTGCTAACAGTATTAATTTTCCCTGTAATATTTTTTGTAGATATTGAATATATTTTTTGTGCAGATGTCATATATATTTTTGTATATATTTTATCTAGATAACATATATATTGTGTAAATATTGTATTTCTATATTTTGTGTAGATTATTGTATGTATATTTTGCAGATATTGTATGTTTTTTTTGTAAATATATCACATATATAGTTTGTGTAGATTTTGCATATATATATATTGAAGATATTGTATATATGTTTTGTGTAGATATCATATATATTTTTGTGTAGATAACATGTGTGTGTATATATATATATATATATATATATATATATATATCTTTAAGTATAGCTATTGTACATTTATTTTTGTGTAGATATATTTTTTTTCCTTTTTTGAAAGAATAAATTACCTGTGTTGTTGTTTTCCAAATTTTCAAAAACAATTTTCACCAAAAGAAAAACTTAAAATTACAAAACAGATAAGCATTTTGATTTATCTTTCAAATTCAATTTTTTTTTTTTACTGTTCAAGATGTTGATACTTTCTTCTGCTTTTGTCAATTTTATTTGAGAAGCAAACTTAGCCCTCAGCCAATTCTTGTTTCTTAATCTAGGCTGAGTTTTATGTGAGCAAATTCCATATATTTTTACTTTCTTTCTAAAGATATTTATTAATAGAATAAAATCATTCTCTTAATTTATATGTGAATCCTAATTCAGATTTCCATGTATTGTCTTCCAGAACTGCTCTGGGTAATCACATTTTTTTTTTTTTTTTTTGTAAAATGAATGTCTTTCTTATTGTTTTATATATATATATATATATATATATATATATAGAGAGAGAGAGAGAGAGACATGTTTCATTGTATAATTTAGACAAGTTTTGTCTACTTATTTTCATTTGGATCCTTTCATATTCATGGACAATCTTTTCAGTGTCATTATTAAAGGAAATTATCATGTTGATACATATTATTTATTCTTAATAGTTTCAACATTAGTACAATGTCATCATCAGGGTGTTTATATCAAGACAAATATTGTAGTCTTCATCATTTTCAAAGTCAAAATTTCCATGTTCATCTGAAAGTTAAAATTTTTTACTTGTGAAGTGAAGAATGCTGAGTTTAGTGTTGTGCAATTAGCTTGAGTAATGCTTCAGGGGAGGTAACTAAGTTAGGAGTTTGTTAAGATTTTTTTTTTTTTTTAATAAATATTAAAACTATGAGTACAAACCTCAATATTTTAAACTATCTATTGTAAGCATTTTAAAACATTTTTGCAGTATTCATAATTAATTTTTATTAAGGTTTGTTTTCAGTTTTTTAATATAGATAACTTCAAAAATTTTTAGTCTATGTTTATTATTTTCATGAAAAAATATAGATGCATTTTCAACAAGAATTTTTCTGAATTGCCGAAGTGGGCATCTATGCTGTTGCAAATGTTTAAAAATGTTGGACGCATCATTCAAATAATGTCATTTTATTTACTATTTATTTATTTTTTCCTCAATAGGTGTAGATAGGTTGGCCTATTGTTCAGTTCACTCTCCTGCCCAGCCTTTTGAACAGTTGAGGTTGATCCCTTGTTTCTTACTGATAAATGGGTTCTCGGTTCCTTGTAAATTCTGCTTCAGCTTCGTCCATGCCTGAACTCTGAAAATTTATTCACTATTTATTTCATTTTATCTTTCTCTCCTCTACCAATTGGGGTAGATATGTTCACCTATCGTCCGGTTCACACCCCTTCCTCATCTTTCAAACAGGAGTAGAGTATTGTCCCTTGTTTCCTGTGTAGGATTGGGTAACCGGCTCTTTCTAAAAGTAATGAGAGTCTGGTTCATGCTTGAATGAAATCTCCAGGCCATGAAGATTGCATTCAAGCTTGAAACTGACTGTCACCACTTAGTGTTGACCTCAGTGCCCACTTTTTTTTATATAATATATATAAACACACACAGTGCAATGGAAGGGAGACATCTCTAGCACTGCAAAATGTTAAGTATAATAGTACAAACATTTTAAATGAGAATGACTCATCTCAAATTGACAGGAGATGTCTTTACTTCTTTTTTTTTTAACAAGAAGAAAGCTGGAGAATGAATCTGCTGAAATATTGTGCTAACAACAAAAACAGCAAAAATTAAAATGAAAATGAGTCTTCTGAAAATTATGAAAGCACATGTAACTATTCTCCTTTACCTTTCTTCTTCTTTTTATGGTTCTCCACAACTTCCTGTCTTATTGCTTACCTAACCTTCCTCACATATAATAGCATTATATTGTTGACTTGTATTAGTTTTTGTAATAGGTACAGTATTATCTTGTAGGTAAATTCTTGACAGATAGTGAAATCCATAGATAATCAGGAACAATATGTACTTGGTATGTCCAAAAATTTCCTTCAGGATGTGGGTGACCATGACTCTCCACAACATCCTATCTGTTGTTGCTCTTCATAAGCTTAAGTTTTGCCTTTTCATCATCCTTCACACTTTTTGTTCTGCACAAGTTTCGGTTACTCATGGTCTCCCTTTTGCCTTTAATATGCCCTTTGAGTGTCAAATTCTTCAAGCCCTCTTTCCTCATTATGTGCCTTAGAAATTTCAGCTATCTCTTTCTGATTGAAATATAAGCATCCTTTTTGTTCCTAATTTCCTTAAAACTTTCTTGTTGTTTATCTGTTTAGTCTATGATATTCTCATCATCCTTCTGTAGAATCTTATTTCTGTTTAAGTAATATGAGATGATCTTCACTTTAATCAAACTGAATTTAAAAGGTACATTTGTCCCAATGTTTGCTTATCTTAATTTCTTTTCATCCAAAAAAAGATTTTTTTTCTTTTAATATAACTTACCTAACCTTTCTCATTAATTTTTTAGCAATGTCAAGGATATTCATTCTGTACTGGAAGTGACTGTGTTTGATGAAGACAGGGATAAAAAAGTGGAGTTTTTAGGAAAAGTCTGCATACCATTACTGAAGGTAAGAAAAATACATTTTTTTTTTCTTCTTCTTAATTTGTGTATAAGTTTTTTATACTAGAATTCACCCAATACAAAGCTTGAGAGCCATTCAGAGTAAACCGATTCATTTTTTATGAATTGTCAACCCTTTTCAGGTTATTTAAAGCCAGAAAATATTTTTAGATTGTAAGATTTTTTTTTTTTTGCTGATAATAATGATTTAGTGATAAAAGTTCTACTAATTAGTCCTTAGCAGCAGAGAGGACAGATGGATTTATACCTAATCAGAATTTCATAAAAAAATAAGAAATGTGGATATAAAGTTGGGGATCAATTTGATATTACAATCAATACATAAACTGATCCATCACTTTGTGGCTACAGTAGTTTCTCTAAATTTCTATTCCAGAGAATGAAAATAACTCTAAAAGACATACCTGTCCAGCTAATCAATATTTTATTGATTGACTGATTCATTTTCTACAGCTTATAAGTAAATATAATGAAGTACAGACTGTACAAATTGCTGGTAGCCTCCTCCATTCTCCAACATGGATGTGCCATGTGGATACCTCTGGTAGAAACAGAGAGAAAGTTCCAAGCATTTGAGAACGAATGCATAAGAAAACTCCTTGGCATCTACTATTGGAAATATAAAACCAATGAGTTTGTGCAGAAAAGGGTTAAAAGTTTTGTGAGCCACCAGGAACCTCTTCTCAACACTGTGAAATGGAGAAAAATGGTATGGTTTGGAAACGTTACAAGGCATGACATTCTGTGCAAGACCATCATGCAAGGCACCAACATAAAATCTAGTTGGACATTGTCAAACAATGGACAAGTATAACTACACCAGAATTGCTGACGGCTGCTGTTGATGGACCATTGTGAAGGAGGTTCAATATGGCTTCTGCATTTGGATCCCACTATGATTACAAAAGTCAAGGAGATGATGATAATGATGAAATATAATGAACCCAATGAGAACTGGAACTTGGCTCACCAATTGACAATTCTAAGTCAGCATCCAGCACATCTAAGTTTATGGCACCTGGTATTCCATGTATATCCTGACCAGACTTGCTTAACTTCAATGATTATACAGGAACCAGTCTTTGAATGTGATGTGGCTTTAAGCCACTCAAAGTAAAGCATTACTGAAGAAGGTGTGTGATATGAATGAAAGAGTTGGTGGTAAGATGAAGACTATGAGGATAGATAAGGATTGACTCTTGACTTTTTTTTTTTTTTTTTTTTTAAGCATTTCATCCCAAGCAAGGCGGGAAGCCACTAGAACGCAAGGGGTTACAGAAAATTTAGAGCAAGATCAGATAGAAGTGATAGAAGAAAGGATGAGGGTAGTGGATAGATCAAGGCAACTGGAGATGTCGATTGACATTACACTTGAATAGCTGGAGATTATAGCTCACAGGGAAACAGGAATAGGGAAGGGAGTTCCACAGGCGAGAGGTGCGAGACATGAAGCTATTGGAGTAGAAGAGACAGCTACATTTAGGAGTTTCTACAGGGAAGGGGTGAGAGTGGAATGCCAGCCTCATATGGCCCTTGAACTCATGACGTCTGGGAACCAGCGAATGCAGCTCCTTGGAGCAATTTCCATGGAAGTATTTGTAGAAAAGACAGAGGGAGGTGACGGCGCATCTGTGAGAAAGTGACTGTAGACGAGACGACAGAGCAGGGCCAACTACATTGCATATCCGCCTCTGGAGCCTATCAAGAACTCCGAGGCAGCAATACTCCATGCAAGGGCAAATTGTTGATTTGTAGATGAAGAGATTAACATAGTAGGATTTAAGGAAGTGCCCATGTAGGAATCTGTTCCACAAATTTGCAGTTCTTGGGAAAAAACTGCTTGAGTGGAAATTTATATTAATAAAGATATATCAGTTCATATTGTAGCTTCATATTTGTCAATTGGTATCTTTTTAACCAAACCAATTTCTTTATGTTACAGTCTGTACAGTGATATCTCGGCTTAAGCCATTTCAAGTTAAGTCATTTTCAAACATAGATCGGTTTTTCTTAAATATTATATGAAGAAATAAAACTCACTTTAGTTTGTTTTACTAGAGTTTACATTATCCATTAAAAATATTAGAAACATCAAAACTAAAATAACAATGAACACATATAAATCATATTAAATAAATTTAAAAATAATATTATGTATACTATATATCATGAAAAAAAAAATTAGCATAATAAACTATGTTCAGCAGATTATTTCAAATTCCTGATGACAAGCAGCATGTGTGTTATTTTCTGCTTGAAAACTGATTTTCAATTCAGACTTGTTTACATCTGTGCTCTGCCACTGACATTCTTTCAGTTACATTTCAATTGATTTAGAATACATTTTTGCCCAGGGTTTCAGAGAAAAGTGCTAATACTAAGCATAAAGCTATATTGCTGGAAGTTAAGGGGGAAATTAATTATTTTATTCAGAATACTGTACGTATATATCATAAATACTATAATTGGGAGTGGTTATTTGCGGTTTATAGTGTGGTTATTCTGATTTAAGTCATTTTTAACTTTCATCTCTACAAATAACTTCCTGCCATATCTGGGCTGGAGCTGCACAATTGTCACCTTCCAGCCTTGATAGAATTCAGAATCATTCAAAATTGTTTACCCAGTCTTGTGGAGAAAGACTCTGCAACCAATTTCTAACAGACACAATGTTGCAAGCTTGTCACTACTCTATTACTATTTCAATGGCAAATGTTCAGATGAACATTCTATTTTTTAGTTTCACCTGTCCAAACGTCTATGGAATCAAATGGCCATCATTTCCACTTAAGCAGCTTTCTTTTTTTATACTAATGTTCACCCAATACAAGGCCCAAGAGCCACTCAAGGTAGAGAGTTACTGTACAGCATTGTATGAGCATAAGAAAAGGCAAGAAGTTCATGAGTTCAGGAAAGATAATGATTAACCCATTCGACTGTAGTGACTAGGAAAAAAACCTGCTGGGAGACAAAACAGCAGTTCTTGGAAAGAAGTTGTTCGAGTGAAACTTATTCCTTACTAATGGAATATAAACGGAATGGGGATAATTCATCCTTGTGAATGTGGCAAGGTGGGTTACAGTTACAAAGGTCAGGGATGATGGAACTCATGTAGGTCATCAAAACACTGGCCATGGAAATAGCAATATAGTGATGAAAGGCTTGTGATGTTTCATCTGTGTTAAAGGGGTGTACAATAATTCATTACTCACAAGGCTGCATAGATGCTTTTGAACTCTATCAAGACAGGTAAGTAAGGACTGGACAACTTCTGCCCAGATATGGCAGCAATACTCCATTTTTGGTCTGATCTAGCTCTTGTAAAGATAGAATATAGGAAAGTGAATCAGATACTTACTGGAGTGGTACAATGACTTGACCATTTTTCCAACATCTTTAGCAATAGATTGTATAGCTGAGTTCCACTTGAGGACTGGAGAGAGAGCTTGAGTTTCAACAGACATTTAAGTCTTGCATTATACAGAGTGTGATGGATAAATTGTTGTTTAAATTACGCAAAAATGAAAATAACGCTGACATCTCATTTTAACAGATATATTTACGAAAATTACACAAAATATCTTGAAATACTAAAGAGTAAATTTATTTAATAAAATTGTCATTGGCTTCAAACATGGTCTACAGACAACTTTGGAATCTCCTGTAACTCTTCTGTGTGGTCTCCTTCTGTAAGTTGGTGAATGCTGCCATAATCTTTGCCTTCAGTTCATCTTAATTTACATTGATTGGATTGAGACTTTTTTTAAATCACTAAAAATCACTGATTTTATATAATGTTTGTAAGTTCTCAGTAATCTTTAAAATTGGGAAAATATTCTATTTAATCTCATATATATTTTTTTTTTTAAATTTAGGTATTTTGGCTTTTAATTTACTATAGTTACCACTTTCATTTTCTGATAATGTCATGTATGGATGTCTGTATTTACAAAAATCAACAAAAAAATTCAAAATTCTTTTTAAAATACTGCAGATTGCTGAATTGTAGGAAGCTTTGCCATTTATGATGAGTAAATATAGTTTTTCTTTTTAAATATAGTTTATCATATAACTGGTACAAATTAATGCAAAATTTTAACAGATTTAAAGTTTATAAATTTTTAATTAAAATTTAAAAAAATGAAAATTCTTGTAACAATTCCTTATTCAACAAAAACATTTTTTCATAAGACAATAGTGTCTATAATATATCTCATTCATAAAAGCTTTTTTTAATTAAAAAATATCTTAGTTTTATTGCATTTTTTTTTATTTTATGATTCAGAGCAGACCTTTGGTAACTTAGTGTCCTGTTTTAGAAAAAAAATTAATGATTTAAATTCTCCAAGGACTTCTGCTTATAACTAATATAAAATTAAGTGGTACAAAAATTGAATTTCTCGAAATTTCATGAAATTAAATAAGCGTGTTGGGGGTGGTAACAGATGTAAAAAACAAAATATTTTTACCAAGATTTTATAAAATAGAAAAATCTATAAAATAATTTCATTCATTTGTGAATAATTCCAGAAACTTTAATAAAAATCCGACATTTATTTGAGTTTTGCAAGAATTTTCAAATTAATGCATTTTTACCAAAAAAGACATTAAAATTTCTTATACTAATCTTTGGTCTCCTGCTGTCACAAGAAAAACAAAATTTTTGTTGTAGCATACCTACAGATGATAATGGGTATGTCCCGATTCACATAAATACAGTAGTAAATACTGTATGTTGGTCTGCAGTTGGAGATTCATGTTCTGCTGTGCTGGTCAAACTCCCTGCATCCAGGCAGAGAGGATCACCAGGCAAGGCTATATTGAAGGACAGAGTCTCGTCTTGGGAAACAGCTACCCAGACCCGTTTTATACAGGGTCTATGGGGAATTTTGGCCAAGCCTACAGGATCTGATACCCCACATTAAATTCTGCCTTGTGCTACATCTGACCATGTGGGACGGTTGGTAGATATCCTGCAGTTGGAGATTCATTGTGGAATTCACTTGACTCAATTCTAGCAGTTGATTACTTCGATGCACTGCTGGCGAATCTTATATGTGTTGTTCATGTGCTAATTATTATCACTCATTACCAACCTTCATGTGATTATTCTATTCAGTAACCTTCCCTAGTTTGCAACAATTTTTAAACAAAATTTTGAAGGTTCTAAAAAGATATAAAAAAATATAATTAAATAACCAAAAAATCCTTTGGTGTTTACTCTTAATAATAATAATAAAGATTTTAATAAAACTATTTTTATTAAGTTTGGGGCACTTTTTTTTTTTATCACATACTAGCAGGAGAGCCTGGCGTTGCCTGGGGATGTAACAGTAAGAGATAGATCAAGTATCGACCATCATAAAGACTAAAAAATAAAATTGACAAAGATATTTTGTTTAAGGTTGACAGACACACATGTCTTAATTAGTTTTTTTTTTCTTTCACAAATTGGTCAAACCCAAACTCAAACAAAAACATTGGTTTCAATCGTTATGAGCCTATCGATTGAATAGAATTTTATTATAAACAATTGTCTTGTAAATGGAATTTTTAAAGCATTCTGAATGTAAAAATAAAGAAAAAAGTGGGTTTTATAATAAGTATAACTCGATATGAGTTGTCCCCCTTTCATTCTCGTGATGCCTCTTAATCGTGTTTTCAAATTGATTTTGTGCAAAAACAATTGTGTTTTTCCTATTTTGGGTGCTGTCAGAACTACCGCAAGGTAATTTTACGCAGTCCTGTGAAGTTTTGTTGAAATCGGTTGAAAAATGTAGGAAATCCAATCCAATATATAAACGTACAGACACACACACAGACAATCTGCATTTTATAATAAGTAAGATGCTCATTTTTAGAAAATTTTTGGAGGTACATATATCAACAGGATTCAAATTTCTTAGATGAAGCATAGTCGATTTTTATTAATTTTTTATTAGGATTTCATTTATTTTATTCATAATAATAGGATGAAAGAAATGCAAATAAAAAATGAATAATTCATAAATTTTATTCTTAACATCTCCTGTGATATTAAAATTGCCAGATAATGTTAAAATACTTTCAAATGTCATTTTATTATTCTCCTAATAACTTAGTCTTTAAATTAAATTAATTAAGAAGCTATTAGAATTAATTGTTAAGCACACACACCACTCAATAAAGACACTTAACTTGGGAGTGCCTTGGATTATGGCACTTTGAGTACAAGTTTTATTGAGATAACATGAGCCATAATGGTTTTTATCTGTTCTTTGCTTGCATAACTATTGTACACACACAAACATGACTACAGTTTCTGAAAAATGGAGTGAGCAGGCCACCTACCTGACAAACAAAAAGCAAGAGTGGACAGTGGGGAATAACAAGTAGCCTACCTAACAAGCTTGTATAAATATATAGGAACTGGAAGAGAAAGACGTGGAGGAAACTTTAAAGAAAATAGAAACAAAAAGGATATTTATACTTAGGAAGAGGAAGCTGAAATTTCTTGGCCATAATGAGGAAGGAGGGCTTAGAAAATTCAACACTCACGGGATATATCGAAGGCAAAAACAACAGTGGAGTGAGCGAGCCAACTACCTGACTTGCTTGTGTGAATGGATGCTAAAACAGAGGTAAGGGAGGGAATTCAAAATGGTGAACATTACTAAGACCTACAAAGGATAGGGAGTTGTGGAGAGCCCACATCTTGAAAAGACACAGCACATAGAAAATGAATAACACATTCCAACATCTGTTTCATTATATATTTGGGTTTATATTCTATATGTATGAAGAATTAATGTTCCCCACTAGAAAAATATCTTTATGTAACCAAATTCTATAATCCACCATGATTAACATTAACCTGTTATTTCACAGATAAAACCAGGAGAACGAAAATGGTATGCCCTGAAAGACAAGAAACTTATGCGGAAGACCAAAGGTTCCATATTACTCGAGATGGATCTCATCTTTAATCATGTAAGTTTTTTGTTTTTGATTTGCCAAGTCCTCGAAAGCTTTTTGCAATTTTTATTCCTCAAAATCAGCTTTAAAAAATATCTTTCAAACTTTATATACATAGGTTTATTTGCTGACTGTAAGGAGTTCAATCATTTAAAAAAAAAATTCTATTTTAATTTATTTTAATCATTTTACCCCAAGTAAGGCAATAAAGCCATTAAGATGCAAGGGTTTTAGGAAAATAAGAAAAAATTATTCATATTATTAATGAAACAAAAAATTAAAGGGACAGGAATTAAGACAGAATATAACGATTGGCATTGTATTTACATTTTTGAAGATCAGAGTTTACTGGAAAGCAAGAAAGCAGAACAGAATTACACAAATGAGAAGAAATTACAGTTACCTTTTCAACAGTAAAATGATGAGACCTAGCAGCCAATCTAGTACTGCACTTAAATTCATAAAGTAGGTACCATAAAGGAAAGTGATATTTATTCTGTTAACTACAGAAATGTGGCACAAGGCCGAAAAGGGGATTAGGGAAAGGACGGTCTTCTTTTGTCTTAACTATAACTTAGCTAGCCGCAAATACTGACCCAATCATAAAAAACAATATTCCTTACACCAAAACAAACCATTCATACGTACCTTTCTTACTACAAACACCATAATGCCTCTTTGTCTCTATGAAAATATTAACTATTCCCCATATTTACAATTCGTTGTCTGTGGGGGGAGAATAAAATAACAATTCTAAAAATTAACCCCAATGAATATTTACAATATGAATACAAAAAACTATTTATTTACAAGAAACTAAAGAAAATAAGATTAATAATAAAAGCCCCCCACAATCACTAAATGTGGCAGAAACATCACTTCACTGGCCGAAATCAATGCGGGACTATAATAGTATAAAACATTAATTCATCCCAAACACTCACACTGACATGCACTCATTCAGACACGACAACAAATACAAAACCACTCACGCGAAACGAAAGACGCCCCGCATCCACCAGCGAACTGACATCACTGACCACCTAATGGGATGGGGAATTAAACTTAAAAGTAGGGACAGAAATAAAAGGAGCCAATGAGCATACATACCCTAGCTAAGTTAACTTAAAGGAAAGTTCATTAGAACAATTACCATGAATATATTTATAGAAAAGGCATAGAGAAACAATATAACACCAGTAAGAAAGTGACTAAACCAAGATGCCAGGAACAGGACCAATAACATTGCAGATTCTTTTTTTTATTTATTTTATCAAGACTCTCTAAATACAAAGCAGGAGTGTCAGACCAGAAAAATATGTGTACCCCAGACATACGCATGCAAAGAAAACTGTTTTGATTTTTTTTATTATTATTTTTTTCTTGCTAATGCTAACCCTTGGAATATTTAAGTCAGATTTAGTTTGTGTTTCTCAATTGTCAACTTGCAAGAGTTTATTTGAATCTTGAATCTTATCATTTTTTCTTTCTTTATTTATTGTAGATCAAAGCTGGAATACGAACTATAAATCCAAAAGAAGATAAATTTATGCAGCCTGAACAAAAATTCAAAATATCAGTGAGTTGCAAATATACAACTATATGAGAAATCATTTTTTAAATAAGATCATTATCAACACAAGAGTTTTTTTTGTTTTTTTTGCCTAGTCAATATCAGGATTCTTTTGACTTTTGCTGTTATAATAGATTTTTTTTAACCAATCCATTCTACAACCATCTTTGTATTACTGAAGAAGGCTGTAGAATGGACTCACCAAAGTATTGTGGTAACAACAAAAGCAAAGCAAAGAATGAGTTTGGATAATTTGTTTTGGAATGATAATGACTTGTCACAAAATTACAGAAGGTTTTTTGTATCCCTGAAGGCCGAAGAATTGAACAGTTGAAATTAACAAAAAAAAAAAAAAGAATGAGTTTATATTATAACATTTCATCTTAATTTTTTCTTATCCACCTTAGTCTTATTATTTCATATATATGTCATATTGTCAGCATTATCATATAATATTCAAGGATACCAATCTACTAGGGAAGCTTGCTAATCCCTATTGCAGATGCTTGCTCGGGCACATTTGTGTTTTATACTGAAACCATACTGAGCAGACCTTAGTTACAGTTTCTGGAAGAGAAGCATGTTATCTAGTGTGATCAACAATCTGAACACAGCCAGCATGCTGAAACCCTCAGTCATGATGACTTGTTGACTTCATGCTAGCACAGCCATCAATGGCCCCCAAGGGTTCTGTGTACCCAATTTCATTCACAAGGCTTGGGTCAACCCATGGTATGATTTTCAGGCACTTTCCAAAGGTGTTGCATGCTGGGATCGCCTCTTCCAGACTGATAACATTTTGAATTCACCTTCCTGACAAATCAACCATGGTCAGATTCAAATACGGGTCTCATGGTCAGAAAACAAATGCTCTAACCACTCAGCCATGTGCCCATATTATATAATATACTACTATTATTATATATTATCAACATCATTATTATATAATATTATATGCTGTCATTATTATTATTATAAAATGTTATATAACCATCAGTATTATTATACTTATTATTATTTTTATATAATATTATATTACTGTCATTATTACTATTATTATTATTATTATAAAGCAGTATATTACCGTCATTATTATATAATGTTATATTGCCATTATTATAAAATATTGTAGTATCATCATCATTATTATGAAATAATGTTATATTAGTGTCATTTTTATTATTATCTTATTTCATATTACTGTCAGTGTTATATAATGTTATATTATTGGCATTATTAGTACAGTGTAACCCGGATATAAGAGAGTTGTCGGGACAGGATAATAAGTCTCTTATATCCGGGTTTTGTCTATTTTGTTTAGGTAAGTATGGGAATAATTTGGGGCCAAATAAAATCTCTCTTATATCCGGGTTTCTCTTATATCCGGGTTTTGTCTATTTTGTTTAGGTGAGTATGGGAATAATTTGGGGCCATAGAAAATATCTCTTATATTCGGGGTTTCTCTTATATCCGGGTTTTGTCTATTTTGTTTAGGTGAGTATGGGAATAATTTGGGGCCATAGAAAATATCTCTTATATTCGGGGTTTCTCTTATATCCGGGTTTTGTCTATTTTGTTTAGGTAAGTATGGGAATAATTTGGGACCAGAGAAAATCTCTCTTATATCCGTATTTATCTTATATCCGGGTCACACTGTATTTCATTGTATATTACTGCCATTATTATTATATAATGTTATATTACCATCATTATTATTATTATTATATAATGTTATATTACTGGTATTATTACTATTATGTTTTATTACTGTTATTATAAAATGTTATGTTGTCTATGATTATTAATATTATTTCATCTTATATTACCATCATTATTATTACTTAATGTTATATTACTGGCATTATTATTATTATATAATTTGATATTACCAGCATTATTTTATTATATATATTAGTGTCATTATTAAATAACTGACACCATTTCATATATACAAGTTTATTAATCCTTTATACAAGTGTCGTTAAATAAAACAGGCAAAGAACGATGGTTATATTTCTTGACGTTTTATATTGGATGAAAATTTATGAATGAACTGCAAATAGTTGAAGTTGAATTGGCTGAAAGAGAAAGTCCCCATACTTTTGAACACTCAACTGGGCATCATCAGAGAAGAGAAACTGAACCCACTCTCACATGGAAACTCAAAATGGGATGCACTAAGAGATGCTTTAGTGACATCAGCAAATGATATCATCCCAAAGGAGAAAGGACGAAGAAGAAAAAAATGGATGGATGACTAATGAGATTTTCAACATGATGGAAAGAAGACAGAAAACCCTGCCAAAATATGGAACGGAGTATAGAAAATTTCACAATGAAATAGGGGCCAAATGCAGGCAAGCTAAAGAAGAATGGCTAAACAAAAAATGTGCAGAAATAGAAAGATTGAGCACTACCAACAAAAGAGATATGCACAAACAAATAAGACAATTAACAGGACAGAAGACATGCTTGTCAACAGGCTGCCTAAAATCAAAGGATGGAACGCTCTTATTAGAGAAGGAAAAATCCTTCAACGCTGGAGCAAGTATATTGGAGAACTCTTCCACAATGTAAGGGAACAACCATCAATACACAGAACTCTAAAATTGAAGTAAAAGATGCACTGGCAATATTGAGCAGAAACAAAGCTGCTGGGCCAGACAGAATTTTAACAGAAATGCTGATAGCCTTAGATGACTTTAGCATAGACAAGATCACTGAAATAACAAATGAAATCGACAACAGTAGGGATATACAGGAAGACCTCAGCAGATCTATCTTCGTAGCTGTACCTACGAAAACAGGCGCAAACGAACGTGAACTCCACCGAACAATAAACCTAATGAGCCATGTGACAAAATTCATCATCCGTATTCTGATGAATAGAGCATGCAGCAGAATCGGACCAGAGATAGGACAAGAACAGTGCAGGTTTGTTAAAGACACCAGAACAAGGAACACAATATTCATGCTCAGAATTTTATCAGAAAGAGCAATACAAATGCAGAAGGACGTGTACTTATGTTTCATAGACTATGCAAAGGCGTTCAACAAAGTATGCCAAAAGGATCTGATGGAACTGCTCAGCAACCTCGATATATTCGGGAAAGATATCAGAATAATCAAGAACCTATACTGGCAGCAAACAGCATGCATGTGCATAGGGAACAAGTTCAGTAAATATACAAAAAATAGAAAGAAGCGCAAGGCAAGGATGTGTCTTCTCACACGGCCTGTTCAACCTATACAGCAAGGCAATTCTGAGAGAATTGGAAACCTTACCGGGATTTAGCATTGGTGGCCACAGTCTTAACAATATAAAATATGCAGATAACACAGTACTGATAGCAGACATGCAAAAGAAATTACAAAATCTCCTACAGAATAGAGTGAAGGAGAGCGTGAAGAAGGGACTAAGCATAAATTACAAGACAGACAGAATGCATGGCCATCAGTAAAAAGATGAACCTGAAATGCAATTTGTAGGTCAGGAACACTAGAATCAAACAGACTCAGCAATTTAAATATCTGGGAAGCATTCTGCCAGAGGACAGTAAGTGCAACACTGAGCTCTGTAGATGTATTAGGATGGCCAAGGACACATTCCAAAAGCTTTGGTAACAAAGAAAAGAATACTAAGCCGTGATATCTGTCCTTCTTTACAGCAGTGAATGCTGGAAGATTTCTTCAAAGATGAAGAAGAGACTCAAGGTGACAGAAATGTGGTTCTACAGAAGGATGCTATGGATATCAATGACCGAGCATGTGAGCAATGATGAGGTCTTAGAGAGGTCGCAAACAAGGAGGAGGCTTGTACTTAACATCAAGAAGAGGCAGTTGAAGTTTCTGGATCACATAATGAGGAAGGAGGGCCTGGAGAATCTGATAGTCATGGATTGAATAGAAGAAAATAGTGACAAGTGTATGTTGACGATTTCCTCAAAGATGAAAAAGAGACAACGGAAGTGTGGTTCCACAGAAGGATGCTGCTGATATCATGGACCAAGCGTGTGTGCAACGATGAGGTTGCAAACAAGGAGGAGGCTTATACTTAACAGCAGGAAGAGACAGCTGAAGTTTCTGGGACACATAATGAGGAAGGAGGGCCTGGAGAATCTGATAGTCGTGGATTGAATAGAGGAAAAGAGTGACAAGGAAAAACAATGTGTGACATACTTGGCAGGCTTAAGCAAGTGGATCACCGAATGTGATCTGGAAGAGGAAGCAGAGGGAAGGAACTTGTTGAGAGCTGCAAGGGATAGAGGGAGATGGAAAGCCATGACGACCTATGTTCTGAAAGGACATGGCACATAAAAATAAAGAAAGAAGGAACATGTTCTTTTAACCAATCCAACTTCAAATACAGACAATCTATTTATAAATTTTCATCCAATATAAAACTCTTAATTCCACATCAAGAAAATTAATTGCAAAACATAACTGTCATTCTTTGTTTTATTTTACAACATCTGTATAAAGGCAAAGGTTTTGTTTTTAATCTTGTGTCAGTGTCCATTCACCCTCCTCACCAGAAAAGCCTGGTGGGAGACCCAGTTTAGCTGCCTATGACCTAACCATGCACCCACTAATAGCACTCATAGAGAGATCTGACATAAAATTTGTAAAGTCAACAGCTATCTAGCATCATGGGATAAAGTCAATGACTAGTATGGAGGATTCCCTGATGAAATCAATAATCACATGTCCATGACCAAGGTGAGCCTTCAACTTAGACATCAGATGTTTTTTTACCTGGAGAGGGATGGGCTCACTTGCCCAAGACACACTATGCATGAATGAAAATCTAGCTGGCATTCAACCCAGATTCTGTTATAACCAGTGCATAGTTATAAAAGGAAAAACAAGCAAGGATGAAAATTTCAACAGCTTGTATTGATCAATCTTCAGAATAGACACAATACTCAATCCCAGTATACAGAATTGTGTGAAAAGGACTTATTTGTGTGTATTTATTACTATGATTTCAGAAGGTATATGCAGTTGGTTGCAAAAGTAGAGTGTCATTGTTGAGGTTGATCTGTGAAAAGGCCTGATAAGGTGCGTTGGTGGGTCGGTTGACTGAGGTTACAATGGTGATGATAAGAGAGGCCTGGAGTGGATCAGTGCAACTGTGAATCTGTGGTAGCAAATGCAGGGTGTCATTGATGGGAGTGATCTGTCTATCCCCTCTATCTTCAGCATTGAAATTGGCAGCAGTGAAGCGTGTGGAAAGCTGATGAGGTGATGGCTCCCATTCTCATCCCTTCCTTTTTTTTTCTTTGGTGTCAACATTAATGATTGACAATTGTATTTTAGATTTTTATGGGGATTTGTTTTGTGGACTGGATGTGATGCTCATAGCCTATGCACAGAAGATGAGTTTTTTCATTTAGGGATTTGCTTTCTTAGTGCTCATATATGGCCAACATGTCTAGTGAAATGTATTTGTGAATCAGAAAGATCTTGATTAAAGTACTATAACAGTATGCAAGGGGAACTGGTCAGGTGCTCAGCATAGCAACACTTGGTCATAGGACTGATATGAATTTGACATCATGAAAAATTAATCAAGAAACGGATTTGTCATCTCTCTGCATGAAGGAAAATTTGATACTTACAGGGCATGTAGAGGACAAGAAGGACAGGCAAAAGTATCAGGCCACCTACCTTGATTTTGCTTGAATCGATGGTAGAACTGGGTTAAGAGGTACAAGAGAGAAGAGATTGTAGAGATCCATAATCGACCACATCCTGAAAGAACAGGCACATAGAAAAAGAAGGAGAAAATAAACTTTTCTGCCTTATATATTCACTTGGTATCTGTCCATGCCTTTTTTAAGTAAAAATTAATTTGTTTTTAAAGAAAAGAGTACTGAGCTGTTGCATAATATCAGTCCTCATATATGACAGTGAATACTGGACAATCTCCTCACAGATGAAGAAGAGAATTGAAGCAACAGAAATGTGGTTCTACGGCAGGATACTGAGAATATCATAGACTGAACATGTGAACACCAATAAAATTTTAGAGAAAATAGAAACAAGAAGGACACTTATACAGTGTGCAATGGATGAATTGTAATCTAAATTACACAAAAAAGAAAATAACACTGACATCACATTTTAACAGATATATTTACGAAAATTACACAAAAATATATTGAAATACTAAAGAGTAAATTTATTCAATAAAGTTGCCATTGTCTTCAACCATAGTCTCCAGACAACATTGGAATCTCCTGTATCCTCTTCTGAATAGTCTTCTTGTTTAATTTAGTGAATGCTACCATAATCCTTGCTTTCAGTTCATCTTCGGTGCTACAAGGAGTTTTGTTGGCCTCTTAGCTCAACTGAGTCCCACACATAATCAAGAGGGCTGCAGTCTGAGGAATTAGGTAGCTAGATGTAAGGGGTGATGTGATTGCAGAAATTGCCTGACAGCCATGACTGGGTTCTCCTGCTTATGTGGCATGGTGCAGAGTCCTGTTGCCAGTCTTAGGGTCTTCCAATAGCCACCATTTTGACCCAGAGCAGCACTATTTCCTCAAGGCACTTGATGTAGGCCTCCATGTTAAGTTTAAAGCCCTGTGGGAAGATGAATGAGGGCATAATGTTGCCATCACTAGTGATCACTCCAAACACAATGATATTGACTGGATATAGCATCTAACCGTTTCCAAATCTTCTGCACTGTCCTCAGATTGACACCCAAACACTCTGAAATGTTTGTATTGGAGCTTCTGGCACCAATGTCCAGCAGAACAATATGCCAATCCAACTTTCAGGTGGAGTGAAATGCATCATGGTGGTCTTTTTCTCACAGACAGTGCCCAACTCACCCTACTATACTGTGCACTTGACAAAACCAAAAACAATTTGCATGTGTGAAATTAAAAATAAAAGATGGCAACAATTTACCCATTGCACTCTGTACTTAACATCAGAAAGAGAGAGTTAAAATTTCTAGGGCACATAATGAGGAAAGAAAGTTTGGAAAATATGACACTCACAGGATATATTGAAGGCAAGACAGACAGAGGTAAACAGGGTAAGCTTGTGTAAATGGATGGCAAAACAGGGATTAGGAGAGATAACAAAAAAAATTCTACTAAGAGCTGCAAAGGACAGGAAATTGTGGAGAGACATGATCGTCCACATCCTGCTGGAACATGGCATATAGAAGAAGAATCATGGAAATTAGAATGTAGGCTGTTTTAGCAATAAAAACAGCTTCCCCACAAGAAATTATCTATATAGAAAATCTCAAGTTTATTTAAATATAAATGAAATAGCAAAAGTCAAAATACAAATTCATCTTAATGTCAACCAAAAGATTTCTGAAATTAAATGTCATCGAAGACACAGGTATTTGTCCATTGTTCAAAATTGTCATGAGAAGTAAAAATATCATTGAGCAAGCAATCCATACAAGGGAGATAACTTTTTAATTTTTATCAGAACGCTGTATTTATTTGGTTTTCTTAATCTTGACTATTTGTTGATAATTATGCAAATTATAATTCAGATGTATTTTTTGAAATAAACAAAATAAATCCAGATTTTTTTAAAGGATCGAGAACATTCCTACAAAGCTCAGTAAATATGAAAATTAATATATACTCTTGAAATTGGTTTAGACTGATGTCTCCTTTCTTCATATATCTTTGTTATAATTATAGACAGCAATCTTGAAAGGATGCAGATATGTTGGAAAATTTTCAAGCTTCCCTCTAAAATCAAAAAATATGAACTTAAAACAATATGGTCATAATGTATGGAAAAAATTGTTTAAACTAATACCTAGAGGATGTGTGTTTGAATGGAGTGTGTTTCTTCTTCTATGTGCCATGTCCCTTTAGGATGTGGGCGATCATGACTCTCTACCATTTCCTGTCTTTTCTGGTACTTAATAAATTTTGTCTTTTATCTCCCCTAAACCCTGTTCTGCCACCCATTTACATAAGCTCCTTAGGTAGGTTAAGCACCATTTTCTCTGTCCCTCTTGACTTCAATATGTCCTGTGGATATCAAGTTTTTCAAGCCCTCTTTCCTCATAGTGGGGTTACTTTATTGTAGTAAATGAGGTTGATGTTGATTACTAGCTTGAAACTGGAGGAGTTACAGCTTGTTGCTGATGAGGATGAAGACTTTCAGAATAAATAAATACGACACTTTCAAAAGAAATGGATTCCAACACATGGAAGAATTTATATATATATATATATATATATATATATAATATAAAATCAATTCACCCAAGTAAGTACCTCTCAGTAGCTCTCCACATGTTGGAAACTGTGTGGAGAGCTACTGAGCTTAATGGGCCAAAACTTTACTGAAGCACGGCACTCAGCTGAAGATTGCAGGTGGTTTGGAGCACTTAATGTGTACATATGTTATCTATATATATATATATATATATATATATGTATGTATATGTATATAAAATCAATTCACTCCAAGCAAGGTGATAAAGGAACTAAGACACAAGGGACTAAGAGTGAATGTGAGTGAGAAGACTTTAGAGGAAACCAGAAACCCAACCCTAAACAAAGGATAAATCCCCACTGTCCAAAAGGCCAGGGAATAAAGTGAATAGGACAATAGGCAAACCTATCTACTCCTATTTATAAAAAGAACAACGTAAAATCAAGAAATGAGAAAATATACTTGTGTGTAAACACAGCTGAAAAAGAAAGAAAAAAATGTTTATAGGCGTTGCTGTTTGAAAATGTGTGTGTGTGTGTTTGAGTGAAATTAACTAGTTGGTCTGCCAGGGAATGTATTCCTGGAGAGGAAGGGTTTGTGTCATAGCTACAATAGCCTGGAGTGAAAAGAGGAAAAGAGAGACCACTGGCAGCAACAATTAACTATCGACTACTACAATGCGATAATTCATGGAATATTTCTCTTACAAGTCTATCTCACTCAGTTACATATGTGTGTCCACATTTTTCGACTACTACCTTGTGTTATACCCTGAACAAACTCTCAGTCTCCCATGACTGATATATGACATCCAAGAATGAGTAAACAATCAAATGTTGTAAATAACAGGAAATAAAACATCTTTTTGCTTTGTCACTTGCATTGTTTTGTTGTTAATGGTAAGGCCAGCATTATAATTGCAATAAAACGATTGATGGGATTTAAAGATTGTCAAATTGAGAAAAATTTTAAGTGAAATATTCTTTGGAGATTTTGAGTTTAAATAAAAGGACTGTGTTGTATGTGTATATATATATATATATATATATAATGCATCAACAGCTTAGGTGTAGAATCTTTGACTGACACCAATTCAGCCAGGTTTTGATCCTAGCTAGAGGTAACCAGACATCAAGGCACAATGATGAGCTGTGATACAGTTTGTCTGTGGATGACAATATATATATATATATATATATATATATATATATATATGCAGGAATAAAAGAGAGGATATATATATAGAGAGAGAGAAAGAGAGATAGTTCTTGGGTACAAGTTTGTCTGAAAAAGTGAGTAAATGTGGGACAATAGTTTCTTTGAAGTTGTTGGTATCAAAGCAGATCTTTCTGAAGTGAGTGCCAATTCACTGATCATATTTCTTATGTTCTGAGCTTAGGACTTTTGTAAACCAAATAAGAATATTCCGATTGAGACATTATTCTTCCTCTTTGTCACAAGAGAAATAAGATGATAGAAATACTAGTCCAAAATGAATAATAATTGACAATGCTTCATCTAAGAAATTTGAATCCTATTAATACTACTAATAATAAAGCATATTTAAGTAAGCAGGGCAGATGAGAAATAAAGAATAAGCCTTAAAAAAAAAAAAGCAAGAGAAATAAGATGAAAGAAATACTAGTCCAAAATGAATAATAATTGACAATGCTTCATCTAAGAAATTTGAATCCTATTAATACTTCTAGTAATAAAGCATATTTAAGTAAGCAGGGCAGATGAGAAATAAAGAATAAGCCTTGAATAAAAAGCAAGAGAAATAAGATGAAAGAAATACTAGTCCAAAATGAATAATAATCGACAATGCGTCATCTAAGAAATTTGAATCCTATTAATACTACTAGTAATAAAGCATATTTAAGTAAGCAGGGCAGATGAGAAATAAAGAATAAGCCTTGAATAAAAAGCAAGAGAAATAAGATGAAAGAAATACTAGTCCAAAATGAATAATAATTGACAATGCTTCATCTAAGAAATTCATCTGTGACTATTCCATTTATTTTTTTTTATATTTTCAGATAATGAAAAGAAATATTAACAGAGTTTCTCAGATCGTCTCTTCATTTGTGGATACTGGAAAATTTATACAAAGTTGTTTTGATCATGAATCAAAACCGCGAAGCATCACTGCCTTTATTGTGAGTAACAGAAATTGAATTTGTTTTGTTGTTCTTGTTGCCATATTGCAATGATGACCTTTATAATTTCAAGTTGCATTTTCCTGATTTTTTAATACTGACCCAAATTCTGGTTAATCATTCAGAAATACTATTCTGTTAAAAGAAAATATTTAAATGACTAATATTGTTTTTATTTACTTCCAGTGGCTGGGTAGCATGTTTAAACACATTACAAAATAATTAAGACCATTAACACGAACACTACATACTATTTTTAAATACTATTTTACAAGATTCTTCACAATTTTATGTATGTTTATTACTAGTTCAGTACCTGTTGCTTTGCTAACAGCAAGATAATCAAATTTTAAATCTAAATTGTTTGTCCATTTAAAATATGACATTTGTTAGAAGTATATATTTGGGTTAAATACAGAAGTCATTTATTTGAACTGGCATTTATGATATTACTTTGGTACATGTCACTTCACTGATGAGATAATCAAATTTTAAATTTAAATTGTTTGTCCATTTAAAATACTTCATACACCTTTGTTTCACACACACCATATCAGACATCATTTTGCCATATTGGCATCTATAATGAAACAAAATGGATTATTGGTAGAAGATTCATCTTCCAATGATGTCTTGGATGAACAAAATAAAGTAGAAGACATTAATTTTCTATTTACTAGTTCAGTACAGGAAACTTATACTTAAAATCAGGAAGAAGCAGTTGAAATTTGGGTGGGGGGCACATAATGAGGTAGGAAGGCTTCGACAGATTGAGGGACAGAGGAAAGCAATGCATAACATACTTGATGAGCTTGAGTAAATGGGTCATAGAACAGGGTTTGGGAGAAATAGCAAAAAGACAAAACTTATTAATGGCTACTAGGGACATGAAGAAGTGGAGGACCATGATCACCTATGCCCTGGAGGGACACAGCAGATAAAAGAAGCTTTGCTGGTGGTAAGATGATCAAATTTCAAAACTTAATTGTTTGTCCATTTAAAATATTAAATTTATTATTAGGTTGGTGCAAAAATATTGTCG
Organism: Acanthosepion lycidas; assembly: GCA_963932145.1. Lineage (NCBI taxonomy): Eukaryota > Metazoa > Mollusca > Cephalopoda > Sepiida > Sepiidae > Acanthosepion > Acanthosepion lycidas. Next base: position 28,700,181 of record OZ010606.1, on the reverse strand, counting down.
TTTTCTGACGTAAAAAAAATACGTCAAAAAACGACAATATTTTTGCACCAACCTAATAGTTTAAATACAGAGAGAGTCATAAAAATGACTTAAAAAGGATGGTTTATGCTGATTTCCTGTTACCCAGGTATTGTTGTCAGATAGAGAGAGAAATTAGCCCTCTCAAAACAGATATCAATTTCATTTCAGTAAGAGGTATTCATTTTGCATTTACTATTTCATTACTTGTAGCTTCACTGATGGCGATTATATGCCATGCGTGATAGACGCTTAGGCAATCATGTATCTTTTGATGCATGACTGACCAGGCAGATTTTTTCCCACGCTAGGTAGCCATTTCTTTTTGCAGTCGACCACTTGCCATCCAAGGCTACAGAACCCAGTATGTCCTGCTATTTACCCATAGCTGGGAGGAGAAGAAGAGGATTTATACCTTTCCCAAGGGTATTAGCACGTAAGTGAATGTAATAGATTTGACTGAAATTTGAACTCGGCTCTCTGATTCCTCAATCTGAGCCACTATCCATTATACCACCATGCCTCCTCATCACAGCAAGCTGATCAAATTGTTTGTCCATTTAAAATACTACATTTACTATAAAATATAACTAGGGTAAATAAAAATGGCATCAAATGACAAGATGATCAAATTTCAAATTTAATTTTAGCTTATACTCTATTCTATACTCAGGATTTGTTGCTCGACGAATAGTGCCCACAGTTTCATTTGAACTGTATGTTAGCATGTGCGCATTCATATTTTAATTCACTGGCAGATTAAAAAATAGACTTTAAAAATAATTGTATTTTTACCAAATAATTTTAAAAAAATTTAATAAAATCTTTTAAGTTTTAAAAAGTTAAGGTTTCTTTCTTTCTCTCCAACTTTAAGATGGGAGATTTTCCAGACAGTGTGGGAAGGGAATGTATTATTCCAATGTCTTATTTCAAACTCAGTCAAAATACATACATGTGCTTGTGTGTATATAAAATGTCACAAACACATTGAAGTCACTCATACACAACACTGGTATATACATTGGTTGAAACAATGTGATATTAACAAACGAGCAAATTGTGATTATTTCTATCTTAATTTCTAGCATGTGGAGTTATTATTATTTACATTATTCACATGTGGATACGGGCAGTGGAATGAGAACAATCTAACCCCATAGATTGAATAAAGGGTTCAGTTTGAAATTTTCTGAAAGTTACTTGAATAAACAAGCACCTGATGAAGGCTAGAGAGCACAATGGTCAAAGCAAAGAGGGCACTAGTTTGCATGTAAATAATGTAAAAAAAAAAAAAAAAAAGAATAGGGAATTAAAGAGCAAGGTGAGAGAGAAAAAATATATAATTACCAGAGATGAATTGAAAAAACAAAACATAGAAATGATAGGACGTTGTGGAGAGCCATGATCGCCCATGTCCTGAAGGGACACAGTACAAAAAAAGAATAGGGAAATAAAGAGCAAGGAGAGAGAGAAAAAATATATAATTACCAGAGATGAATTGAAAAAACAAAACATAGAAATGATAGGACGTTGTGGAGAGCCATGATCGCCCATGTCCTGAAGGGAAACAGTACAAAAAAAGAATAGGGAAGTAAAGAGAGAGAAAAATATATAATTACCATCGAGGGATAAATTCAAAAAAGAAAAGAAAAATTAAAAATATAAAGGATTAAATAAAGGGTTCAGTTTGAAATTTCATGTAAGTTACACAAATCAATAAGTAGATCCTATTAATATAAAGTATTAAAAATGATCCACAAAAAAAGAGACCTCGGTATAATTTTTATTATAGAGCACATAAGTAAATTACAATAAATGAGAGACAAACAATTTACGTTTGGATATCATTAATTCTAATTCATACACACACACACACAAAATATATATATATAAAAATAAAAAATCCAGATGACATGCATTTAAAGGATGTTAGATTTCATTGAAAAATACATCACTACCCCCTACCAAAACGTAACTAATAACTGATACATCAAAATACAGACATAATGAACACACAGACCCCCCTTATCTAGTGGAAGTGGATTTATCTGTAACCTTGGAAACGTGAATTATGATTTTAGATGTGTCTTTAAAACCCAGTAATTTTAAAAGTTACTCCAAAATTCACTTGAGGATGAAATGGAACTAATGTCTTTAATTTAATTACAAAATTAAATTCGGAGCTTTTAGCTTCCATTTTTGAAACATGGTTAGAACTGTGTAGCATAAAAAAACATATTTTAACTCAATTAATTTATAATATATATGTATGTATATATATATATATATATATATATAAAATATGTGGTGCAGTTCAATTTATATTACATGAATCATTCATACAAAAAGTAGATTAGTAAAGTTAATGATATAAATGTCAAAAAACATCTTCACAAACAAATTTATTAAAGTTACATAAACCCACGAACCTCTTGATGAATGTTATGATCCTTGTTTTTAATAACTTCAAGTTGTTTAAGGTCTTTTTTTATTCTGCTAGTACTTTCAGCTGTTCTTACAGCCATCCTCAGGCATGGAAATTAAGTTGTTTTTTTTGTAAATCCAGGTAGTATCTGGACACAAAAGATTAAATGCAAATCGAAATATGTTTTTTTTAGAAATGTGTTATTATTAACGGATAAAAAATTTTGTGGAGCATGCAATTGCACCGCAAAAGTTGAATGTTTCTTTTTGAAAATTTAAAAGAGTGCGTTTTTTACTAATATGGTAATTTGAGAATTTTTTTTGTTGTAGGAGTTTTTTAGTTGATGTGGCATGAATGATTCATGTGTATATATATATATATATATATATATATATATATATATATATATATATATATATATATATATATAATCTACATTCTTGATAAGGGTTAATAGATTAGCCAAAGAAAGCACTTGTATCTACTACAGATCATTTGGACATTTTATGTCCAGATGAGATAATACTTGTACAACTGCAAGAAAAATTTAATAAAAAACAAGCTTATCAGTTGTCTTATATATATATGTGTGTGTGTGTGTGTGTGTGTATATATATATATATATATATATATATATATATATATATATATATATTAGGTTGGTGCAAAAATAATGACGTAATGTCGTTTTTTGACGTTAAAAAATATGTCAAAAAACGACATTATTACGTCATTATTTTTGCACCAACCTAATATATATCTCTCTCTTTAGGTGCCATGTATAATGCACACCTTGGGCAATCACGTCTCTTTCCAATTCATCATGGACTTGACAGAATTATTCCTGCAGTAATCTCCCCATTACTTTCTGAAGTAGACTAGTTGCTAGCTATAGGAGTTACTCTGTCCTACTGTTTAACCCATAACTGATTGGAGAAGAGGTGGTTTCATACCTTTACCAACGGTATTTGGATGTAAGTGAATATAATAAACTTGACTAGAATTCTCTGATTTCTCATTCCAAACCATTATCCATCACACCATCCATACAGCCAAATTTAAAGCCCCTGGTTATCCCAATTAGTCACCCATGTAGGCACTAACCAAGCTTAACATTGTTTAACTTTGGTGATTGAATATGAGACTATGTTTCAGTGTGATATAGACATAAGCCATATATATATGTTGACTTATGAAAGAAAATGACAGTTTTGAAATATTTTTTTTAAAAACTTTCTTTTCTCTTATTTTTAATTTCTGATCATGTTGTACTGTTAGTCATAATATTATCTTGAACTTTTATTCTATGAAACATTGTCAGTCATTAGTAAATTTTTCTTTCATAGTACTTCTTTCATCTTATTTTTAGTTTTTCATTTGGTGGTGTTAATAGTAATATTATCTTAAATTTTTGTAAGATAAAGCATTGTCAGCCATCATTAATTTTTAACTGGTATTTCTTACATCACACAGCCATTAGTCAACTGTGCAGATTGGTATATATAATCCTACTAGTCTTTATTTATGAAGTATGCTACTTACTGATAACTGTAGAATATTGGTCTGGAGATTTGCAATAAAAGGCAAATAAAATTAAGCTGAAAAAAATAGTCAAAAATTAATAATAACTGACAATGTTTAATTAGAGAAAGTAAAAAAAAAAAGGTAACATTTTGAGATACAAAAATATTTACACAAAATGAGTCATCAATCCAGCCAACAATATTGCAGGTTATATAAACAGCTCTTTATATAGAAAACTCTGCAAACATATCGCTAAATGGATTAGCATGCACAGAATCATGCTGTTTATATCAGTAGAATTTTTACAGTTGCCAAACTCTGCCGCATTTAAACGATGATAAATCTTTGATGCTTTTTGGCAGCATACAAGAATATTTTGTTCTCTTGCCAAAAATATGGCAACAGTGTCATGGCATACAAAGAATCCAGTAGACAAGTAAGATTTGTTTTGGCACAGACTTCTACATCCTCTGTTTATTCCTTAATATCTACAAACTAAATATGGCAAACTGTCTTGTCGTTTCTATCAATATCTTGCCTCATCCCAAAGACAACAGAGAAAGTCGGAGCAAATAAATTCCAAATGTTACACAAATTCTTGATTTGTTTAGATTCTCTTTCATTCTCATAAGTGGGGAGATGTGTACAAAGTGTTTCATCACTGGTAATGTGGAAGGAAATGTCCAATATTCAAATGCTGGGAGACTCATTATTCTCACCAGTCCCATGATTTGGTGTGGTCAGAGGATAACTGCACAACTGGCAACCTGACCAGCTCCCTCTATGTTTCAGTTGTGTGCTAATTCTGTGCCAGTCCATTTAGTGATGTTTTCAGCTTATTTTTAACTTCATCTGCCACTTCTTTTGCCTAATATGTTATCTTGGAGGTAAGCAGTTGGCTCAGATGCTGATGGATTCATCAACATCCGTTCTATGATTGAGAGTGGTTTCAGTCTCTGAACACCTGACCAGCTCCCTGTATATGTCTCAGTTGTGTGCTAATGTTTGAGTTTCTGTGAATGATCTTTCAATTTATTCAGCAATGTTGTCAGCCCATATTTACATTTATCTGCCATTTTTTATTTTTCCCAATAATGGTACATGGTAAGATAGCAGTGAAAAGAGTGTTAGCTCAATTGCTGATGGATTCTTCATCATCATCAGTGCCATGATTGGGTATGGTCAAAGGGTTGCTGCACAACTAAGCACCTGACCAGCTTCCTCCATATATCTCAGGTCTGTGCCAATGTCTGTGACTTTGTGAAGGATCTTCCAATCCATTCAATGATGAAGTCAGTCCATTTTAACTCTTCTTTTTTGGCCTAAGATGATTCCTTGTTGGATTGTAAAGATTGTTGGCTCATATGTCATGTTAAAAACTTTCTTTTTTTGACAGTCATTACGAGGCCTTCCAATTAGCCTGTTTCTTGTCTGATGATGTTGCACTGCATCATTTGTGATGTGGTCTACATAGGAGATAGCTAGGATGGTTCTATTGAATCTGATTTTTAATGCTTGGATTCTTTGCCATAGTTTGGCTGTTAAAATTCTAATGTACTACAAAATCGTAAAAGAAGGAAAACTTTGATTTTAAACCTCTGTTGCCTTGTGGCCATACCCAATCATGGGAAAGTCATCTGGAGTAATCTCTGAGGACAAATCCAGAGCTGGAATCCCTAAGACAGTCCAATGTTTATTGTTCAAATTCATCCTGGCAACTCCTGTGACAATGCCAGTGCCAAGCTGTATTGAACTCTACCTTTTCCTTGGACAACATCAGTGGCATGGAGAGGGGAGACATGCTGCATGGGTAACTGGTGATCTCTCGTAAAACCTGCTCAGACATGCACCTTGCAGAGGACACTCTAGCATCGCTTCACTATGATGGCAAAGCATGAGAAGCAACAGTCTACTGATGGGAGTACAGAGAACTGGTCACCAGCAAGAGGACAAAAGGGTGACCTCATCTTCACTTCAAAGACATAATGGACATGGACACCGAAAGGTGGGAAGACATCACCAATGATCACTGATGCTGAAAATGCAATTTACACAGAGATCTGGAACAAAGAGAGAAAATGAAAGAAAATGACACAGCACCATCAAAGGAGAGTGTCTTCACATGCATTCACTGTAATTGAATCTGTCATTCACATGTGGGCTTGTATAGCCATAACAGATGCTCCACTGCCATCAGCAGCTGAGGCATAAGTTTTTGGGTGCAGATCCATGGTCACTTGAGACTGATGGATGTCACACACTGCAAAATCCTATATACCACATTTACCGGCCTATTGGATATGGATTAAAAAAGAAAAAAAAATGCGCCAAAAGTCGCCCTGTGTGCAATACAGCAGTATCATGTACAAGAAGGGCATGAAGATCATGAAGAAAGTGAGGTTCACCAGGAATCAGTACACTCAGAGAGCTTAGCTCTGAAACTAGGACTCCTGGAAATGAACAAAGATGATATTAATAAAAATAACCCTGAAAAATTCACCCAGAAAAAAGAAATTCATGGAATTGCACAATATTTTACCGTTTGTTTTGTAGAAAGAAAAAAAAAAAAAAATTTTACCGAAATATTTACTTTGACTGGTAGATTGCTGCTTGCTTTGTGTGTGTTTTTGTTGATATACAGGTATTAGAATTTGCTTTTCTGCATGAATGGTATGGGACTTCATTTGGATTTGGAAAGAATTGTATGAGTCTAATGGTGATTACAAAGGTACGTCAGCCTGAAAAACTCGCTCTGTTCTGATAAGAAAAGAACTTTCAAATTTGTTGATGAGGGCCTCAGACTCAACATGGAGGCCTACATCACCTTGAAGAGGTAGACTGCAACCCCCTTGATTATTATGTGTGGGATGCATTTGAGCAAGAGGCCAACAAAACTCCAACAAAAGACAAAGATTATGGCAGCATTAACCAACTTAAACAAGGAGACCATCCAGAAGAGTTGCAGGAGATTCTGAAGTCGTCTGGAGACTATGGTTGAAGCCAATGGCAATTTTATTGAATAAATTTACTCTTTAATATTTCAAGATATTTTTGTATAATTTTGGCAAATATATCTGTTAAAATGAGATGTCAGTGTTATTTTCAATTTTGCGTAATTTAGATGACAGTTTATCCATCGCACCCAATATATATATATGAATTGGGATCAAATATAGATCAGGATCTGACAGAATGATTAGATAAGGAACAAATAGAAAATGTTTATAAATTCAACATGTTTCACTTTTATTTAAGCTTCATAAGAAATGAAATATGAAAGCAAAAGTTCTGGTATTTTTTTTTTTTTTTAGATTTGTGTTTTTCATTGGTTAGGTAAACCTCACATGTATTTATTATACCTGGAAGCATCCATTTTTAAAGACATTCCAACATGGAATCACACTTTTTTCTGCATAGATTAGAATTCTACTACTTCTACACAATGCACATTAGAACACAAACATTTTTGAATGAACTCATTGTAAATGGCTAATGAATTCGCTGAACTTGCTTGGGGCAATAATGATTACAATGTCTGCACTCTCTCAACACGACCACTCTAAGAAAATTGTAAAAAAATAAATTTTAAAAACTGAACAAAAAACTTGTATGATTTTCCTTGTCTGTCACATTCAATGAAACATGAACAAGCTAAGAAAGTTGGTTCACTGTGTTGTGCTAACCAATTTTTCTCTCGGGGAATCTATCTATTTATCATCTGCCCATGACTTGAATATTGCTGTAATATATGGTCCAGTTCTCCTGGTTTAGTTCTCCAGTTTATATTTAGAGATTCTTGATATAATCCAATGAATCAGTAATATTATTGGTCCTGACCTTGTCTCCAGTTACTTCCCTGTGCCTTTTCTATAAATACATTCATCGTAATTGTTCAGATGAGGTCTTTTCTATGATACTTAGATTTTATGAATTTAAGTGCAGTACTAGATTAGCAAGAATGCCCTATTGTTTTACAGTTGAATTGGCTAGATATAACCATAAGTTCAATACAAACAGTTTCTTTTCTTGCACATCTCACTTGTGGAACTCTCTTCCAGCTTCTTACTTTTTCAGATAACTTTGATCTTCAAACATTAGGAGTGACTTATATGGGGTGATTTTGATTGAAAAATAAAAAGAGCAACTCAAACACATGTACTCACTAAAAAACATTTATTATAATTACAATATGTCAGATTCAAAAATCCATTTAAGAAAAAATATATACCACATTTTTTTCGAACATATGATACACCTGCATATAAGACGCATCATTATTTTGAAAACAAAGTTTTTGTAAAAAAGCTAGAGAGAAATTTTGTTGAGCAATTATTCAATATGAAACTTTAAAAATTATTATATAAACAAAGTAATAAAGAGCTCAAAATATTTATTTTCAAACTAAACTATGCTTACCAATTTAAAGATATTTATGTATGTCTTATATGTATCACATATATATATGTATAGATGTAGTTTCCATATTTTTGGTATATAGGAAACAAGCAAATTTTGACATAAAATTCTTGGGTTATTCTTTACACAGAAAGATATGGTGTGTGTGTGTGTGTGTGTGTGTGTATATATATATATATATATATATATATATATATATATATATATATCATAAATTAATTGATTTAAAATATGGTTTTTCCGCTACACAGTTCTAACCATGTTTAAAAAATGGAAGGTCCGAATTTAATTTTGTAATTAAATTAAAAACATTAGTTCCATTTCATCCTCAAGCGAATTTTGGAGTAACTTTTTAAAAACTGTAAAAAAAAACTGTTTAAAAAGTTATTCCAAAATTCTCTTCGGGATGAAATGGAACTAATGTCTTTAATTTAATTACAAAATTAAATTTGGACCTTCCATTTTTGAAACATATATTTTAAATCAATTAATTTATAATATTAATGCTCTGTAAATTTACATTGAGCACTATTTTGTAAAAATAAAAATATCTATAAGAACACCGGATTATATATCTTACTGTTCTTTCTTTTTATTTATATATACATATATATAAGTAAATAAATATATATATATATATATATATATATAAAAAGATAAACTCTTCATTGCCAATTCAAGAAAGACATTCGGATTACTAACACAAAAACAGAGAATGTCTCATATCGAGAATATTTAACATTGAAAAACATAAGGAAAAAATTAATTATTTTTAATAATATGTGGAAATCTCCTGCTTTACCTGAAGACAGTTGCGAGACGAGAAACACGTATAGTAAAATTATGGAAAATAAAACGTAATATATTTTTCTAAAAAAATCCACATTACAACCAAAAACGTTTGCGGCACCTCTCTTCTCTTCTTTTTACTATACATACTTTTCTCTCGTTGGAACCACTACAACCTCTTTCTTTTATAAAGATATATATATATAAATAAATATATATAAAAATGAATATATATATATATATATATATATATATATATGCATAAAAATGAATATATATATATATAAATATATATGTATAAAAATGAAAAAATATATAAATATATATGTATAAAAATGGAATAAAAAAATATATATGTATAAAAATGAAAATATATATATATATAAATATATATGTATAAAAATGGAATAAAAAAATATATATGTATAAAAATGAAAATATATATATATATATATATATAAATATATATGTATAAAAATGAAAAAATATATATGTATAAAAATGAAAATATATATATATATATATATATAAATATATATGTATAAAAATGAAAAAATATATATATATATATATATATATATATATATATATATAAAAATGAAAAAAAAAAAAATATATATATATATATAAATATATATGTATAAAAATGAAAAAAAAAAAAATATATATATATATATATATAAATATATATGTATAAAAATGAAAACATATATATATAAATATATATGTATAAAAATGAAAATATATATATATATATAGAGAGAGAGATTTACTGAGGCAGTTTCAGGTTAACCTTGTTATTATTTGTGAAGAGTGATCATATTTAATCTTTATTTTGCAGGTGTATATCATGGTTGTATGGAATTTTGAGTTATATATGCTTCCTGTCACCTTACTTCTCATCTTTATGAAAAACTTAATTATTGCTATGGTCATGGACAATTTTGTGAAAGAGCCTGCAACAGAGGTAAGTACAAATCTTTTTGAAATTCTTATCTTTGTTATAAGAAAGTAGATCTCAACCTATTTTGACCAATGCACCCTTTTCACCTTAAATCAGGATGTCACTCCCCGACTTTCCAAGATTGTCTGACTCAAAAGGTCCATTCCAAATAATGTCTTTATTATTGAAAATCTTCATTCATTTTCCTATTAGTACATAGATTGATTATTTTTGTGATGGCAAAAAACACAAAAGCTAGCGGAAAGAAAACCCAGCATGACCTGTCAATTGTGTGTTGTGCCAACTTAGGGAGTTTGAAAGTTAACATTTTGAGTCTACCTATCTGTGGCCCCAATTCACCCCACCCCTGCACCTGAAATCTTGAAATTCCCCACTGGTTGAGAACCCCTGCTCTAAGAAAGTACCAGACAATAATATCTAAACCTGTGACCAAATTTGAAAGCACCAGACAGTAATATCTAAACCTGTGACCAAATTTACTATTTTCTTCCATTCAGTCTTCATTGGTTTTATCTATACTCTGTCAGAGGAGTAAAACCCCATTGCATATTCACACATACACAAAATGGCCACTTTCTAGCTGAATACTTGCAGACTTGAATATAAACCCAACCATTTGTCTCCAGTGTAAAGTACACATTGGTCATACATACCCAAGTCTGAAAACATCTAAGTATATTTACTTTTCTGACTGTAGTGTAGTCTAAATATTTTGTACAAAATTTTTTCATTTTCTTTTATTTTTTGGGGGAGATAATAATGATTTAGTGATACAAGTCTTACTAACTAACCCATAGCTGAAGAGAGAAAAGGTAGATTCATATGTGTGCATAAGTGAATATAAGGAACCCAACAGGAATTGGGACTTGGTTCTCTGATTAACAATTCCAAGTCATTATCTATTACATCACATGTCAGTACCTGATATTCCCAAGCAATCACCCATCTAGGTACTGACCAGGTTTGACATTGCTTAACTTCAGCAATCATACAGGACCTGGTGTTTCAACGTGATGTTGCCTAAAACTTTTTAACTCTCATGTAAATCAAACATATTTCTGACTCTACAATAAACTGAATTTATATCTACCTTTATTACTATTGTATAAACCAGAACTATCTCTGCCTTTTTAACTCTCATGTAAACAAGATCTATGTCTAGCTTTTCAACGCTCATGTTAGCCAAACACGTCTCCCTTTTTGACTAGTGTAAACAAGACCTATGCCTGCCTTTTTAACTTGAGTGTAAGCCAGACCTATGATTACCTTTTTGACTTTTGTGTAAAACAGACTCATATCTATCTTGTTGTAAACTGGACCTATGTCTGCCATTTTGTGTAAAACCAGACATATGTTTACATTTTGGAATGGTATTAACTGGACCTATGTCTGCCTTTTTGGACACAAGTGTAAACTGGACCTATGTCTGCCTTTTTAACTCTCATATAATGCAAACCTACATTTACATTTTTGACACAAGTTTTATTCTAGTGTAAAATGAACTTATGTCTACCTTTTTGACTCTAGTGTAAACTGGACCTATTTGTACCAATCTATTAATTCATTGTGACTTAATATTCAACATTAAATAACTCAGTAAAGGTAGGTGTTCTTAAATCAACCAAACTAACCATCTTTATCCTGATATATATTTTTGGTAATATATTTGTAAAAGTCTTTCTGTATCAATTGCATTGCTTATATCCTGACTACTGGACGAAAAGTTTATGAGAAGACATATCAACTTTATATAGAATAAGTGATAATAAATGTGTACAAGAATTATTCTTTTGCCTTCATTCATTCAAATCTCTTTCAGAGTTTTTTATGTTCATATCTGACATATATCCCATTGTTTTTGGCTCAAAAACAGCACTGGCTTATAGTCACATCACATTGAAACACTTGTACGATTACTGAAGTTAAGCAACATCAAACTTGGTCAGTGTCTAGCTGGGTAACCACTTCGTAATCCCAGATGCTGTAAATTTGGATGTGTGGGTGGTGTAATTGGTAATGGCTTTGAATTGGAAATCCCAATCATGTTTGTTATATTCACTTATGTGAAAATAATCTTGGAAAAGATATGTATTCACCTTTTATAGATAAGCAGATGACACCGTCTTGATGGCATGCATAGAAAGAAAACTACAGGTCCCCCTCCAGCTATGGGTTAATTAGTAAGACTTGTATCAGTAAAAATCCTTATTATTGTAGCAATATGAATTCTCACACATCCTTAGATAGATAGATAGATAGATAGATAGATAGATAGATAGATAGATAGATAGATAGATAGATAGATAGATAGATAGATTTTTCCTTTTAAGTTAATTTAATGACCAGGATTCTTTGAGATCTTGTCTCCAGCCCATCTTTGCATCAATTTAATGACCAGGATTTTTTAGGAATCCTGACTCCAGCCCACCTTTGAATTGGCAAACATAAAATTTTGTTAGTGATTTTAGAGAGTAATAAAAGTAGAGTCCTTTGAGAAACTGACCATCCAAAAGCTGAATGGCTGGTCTTCTTTTTCCAGAACACAAGTGGACAGATACCAGCCAGTATCTGTATAATGAGTCAGTCAGGAAGTCAGCAGAATGTGAGAAACGGACAAGCAATGATTAAGTCAACAGTCACTGAGATGGTCAGGCATCAAGTGTAAGGGTCTGTCTTCCATAGCCGGAAGTTAGTAGACCTTACCAATTAGTGAGAAATTGCTACTTCACAACCAGTGTCTTGAAAAGTATTTGTTATTATTCTTTGTTGAATTTGATCACAGCCAGTGAGACAAACATGTGAATATAGCGAGCTAGGTGTATACACATACAGCCAACCTTGTATGTCATCAAAGCTTGTGCAGGAAACGAATCATCACATTATCTCCAAATAAAAATATTTTCTGGCTTTAAATAACCTGCAAAAGGTTGATAAGCCTTAAAAAACCTAATCCATCAATCAAAATAGTAGTGTAAGAGAAGAGTAAAAAGAGACCAGCATTTTTCCTTCTCACCTATTAGTTTCAATGTTATAATTCAAATTATCCCACTGATTATTAATATGATGATATGTGTTTCCGGAAACCATAACAGGATTTATCATCAATGGACATATTAACAATCTAAGATAGGCAGATAACACTGTGTTGATGGCAAACATAGAAAGAAAACTACAGGACATCCTAGACAGGGTAGTGAAGGAAGGCAAGAAGGAAGGACTAATCCTCAAATGTAAGGAAACAAAAAGTATAGTTGCCAGCAAAAGACAAAGTCCATTGTACAACCTTTGAATTGGAGATGTCAGCATCAAACAAGTTAGTCAGTTATGTGCCATGATATGATACACGTTTAGGCGATCATGTATCTTTCAAGGCAGATTTTTTCCCATAGAAGGTTGCTATTTCTTTCTGCAATAGACCAGTTGCCATCCAAGGCTATAGAACCCTGTCTGTCCTGCTATTTACCCATAGCTGGGGGGAAAAGAAGAGGATTCATACCTTTCCCAAGTGTATTAGAACATAAGAAAATTTAATGGATTCGACTGGAATTTGAACTCAGCTCTCTGATCAAACAAGTACAGAAGTTTAAAGGTCTGGGAAGTATTTCAACAGAGGAAGGAAAATGTGTCACTGAAATCCAAATGTGCATTGGATTAGTGAAAGATGCCTTCCAAAAGCTAAGCAATATACTAAGAAATAGAAAAAAATTATTAAAAACAAAGTGTGTTTAACTGTTATGTGATATCAATCCTCTTGGATGACAGGGAATGCTGGATAATCTCTTCACAGATAAAGAGAAGACTAGATGCAACAGAACTGTGGTTCCAGAGTTGCTTATGTTTATATCGAACAATTAATCCAATATTATTTGGCTCAGCAGTGAAAGAGAAGAGTAAAAAGAAAAAAAAAAAAAGACCAACATCTTAACTTCAACATATCCTGCTGTTTACAAATAGGAAAATCCTAGAGGATGTTCTGCCTCCCCATCGTGGTGGAGTAATGGATAGAGGCTCGGATTGAGGAATCAGAGAGCCGAGTTTGAATTCCAGTCAAATCCATTACATTCACTTACGTGCTAATACCCTTGGGAAAGGTATGAATCCTCTTCTTCTCCCCCTCTGCCGGCTGTGGGTAAATAGCAGGACAGACAGAGTTCTACAGCCTTGGATGGCAACTGATCTACTGCAGAAAGAAATGGCAACCTAGTGCAGGAAAAATCTGCCTCGTCAGTCATGTATTAAAAGATACATGATTGCCTAAGTGCATATCACATGTCACATAATTAACTGAATTAGTAAATTCAAATATCCGTACAATGCTGACAATGTAGGCAATGCAGAATAAAATAAATGAAGTCAAGTATATACAATAGAATTCATTTAGAAAACTGAAACAAATACCACAAAAATAATGTCGTTTTCTCACATAGTAACATATGTGAGAAAACGACATTATTTTTGCACCAACCTAATATATATATATATATATATATATATATATATATATATATAGATTGGTGCAAAAATAATGTCGTTATATAATATATATATATATATATATATATATAGATTGGTGCAAAAATAATGTCGTTTTCTCACATATGTTACTATGTGAGAAAACGACATTATTTTTGCATCAACCTAATATTATATCAAAGAATAATGGTAGAAACATTTGCATTAAATAAATCATTGATTTGGGAAGATATAGATTTAATGGTGTCTTGCTTTCCTGATTATCACGTGCAAAAAATATGATGACATTTTGGATCTTTTTTTCTTTTACTTTCTATGTATTTTTTATTGTTTATTTTTTTTTCTTTTCTAGGATTATGTCGATGATGATGATGATGACGATGAAGAGGATAAAGAAAAGGTGAGAGTTTTTGTTTTTTTTTCAGAAAAGTTCATTTACGTAATCAGAAAAAACATGAGCAAAAATAATTACAGGTTTTATTTATTCGTTATTATTAGATTTTTATTATGACCATTTATTGTTTTTATTACGTCTTTGTTATTATTCTATCATGATTATTTTAAAGACATCACTGACAATGTGTGCCAAAACATCAAATAGATGTATAAGTCTACCATTCATCCATACTTAGAATATTGTTACCATTTATGGTAAGCTGCTCCTGCAATTATTTAGAGATCCTTAATAAAATCCCAAGAAGAATCTGCAATGTCAATGGTCTTGACCTGGCATCTCAGCTTCAGTTATTTTCCCGCCACAGTAATATAGCTAACCTATGCCTATAAATACTTTCATGATAAATGTTCTGATGAACTTTCCTCTATAGAGACTTTGAGGTATTATGGTGACTGTAATAAGAATGTAAGTAAGAATGTGTTGTTTTGGTGTAAGGAATACTGTGATATGTTTGGGTCAATAATCGTGGTTAGCTAAGTTTAAGATAAAACAGATTGAAAACCAGACTTCCCCTATCTCCCCTTTTGGCCTTGTGCCACATTTTTGTATTTTTCAAAATAAATTTTATTTTCCTTTCTGGTACTGAGACTTTATGAATTTAAGTGTAGTACTAGATTGGCAGTTAGGTCTCATTACTTTACAGCTGAAATGGCTAGATGTAACTGTAAGTTCTATGCTAACAGTTTCTTTTCTTACACTCCTCGCTTGTGGCACTCTCTTTCGGTTTCTTGCTTTGCCATCAACTTTGATCTTTAAAAAGTTAAATGCAATGTCAATCATTATCTACTTTCATTTTAATTTCTGTTTTTTTTTTTATTGTTCTCACTCATTAATCTTTTTCTCTTTCTTATATTTTCTCGCACTCAGTAACTCCCTGTGTCTTAGTGACTTGTTTAGGGTAAAATGATTAACAAAAAAAAGAATTACGAAATTTTGTCTCTTTTTTATTATTATTATGTTGGTGCAAAAATAATGTCTGTTTATGACGTATTTTTTAACGTCGAAAACCGACATTATTTTTGCACCAACCTAATATTATTATTATTATTATTCACTTTTATTATTATTATTATTTATTACTAGTGTAACAGTGCCATCAAAAATGATGGCAGTTGTTAGAAAGTTTTAATGGTGAAATGCAATGAAACAAATGTCTTGAAACAACATATTGAGGTCCAACAAAGTGGAGATAAAGAATTCACAACTAAAACAGACGCCAATGAACAGATTGATTAATCTGTTTTCTTTATATTTTTTCGATGCTCAATGCTATCTGGGATTCATTGATTATTCCTGGTAATATATAAATTGTTTTTTGCTCAATATCTTTTCATCATGAAACTTTTATGTATTTAATGAAATGGAAATGGCTCTTGAAAGAAAAAGATTAGCATCAGAATGACAAAGCCTATTTCATGACCAAGTACATATAAAGATAACCAAATAGTCTATTCAATTTTTCTATGTTCATAACTCAATTTCCATGAAAACTAGACTAACCTTATTTTGTAAAAGCCTGGCAATATAGCAAGAGAAATATTCTGATAAAGACAATATAGATTGTGAAACAAGTCCCCAAATATCTCTATATAATAACAACAGCTCATAACAAAAGTTTGAAGAGAAAAAATTTTAAAATAAATGTATAATATAAGCAACAGCTTATCTCAGAAATCCAAATAGAAAAAGTCTTAAAATCAATGTATAATATTAGCAAAAAGCTTATCTCAGAAATCCAAATAGAAAAAGTCTTAAAATCAATGTATAATATTAGCAAAAAGCTTATCTCAGAAATCCAAATAGAAAAAGTCTTAAAATCAATGTATAATATTAGCAAAAAGCTTATCTCAGAAATCCAAATAGAAAAAGTCTTAAAATCAATGTATAATATTAGCAAAAAGCTTATCTCAGAAATCCAAATAGAAAAGGTCTTAAAATCAATGTATAATATTAGCAAAAAGCTTATCTCAGAAATCCAAATAGAAAAGGTCTTAAAATCAATGTATAATATTAGCAAACAGTTTATCTCAGAAATCCAAATAGAAAAAGTCTTAAAATCAATATATAATATTAGCAAACAGTTTATCTCAGAAATCCAAATTGAAATCATTTTCTTACAGTTCATCTCTCAATAATTCCTCCTCCTCTTTGATTTAATGTCTTTTCTCATTCTCTTGTTTATATCTTTTAACAATATGTAATATCATATTTTTTTCTTCCAACAGCAAAAGGTAAGAAATATTTCCTGATTAACATGTTTGGCTTTTGACTAATATATTTTTATTAACTCTGATATTTCTTCTCTTCAAATTCTTCTTTCCTGCAGACTGAAAAAGAAAATAAAGATTTTTTTATGGTGTTGGTTGTGCTTTACCTTTGACCTTTATTAAATTTCCCAACTTTTAAGGTTACATTCCCTATTTTGCAGTGTCATTTTGTGGGCCTACATTTTTTTTTTCATTTTTTTTTTTGATACAGCCAATCTTGAGAAAAAATAATAGTTAGACTAACATCCTCATCTTTGTTGTTACTGTCACTCTGTTTTGACCATTGTGCTCTCCTGCCTTCTTCAGGTATCTATCAATCCAGGCAACCCTCAGAGAAATTTGAATTGAATCCTTTATTCAATCTACTGGGATAGTTTGTTCTTGTTCCTTTGTCCATGTCTAGCGATATCAGTGTCCTTTTAGTACCTCTCAGTTGTTGCTAATCCAGTTTCCACTAAGTATATTCGCACTAGTTGATCTAGGCATTGAACTCACAATGTTTAGTATGCTATCAAATACTCTCACCAATGCTTCAATTCTTCAATCCGTTGTCCCAATGGTTAATAACCCTGAGAATTTTGTATTCTTCCATCGGTAAACAATGATAATTTTTCCATCCAGACAACAAAAAAAAAAACATATATTTAAAATACAAAAAGATATTCTAAATCATTTGAATCTTTCGGTCATCTTAAGTTACTTTATCAATTTCTTTTTACTTTTGTCCTATTTTAATTACTTCAGTTCACTTTACATTCAACAATCATTAAGTATACAGTATGGTTGAGAAATAAACCTCTGACAAGAATTGAACTCACATCCTTTATCTTTGGGAGCCTGTCTCACATGGATGACACTTTACCAGTTTGACCATGGAAACTTATCAGCAGATGAAACTCAAATTTGAACTTTCATATAATTCTTTATTTAATCTCCATAGACAGACTGTTCACGTTCCACTGCTCAGGCCTAGTGATATTGTATAGTTCTTATTTTATTTAGTACTGTTTAGTTATTGTTTGTCCGTTTCCACAGAGTGCAAGTACATACTGCCTGACCCAAGCTGCCCACTAAAAGTAAGGCTAGAGAAAGATCAAAAAGCCATAGTGAGAGGTGAAACAATGAAATCGGGCATGGCTGTTCATATATAGAATGAAGTGAAAAGACTGAACAAGGAAGAACACTGCAGTTAGACGTCTGAAAGAATCAGTCTATGAGGACCCCTTTAGATGGCCTAGCACAGGAATAAATACAATACGGGACCTTTTGGTAAAGAAAGAAAGACAAATGATAGCAAGTCTTCAACTGCAGCAGTAGCAATCAAAACATGAGCAGCAGCAGTTGCAACATAATCAGCAGGTAGGTTAAGTTTAAAGCTCTAAGTTTACGACAGCAAATTGTGGAGAAAAGCATTGATTTGTGAATTTGGTGAGATAGTTGATGTAAGTTCAATCCCTGGGTCGAGCAGTGTGTATTTACACTCAGTAGAAACGGGCGAGCAATAACTGAAAAGTATTAAATAAAATAAAAACTAGACAATATCCGCAGACATGAACAGTGGAACAAGAACAGATTAAATAAAGGGCTCAGTTCAGAATTCCCAATGGTTACCTAGATCAGTAAAGACCTGAGGGTACAATGGCTAAAACATTGTGCTAACAGCAAAATGATGAGGACAGTAATCTGAATATATGAAGTGTAAATAAAGATTTTTTTTCTGTTTCTTAGTAATTTGCTTAGCTTTTGGAAGGCATCTTTTTGCTATTCCAATGCATATTTTGCCCCCTCTATTGAAACACTTCTCAGATACTGAAATTTCTCTACTGATTTGATTTTTACATCCCTCAGCCAGGTAAAGCAAAAAAAATCATCTACTCTTAGGTTCAAAAGAAGAGATTACTTGGAATTACTAATACAAGTTATCTCTCTTAGCCTAGATAGTAGAGTTAGTTCAATCTACTCCCACAGGTTGAACAAAAGGCTTGATTTGAAATTCACAGTTACCAACTATGCCAGACACCTGAAGAAGAAAAGTGTATTTGCAATGATCAAAACATTGTAGCAATAATAAAGAAACTCATCTGAATGAATCAGTGTGTAATAGAAAAATTTGCCAAGAATTCTTTTTTGAATGTTGATTTGTTAAACAAATTTTATCACTTAATAGTTATTTAGATTAACGATCGGTTTAATTGGGTTTGAATTTTGATAGAGTGATAGAAAGGTAAGACATTTTATATTTTAATGATTATTTGGGAGTAGTTTCAGCCGAAAATCAATAAAGACAACATTGACGAGGAATCAATTTATAATCGTAATAATTTGAAAATCAGAAATCAAAGCAGGAGGGAAGTTAAAGTGATCAGTAGCTGAAAGACAACAAAGATGAAGAAACTAGTCGAAAAGAATTTTTGTTTTAACAAAATAATTCCTCATTTCAGAAATTTAGATTCAGTGGTCAAAACATTTTGGAAAAGATAATGTTTTGATTGACTGATTTGTTCTTTATGGCTTATCAACCCTTTTTCAGGTTATTTAAAGCCATAAAATATGTTTACATTGTTAAAGCTAATCTAGCTGCTGCTCTTGAAAAGGGCCTCCAATCAGTGGTTAACTGGGGCTGGAAATGGCTCATAAATTTTAATGCTCTCAGTTAATCACCATAGAGAAACTTTCCTGCCTGCCATCAGCATGGCTGATGCTAGATTCCTAGAGAGCAAACACACTGTACCTTCTTGGCTTTACTTTCTCAACTGACTTGAAGTGGAATAACTACATTGAATCAATAGCTGCATCTACTGCAGGGAAAGTTGGGTCACTGTGTCATGTCAGAAGCCTTTTCTTGTCAGAGTCCTTGCACATTTAAAAATTTACTATTCGTCCATGCATTGAATACTGTTACCATATCTGGTTTGGTACTCCTGCTATTCATCTCAAGGTTCTTGACAAAATCCAAAGAAAGATCTGTAATGTAATCAATCCTAACTTGGCATTTCAACTTCAGTCACTTTCTCAAAGACATGATGTGGCTTCCCTCTGTCTTTTCTAAAAAATATTTTCATAGCAACTGCTCTGATGAGCTTTTTTTCCCTGGGGCCCCAACTACATGAATTTAAGCATGCTACTAGATTGGCATCTAGGTCCCACCATTTTACTGTTGAAATAGCTAAATGTAACTGCCTCTTCTACTCCAACAGTTTCTTTTCTTGCACTTCCTGCCTGTGGAACTACCTTCCATTGCTTCCCTGATAATTATAATCTTCAAAAATTTAAATGCAATGTCAATCGCCACCTTCTATCTTCTTGAATCCCATTCACCTTTCATCCTTTCCTCAATCCCCCCTATACCCAGTTTTTTTACTCACTTTCACTTTCTGTAACCCCCTGCATACTAATGGCATTCCTGCCTTGCTTGGGGTGAAATAATTAAAAAAAAAAAAAATTTTTTTTGGAGATAATAATGATTTACTGATACAAATCCTACTAATTAACCCATAGCTGGATGGTGAAGTGGTGGATTCATACTTTTCTCAAGGGTATTTGTTTGTAAGTAAATATAATGAACCCAACTGGAATTGAAACTCAGTTGTCCGATTTCCAATTCCAAGCTGTTATCCATTACACCAGCTGCACATCCAAGCATAGAGCACTTGGTATTACCAAGCAGTCACCAATCTAAGTACTGACCAGGTTTGACATTGCTTAACTTTGGTGATTGTACAAGAACCAGTGTTTCAATGTTAAATGGCCGTAAGCCCAAGAAGAGATAACAAAATGGGTTTGAAAAAAACAGATAGAAAAAACTGGAAGGTACACTCATAAAAATTTGTTAAAGACAACATGGATGGTGATAATATAATCTAAAATAATCAATGAGGAAATGAGAGTAAAAATATGTTAATCTCCTTGTTGGTTGACCTTGACAAGAGGTCAGTCATTCTCTCAGCACTACCAAATATTTTGCATCTATTTTAATCTCATAAATAATATGCCACTGTGACAAGAATATTTATTACCATACCAAAGTCAAATCATTTTAAACATTTTTTTATTCTTGTGAAAATCTGAGTATTAGGAATAATTATTATCATCATCAGCATCAGTCCCATTATCAAGTGTAGTCATAGGGTTCCTGAGCACCTGACTAGTTCCCTCTATGGTTGAAAACCGGAGTGGTATTCATTCGTATGTAAGCATATCTTAAGCAAGTAGACTTGGTGGAGCTTATCACTCACCAAGTTAAACTACAGCCAATATCCTCCAACTTGGTCCACCTTGGTCACAAACATTTGGTCATTGATTCCATCAGAGGTAACACTCAGCCCTGGCCATTGACTTCAATCTAGGAAACCCTCCACTCAGCGATACCATACCATCACTACACTGCCTGTATTACATAACCATGGAGCCCAGTCTCAAGTGTGGTCATAGGGTTCCTGGGCACCTGACTAGTTCCCTCTATGGTTGAAAACCGGAGTGGTATTCATTCGTATGTAAGCATATCTTGAGCAAGTAGACTTGATGGAGCTTATCACTCACAAAGTTAAACTAAAGCTAATGTCCTTCAACTTGGTCCACCTTGGTCACAAACATTTGGCCATTGATTCCATCAGAGGTAACACTCAGCCCTGGCCATTGACTTCAATCTAGGAAACCCTCCACTCAGCGATACCATACCATCACTACACCATGGAGCCCAATTTACCCCCATTGTGCTAGATGGCTGTTGATCCTACAAGAAAGTTCATTGTCTTGTTTTTAATCTTGCTGGGTGTCTAGCCATCCTTCTCACCAAAAATTCTTAGTGGGGGGACTGGTCACCAATGATCCAATCATGCAGCAGATAGTACTGATTTACATGGTACCAATAATACTTTTAGTGTGACCTAACATAAGTTTTCTCAAGACTTTCAAAAGGTATAGGTATATCTAAAATGGAAATTTGTCTAAGTCAACATTTTTTTGAAAGGTACCATTCAACATTTCGCTGTAGGGGGCTAGAAGTTAATGAGTGTATGATTAACTGATTAGCAGTTGCTGTTTACTAAACACAGCAGAGATTTTAATTTTCAGGACAATTAGTGAAAGATTTCTTATATTTTAGTTTTAAACAGCATGAATAAAAAATAAACTTTGCTAAAAAAGATTTCTTTGAGGAAAACTAAAAAAAAAAAGTAAAAATATTTACTTAGAAAAATCCGCTTTTCTTGGGAGTAAATTTCAAAGCATAGTTCAAGGAGGTATATCATCCTAAAGAAATGCTCACTGTGAGTAACAACCAGCCCCCATCTTAGGATCATATCAGCTTCTAACTGCCAATCAGCCCCATCTTACCCTCATAGAAGCTTCTAACTGCCAGGCTTCGTGCTTCACCATTTGACAGCCTGTAAGTAATTTTAAAGCTGCCATGCCAAACTGCAAGAAAATAAAACTAGGAAAAAAAAATAAACCAGATATTATTCTGCAGCTACTGTGGAAAGTCCTGCTGGCCTCATATTGACCTCAACAGCCACCAGCATGTATACACTAAAATTGACCTGACCTTCAAACTCATCTTTGATCTTGAAGCAACTGCCACCACTTAAATGAGTTTTTTTGTGTCATTTTCCATTGTCCACACAGATGCAGCAGTTTTTGAGGAAGAAAAACATTGAATCTAATATGTGAGCTATTAATAAAAATTTAAAAAAAAACAATATGACAGCAAAATGTTAGCAGCAGCAATAAGAAAAGTGAAACCATAGTGGATGCAACCAGGTCTGACAACTGCAGTTTCAACAGCAGCCAGATTAAGTTTAAGGCTCCAAGTTCTAGACAGGATTGTCCCACAGGACAATAATTTAATAGATTAAAGTTGGTTCATCAATTTGGTGATATAGTAATGTTCAATTTCTGGCCAGATAGCACAAATTTGAACTTTGGAAACAGGGTAAACAATAATGGAGCAGTTCTAATTAAGAACCAGATGAGATTTGAACAGGAGAACAAGAACAGTCTGCTCTGTAAATTAAATAAAGAGTTCAATTAACCAGATCTATAAACACCTGAAGAAGATTGGAGAGCACAATGGCTAAAATATTTTGATAATAGCAAAAAAAGATAAGAACAATAGCCTGAATGTAAATAACAATTATTCCTTATCCCAGAAATTTGGACTGAAAAACATTTAAATTACCCTAAATAGCTTCTATAATTGTTTAGAAGGTGTTCCTGCTTAATACAATGAGTCACAGCCAGAACTGAATTTATATCATGACTAAATGTAAATTTCAATCATTCCTATGGAGTTGTATATGTGTGAATAATGGAAATTTCTATCATTTGCACTTAATGGGTTAAAAAGAGGATCTTGTTTTTATGAAATGTGGTGTTGGTTTGAAATATTGATATAGTAATTGCATGTGGATAGAGAGTGTAATTATTAATATAATAATATATATATATATATATATATAGGCAGCATATCTTCATTCAAGCATGTTTCATTGAATAATATAGACATATTGTGTCTATTTATTTTATAATAATCCTTTCTAGTCCTCTAATTAGCTTCTTGATTGGAATTCATCAAGGAAGGGGCCATAGTTTTTGAATCTACTCAAAGATCATTCTCATGTGTGAATGCTCTCTGTTATAATTATTTTTAAATTTCCAATTCATCCCGTGAAGCTATGTTTTTTTGTAAACAAGCGTCCACAATGTAAGTTTGGGTACTTTTGATATAGAGAGCCTTGAGAATTTGAATTTTTTTTTTAACTATTTTCATTGTATAGTATATTGGTGTTGTCAGCAAGTATTTTCTTGTATTGTGAAGGTAGACAGGAATGCATCTTTAAATCTTGATAATGTCGTGGTCATCAAGCCAACATAAGTACTTACTTATATACCTGTATATTTCTGCATATAAGGTGACCTTTAGTGAAATGAGGTCAAAAAATATAGCAAATTTTCATGAATTTATCCTATACCTGTAGCATAAGATGACTGGTTTATTGATTATATAAAAATGATGTTATTGAAAATGTTGTTACTGTATCCTTAGAAATTCAAAATAAACAAAATAACAAAACCGATTCTATATAATGTTTTTCCTACACATGTCCCATAAAAGTTAAAACATTGTTTTGTCTATATTTCATCATGTGATCTCTTGTGAATAATGATTATTCTCCTTTCCCTTCTTTTCCTATTTATAAACAGCCTGGTGTACTAATGGCCATTTACTTACACTTCATCGACAATCACAAAATAACAGTACGACAATAGTACATTCCACTTTCACATTTTTTTTTATTTGCAATCATAATCAATGTTTACATTCTCTCAGCTAAGCTTGCATAGATACTAGTTGATTTCATTGATGTGGAAAATAAGTGATATAGTTATTAAGGCATTGAAGAAATGTTGTATCATAAATGCAACAGCTGGACAGAGTATGACACCATAATATTGGATCCAAGGATGAAATGCCTGATTCCTTTCCAAGTGATGGTGAAAGCAATGAGGCTGACATTGTCTTTGATCATAATGTTTCATCCAATGATGAAATGTCTGATTCTTGCTTAAGTGAAAGTAATGAGGATTTTCTAGGTTTTAAACCAAACCAAATAACAGTAAACCTCTTTTTTTTATTATTTATGGGTATTTTCCTATTTTGATGTTTTTGGGCTCTTTTTGTGTTTCCAATAATATATACTGATTTTTAAAGTATCAGATTGAATTATTAATTACTTTATAGTTTCACATATAAGCTGATTTTTACACAAGACAAGGTCAAAAAATATAGAAAATTTTCAGGAATTTATCCTGTATCTGTAGTATAAGATGACTGCTTATTGATTATATAAAGATGATGTTAGCGGAAATGTTGTTACTGTATCCTTAGAAATACAAAATAACAAAACCAATTCTATATCATGTTTTTCCTACACACGTCCCCTAAAATGGAAACCATTGTTTTGTTCATGTTTCATCATGTGATCTCTCATGAATAATGATTCTTCTTCATCTTCTCCTATATCTCAACAGTTACAAACAGCTTGGTGCACTAATGGCCATTTACTTATACTTCATTGACAATCACTTAATACCACTAATAACAATACGATAATAGTACATTCCACTGCTGTGAACATAATCATAACTCGATGTTTACATTCTCTTAGCTGAGCTTGCGTAGATACAAGTTGATTTCATTGATATGGAATTATTCTTTGAATAGGCAATTTATCATGAAGTTATGCCAGTAATATATAACATAGAAATGGTTTTATTACTTTTATTATCAGTTTATTTGATAATGTGAATCTTTTCATGTACATTATTGGATATTGCACCAAAGCCAAGGTTAGCCCTACAACAAACATCCGTCAGAATTGAAAGTTTCTTTTTTAGAATTGTAGTATAAGATGACCCCCAGTTTTTAACAGTGATTTTTTAGATTTAAAGGTTGTCTTATATATGGAAATACACGGTATGTATGTGCATATTTCTTTTTAAGATAGTTCTTTCTTTTTTTTTTTTTTTTACAATATCTTTTCTTACTACTATAAGCTTTATTTTTAGCAATTACACATGTTTGAGTTGCTATTCCTGTCTTGATTTTTTTAAACAGAGAAATTAATATCAACTGGCCTAGATCAAGAACTCCTACTAAAGATAAATTATACCTGTTGACAGAAATCGAGCCTGTGTCCCCTTTTTCATCAGAGAAATTGGTAATGACATACTTTGGCTATAGAAACAATTTCTCTTATAGCCAAAGCATGTGTCATTACTAATTTGGTGACAGGAGACTGTCATGATAAATACTTCAAAATTTACCTATTTAAACAATTCTCATAGATATATCTGCTCACTTTATTCTAATTCTTGTAGCCATATCTGCTCACTTTATTTTTGTACTTGAAACATAGACAGTAACAATGTTTTTTAAATGGATTTTTTAATCTGAGATTATTTTGTATTACTATAAACATTAATTTTTAGTGGGTACATGTGTTTTAGTCACTAATCCTGTTTCTTATTTTCTTAAACAGTCAATAGCAACCAACCTAGAATAAGAGAAACTAATAAATATGGAGTGGTAGCCATCTCAATGATAGGTGTGCATTCCTTACGTAGGTAATTCAAACCTTGCTCTATCAAGACAATCTCTCATTGTCAATTTGATTTCAGATATAGGAGTGTTTTTCCTGATGGAGAAAATGGAATACAGGTTCAATTCCTGTTAGAAGGCACAATTTTTGTTTAGAAGAAATTCTAGATCTAAGGTGGTTATTATTAATTTCAGTGTTTAAGAAACAAGGATAACTACAAAAACATGTACTCACTAAAAATTATATATATATATGTATATTCAAATTTATAACATATACATGCTATAAGATCACTACAAAAGTTGCAATTTTGTTTCAACACTTCTGGTGATTGATTTGATTGGTTGTAGGTTATGTAACAAAGTTTCCCCTACTGAGGAGATTTGGTGAACTCATAAAATTGTTTATTTTCTATTCAACATAAAAAACAACTCTGTACTTATAAAAGAGTGTGTGTGTGTAAAAGTTTCAGATAGATTATATCTGTAAAAGGACAATATGAATAAAGGCAAAATTTGGGTGCAATTCAAGGACTCCTGTTTTGAGAAAAGATGGCACACCCTTTGCACTGAAGAAAACAATCCCAATGGTGAAATTTGATGGTGGCAATATCATAGTTTGGGGGATGTTTTTCTGCAGATAATTTAGATGGTAGAATGAATTCAAAGATATATCAAGGTGTTTTGAACTCAAATTTGTTTGGCTCAGTACTAAAACTTGGACTCCCAAATGCTTGGGTTTTGCAACAAGATAATGACCCTAAACATACAGCTAAATCTACAAAAAATGACTTATTGAAAACAAATACACTCAAATGTCTCCAGACTTGAATCCAATGGAGAATTTTTGGTGTTTATTAAAAACTGAAATTAATAAAAGTGCTCTGAAAAATTCCTGGGCCTAAAGAGAATATGCAAAGAAGAATGGAGTAAAATACCAACGGAAACTTGCAAATCATTGATTAAAAGATACAGGAAGAAACTGATTGCTGTTGAATTGAATGAGGGATATAAATAGGTATTATAATGTTGTATGAATACTTTTTTCTCCAATTTTTTTAATTTCATATAATTTCATTAATATAACAAATTTTTCTGATTTTTTTTAAATTTTTTATGCCAAGGTATGGATTATAAAATTCTTTTATAAAATCTATGTTAAATAAAAAAAATTATAGTGTATGAATATTTCTTCTCTCCCCACACTGTGCGTGTATATATATATATATATATATATAGTGTCAATATGATATATAATAGAAATCTGATGTATGCATTAACTGTACCTGTTTTGTTTTCATTTTTCTGTTTTTTTAACTAATTAAATTTAAACCGTGACTTAATGATTTTAACCAGTAAATTTTTCAGGTTGTAAAAATATAAGTCAAACACAAACATTCCTAAAACACTGATAAAGATATTCACATTTTGGGTATGCATAATTGAAAAACATTTCTCAGAAAAAAAAAAAAAAAACAATTAAAATAATATTGAAAAACTGTCTACTTCGATTCTTCAGTTAGAAAATTCATTACATAAGCCTACAAAAAAGTTTTTATTTGAATGGTGCCTGGGATGTTTTGACCAATGTTAGGCCACTGAATCCCAAAATAACATCCATTTTCCACCATTAGCTTTCCTGTTCTAGAATACCATATCCTACATAAAAAAAGTGTGATTGTGTTAGGTAATTGTAAATGTGATGAAAAATTAAATGCTCATTTGGAAAGCTTAAATAATGAAATAGGGGGAAATAAAACAACTTTTGAAATACAAAAGAAATATAACAATACATGATTAAAATTCACATACTGAGAGCAACTGGGAATCATAGCAAGAACCTTCGCTTATTTGATTTTCATGAATGCTGAGTAGATTTGTCTCATCTTAAGTTGCAACAATCATCAGCCATCTTTGTTTATACTGTTCTTCCATAACTGTAATGACCTGGTGGAATCTTTCACTTTGTTAATCACTAACATCATCTAAATTGAATTATATCACTGACAAACTCAAGTTTCTATCACAAATATTTGATACAGATTATGTAAAGTGATTATATCCAAGGACTTTATAATGTTTCCATTCATAATTTACAATACAACTGTCATTATCATCAATTGTTATCATAACATAAAAAATAGGTATTTGTGCAATCAGGAATTCAATAACATGTTTTGTTTTTTTGTGGAAGGCATTTAAAAACATTATGAAAAATTTGGCAATAATCATTATTTTAAAATACTCAAGTCCTGTACAGCAAACTGAATCTAACCAGTGAAAATAGAATTGATTTTTGGACTCAGCATCCTGAAATTAATTAAAAATTTATAAGCTGGCTTGCACAAAAGCGTGTACAAGCCAGTGCTCATGATTTCAGAATCAGGATTCATTATTGGAAGCTACAACCTTAACAACATTAGATATACAGATGACACAGTATTGATAGCAGACATAGAATGGAAACTACAGGAACTTTTACAGAAGGTAGTGAAGGAAAACAAGAAGAAAGGACTAAACATCAACTGTAAGTAATGGTTGAAATAGTCCAACATGTGAATTACAAATTGGAGGTACTAAAATTAAAGAGAATTTAACACTTTACATTATTTGGACTATTGTCCTTATCTTTATTGTCATATTTATTACAACGTTTTGGCTGTTGTATGCTCTGGCCTTCTTCGGGTGAACGTTTTGGCTGTTGTATGCTCTGGCCTTCTTCGGGTGAACGTTTTGGCTGTTGTATGCTCTGGCCTTCTTCGGGTGAACGTTTTGGCTGTTGTATGCTCTGGCCTTCTTCGGGTGAACGTTTTGGCTGTTGTATGCTCTGGCCTTCTTCGGGTGAACGTTTTGGCTGTTGTATGCTCTGGCCTTCTTCGGGTGAACGTTTTGGCTGTTGTATGCTCTGGCCTTCTTCGGGTGAACGTTTTGGCTGTTGTATGCTCTGGCCTTCTTCGGGTGAACGTTTTGGCTGTTGTATGCTCTGGCCTTCTTCAGGTGGTTGGAATGTCAAACTGAACCCTTTATTTCGCTTACTGGGGTAGACTGATCTAGTTCCACATGCCATGTTTAATGGATGTCAGTTATCTCCTATTAATTCCCCTCTCCAAGTTCTCAACTGCCATGACCAGGTATTGAACTCACACTCTTTGGGTTCTGTCACTGGATCTAACTAACGCCTTTATCCACTGTGCCATGTATCCTCAAGGATAAAGGCAGGTGGTCTCTATGAGTCTTGGACAAACATAAATTTGCCTGAACAGGTGT
Source organism: Acanthosepion lycidas (assembly GCA_963932145.1). NCBI lineage: Eukaryota > Metazoa > Mollusca > Cephalopoda > Sepiida > Sepiidae > Acanthosepion > Acanthosepion lycidas. The sequence goes on along the minus strand of OZ010606.1, from coordinate 28,670,484 downwards.
CTGCAACAGGGATTGGCATTAAATCCTCGACTCACAACCATGTCTTCTTGCTTCAAAGTCTTATTCTGTTCCCCAGGAATACCGCTCTGCCATTTGCTTCAAAGATGATCTCCATGTAAATCCATTCAAACTGATCTTCAATTTATTCTGACATGATCGAATATTCTTTGCTTTAAATCAATGAAAAACTACTTGCAATGATCTTGCTGTGATCAATGTTTCATTTCATTGCTAAGCTGATCAGTTAAAAAAGAAACCGTCTGAACTTGTATGTATATCTCAAAGGTGAAAGCATGAATAAGAAAATAGAAAGACTCACATCCTTTTTAATCAAGAGAAAACAGTTTTCATTCTAAAGTCATTCAAATACATGTAAAATATACAATACATACATCTTTTGTTTGCTAAATCCTTTCTGGACATTGGTGATCATGGCTCTCCACAGCTTCCTGTTTTGTTCTAATTAATTTGTTACCTTTTACTATACTTCTCTATCCCTGTTTTGCCATCCATTCATGCAAACCAGGGTCGCCTATGTTTCTTTCCACTTTTCTTGCTCTCAGTACATCCTGTGAGTGTTAAATTCTCTAGATCTTCTTTCCTCATTATATGTCCAATGAGTTTCAACTTTTAAATATAAGTTTTCTTTTAGTTTCTTACATGTTTTGACACTGGTATTCTTGTCACTTCAGGTCTCTCCTTCATCTGTTAGAAAATTGTCCAACATCCCTGCCATATTGCATTAGATATTACATAGTAGTTCTTCACTCTTTTGTGTGTTTCTAATGACATTTTCCTTTGCTTAGTTTCTAGAAGGCATCTTTTGCTATTCTAATACATTTTTGGATTTCTCGGTTACATTTTCCATTGGTTATTCTGTATCTGCTTAAAAAAGAAATAAAATTCCAGAGAAGTTTGCGATATTCTCTTTTGTGGAAATAAATTTGGGAAAGGTATGAATATATCTCTTCTCCTCCCTAGGAGTTAAATAGTAGAGAAGACTAGATTCTGTAGCCATGATTGGCAAGCAATGTAGGAGAAGGACAACTCTAAATTCAAAACAGTATGATTGTTTTTTTCTACAGCTTATCAAGCCTTTACAGATTATTTAAAGCCAGAAAATATTTTTAGATTGTAAGGATTTGGTGAGGGGAGATAATGATTTCCATAACTGCAAGGAGAAAAATTGGATTTATAGTTTTCCCAAGGGCATTTGCACACATAATCATCATCCTCATTAGTCCCATGACAGTTCCAAAAGTGAGATGCACGCTCCACAGGGGGTAATTTAATTTTTAAGGGAGACAATTTGATAATAAAGGATTTTTTTCCAGTGAGTCTGTGTGTGTATGACAGTCAATACATCCTGTGCATATACAACATATATAAAAAAATTTGTTTGTGTGTGTGTATATATATATATATATATATATATATATATATATATATATACACCTAGTGAGCCAGACAAACCTACCTAGGTTTCACCTAAACGGATCGTCAGGGAAAGTAAGGCTAGCGAGACAAAGAGAAACGCATATTTATAGGCGATAGCTAAAATTATACCACGTGACCAAAGAACCACAAACACCTAAGTTGTAAATATTTATTCAACAAAAGTGGGGGAGGGAGGGGAAAAAAAAAAAGAACCACAAACATTAAGGTGGAATGACAAATAAACGGGAAAAGGTCTAATTTAGTAGTCAAGATTTTTTATGTGTACATACGTTAAGGATTTCAGTTTTAGAGTTTAATAGTTGGTTAGGTTGATCATATAAAGCTATGGCTAATTTCTCCTCTGTACATAATTTACAAAATTTATGGCCTGCTTTATATTTGGGCATTTTTTAAATATTTCCCATTTAAGGATGGGGTCTATATTATCTTCTTGTTTGGTTTTCCATACATAGGTAGATAGCGTGGTACTATGCTTAATTTTTTTGTTTTTAAAACTACTCGTGTGGTTAGGATAAATTTAAAAAAAGATATTATGAGTAGCACTTATGTATGTTTTAGGGTTAGTATCCTCACTATTTTTGTAAATTTTCACTTGATAAACCACGCATTCTTGCTGACATTTTCCCTGTAATGGACAGATGTTTTTGTTTCTACAATTACAAGTAGGAGGATTACTGCGTGGATTATTCCTAGTTTTTTTCTTATTCAATCCATTTATTATAGTCACTACGTTCGGCATGCAACAATAACTAAGTTTTACATTGTTTTTGTTGAATATTTTATGTAACTCAGTTTTTTTTTGGAAATGTTGCTCTAATAAATCAAAAAATATCTTGCCAATTTTTGTTTTTACTGCTAAATTAAAAGGAGGATTGAACCACAAAATCTTTCTTTGCCTATTATTACGTTTATTCTGAGTACTGTTGTGGTTATTTATATTAATATATTCTAATTTAAATGGCACAATATCCCTGTATAAAAAAGAAAACCAAGAACCCCAATATTTAAACATAAAATCTAACCACCCAGCCCATATCATAAGGCATATTCCAAAAAATATTGGGTATAGACTTTCTACTAATTCCTCCAATAGGGACATTTTTAAGGCCAATAAAACAAGTTATGAGGAAGTCCTATTTAAGAGTGGACATAAAAATAAATTAGAAGATTTGAACCTGTATCCTATACGGAACCATCATATAGCCAATGAGCTTTTTAACTGATTCGGCCACAGACAATCATTTGGTTAGCAAGGTCAAATTTACTGCTTTTAAACTTCAATCATCCATTCAGGCCAGTAAATGTTGTTTAATACTGTTTATTATAAACAGAGCATTTAATTAAATATTTTATCTATAAAAAGAATGTATAAACATAAAATTGTCAGACTTTGTCCATTTCATAATGTATGATGTCATTTGTTTACATTTGATACGCCATGAGCAGATATGAATGTATGTGAGAGATTCATAGAATATTGAAGTTTAAAAGCAGTAAATTCGACCTTGCTAACCAAACGATCCTCTGTGGCCGAATCGGTTAAATGACACGTCAGGCTATATGACAGTTCTGTACAATTACTTTATGTTTGAAGAGAATATTTTCATGTGTAGAAATATTTTTGTGATGACAGATTCAACTGTTTTCTTTTGATTTCTTGATATATTTGTTGTGTATGTTGACTTGTGAGAGTGATTCTTTTAGGAAAGGTGAGATTGGGAAAAAAACAGGGTGTAGATTAACATTTGGATAATATTCATTGGCGGCAAAGTTTAATTTTCATGGTTGTCTTTTAAGAAAGGAGTTGTGTGATGCCTATAGTAATAGTGTTTATTCTGAGCCCCTCGAAAGGAATATGGTTGGAATCCAATTTGGCATCCCTCTATCTAATATATATATATATATATATATATATATATATATATTAGGTTGGTGCAAAAATAATGTCGTTTTTGACGTTAAAAAATACGTCAAAAAACGACATTATCTTTGCACCAACCTTATATATATATATAAAAGGCTCAAACACTAATATTCCATGGTTATAATTTATAACATTGGAATCATAATCATGATCCAATTCATCAGACCTACAAATTCAAAAAGGAAACAGAAAGTATAACAAAACAAAATCTTAGTGAGAGTGTATGAGTGGGAAACAAGTGTGAGAGGGAAATGTATGAAAACTCTAGAGAGAGGTGTAATAAAAGAAAAAAGAACAGGAAGGACTAAAGGTGAAGGTGGGGGTTAAAATGTAAGAGAGAGAAGTTTTAAAGAGAAGAGTTAAATAACGGTTTAAATGAGTGAGATACAGATAAATATGATTTCTTTTCAGATGCATAAATCGCTACCAATTCGCTGACCTAAAATTAAACTCAAACACTAATATTCTCTCTCTATATATATATATATATCCAAGTATATGATTGATGTATATGGATTGAATTCCAATAACCAACAATTACTATTTTTAAAAGAGTGCTCAATACAAAGTAGAGCAGATATAATTATTTATTTAAAAAAAATTTAGAACATAAATATGTTATAAAATCACTACAAAAATAGCCATTTTGTTTCAACACCCTGGGTGTCTTATCAAGTGATGATGTTGAATGTAAAATAAATTATAGCTATTACAACATGACTTCGTTGTCAAGCTTTTTGAAATTTCCTATACTTGTATTTCGATTGGTCAATCTAGCTTTTGTAACGTTTTCCCCTTGCAAAGGATTGTTAATTAATTTGAAACTTTTAAAACCATTTATTTTACATTCAACATCATCACTTGATAAGAAACCAAGGGTGTTGAAACAACTGTTTTATTGTTTACAAAATTTTCAATTTATTTATTTATATACATTTTTTTTTTTTTTACCTCTTTGGCAATCTTCTTACAATAAATCTGGGATTAAACCATAATACATTTTTTATATTCCTTCATCAGTTCAAGTTTTGAGAAAAAAAATTGTATTTTAGTCTTTAATACATGTAAACGCAAAAATTTGACTAAATGTGTGATACTTCTTTAGTTTTATTGAGTTTAGATTATGCTACATCTACATTCATTTCCCGTGCATTCTAAATATAAAAAGAAAGTTTCACTCAGAGAATGCTACTCTTTGGAACAAAGTATCACAGTGGTGCTTCCCTGAGTGCTACAATCTTAACCTTAATCTTCAAGACAAGTGCCAATCCTTATCTATTCTCTTTATCCTCCTAATTTTCACATCCTCCTCTTCCATTCATATTACACAACTCATTACCATTTTTACTGTAAACTCCCTACCTTGAGTGACTCTCAGGCCTTGTATTCAGTGAAATTTGATAAAAACAGAAAAAAAAAATGTTTATGGTATTTTTTTTTTCCAATTTACTTATTTTATTTAAACTCACACACAAGGAGATTGAGAAAAGATTTTCAGTATATACAAAGGAATTTCTATTTACAAGATTAAAATTGCATGTTATAGAATGCAGAGGCTAGGCCAGAATGGTCAGCATGCCTTGTGGCTACAGAATTTTGACAGTAATGGATTGCCTTTGAGTATTACATATAAGACCAAAATGGAGCAAAATCAATAGAGGGCCAAAAGAATTTTGGAGCATTGGCATGCTTTCCACACCCAGATTCCTTAGATAGCATTCCGCCACATATGGCCTAGCCTAAGCCAGTGAGTGAGCATGCATTTCCTGGGACTTCTTCCTTATGTTCCTCCTAGAATCAATGATACCATTCATATAATAAAACAAATAAGGAAAAGAAATGTATGAAGCTTCTTCAAACATTTGCCATAGAAGTAACAATAGAGTATCCATAGGCTTGCAATGTTGTGTCTGTGGGGAAAGAGGCTGTAGAATGGAAGTAAGTCATTCCACCACTATAATTACTATTTTTGTTCAATTACAGCTAGGTTGGATAGTCATTTTGGAGAATTGTTGTGATATTCACTGTGATGCATTGGCTATGCTTTATTATTGGCAATGGTTGTCTAATGAACAATTTTGAATCTATAGACCAGGTTCTGGATGGCCATATAGTACAGATATTAAGATTGATGCAATGGGAGGTTGCAAGGCATCCATAACATGGATCAAAATAAACATCACTGAGTTGGGAATCGTTTATTTACAGCAATAATATAGGTGCACGTACCTCTAGCCAAGGAGATCAAATGGTGCACTGTAGTGTTCAAGATTTATAACAGGAACATCATACAAGATTCACCAGCGGCATGTAGTAAGTAATCAACTGCTAGTGGTGAGCTAGAAGTGAATCAAAGTGAATCACAAGTGGAAAACAACATACAGTATATACCACTGTATTTATACGGATTGACACATACCCATTATAGTCCATAGGGTATGGTATAACGATCAGTTGGGAATATGGCGGAAGAATTTGTGGGAAAGTATAAGTTGTCTATGTAATTAAAAAAAATAAGTGATATAGTTATTAAGGCATTGAAGAAATGTTGTATCATAAATGCAACAGCTGGACAGAGTATGACACCATAATATTGGATCCAAGGATGAAATGCCTGATTCCTTTCCAAGTGATGGTGAAAGCAATGAGCTGACATTGTCTTTGATCATAATGTTTCATCCAATGATGAAATGTCTGATTCTTGCTTAAGTGAAAGTAATGAGGATTTTCTAGGTTTTAAACCAAACCAAATAACAGTAAACCTCTTTTTTTATTATTTATGGGTATTTTCCTATTTTGATGTTTTTGAGCTCTTTTTGTGTTTCCAATAATATATACTGATTTTTAAAGTATCAGATTGAATTATTAATTACTTTATAGTTTCACATATAAGCTGATTTTTACACAAGACAAGGTCAAAAAATATAGAAAATTTTCAGGAATTTATCCTGTATCTGTAGTATAAGATGACTGCTTATTGATTATATAAAGATGATGTTAGTGGAAATGTTGTTACTGTATCCTTAGAAATACAAAATAACAAAACCAATTCTATATCATGTTTTTCCTACACACGTCCCCTAAAACGGAAATCATTGTTTTGTTCATGTTTCATCATGTGATCTCTCATGAATAATGATTCTTCTTCATCTTCTCCTATATCTCAACAGTTACAAACAGCTTGGTGTACTAATGGCCATTTACTTATACTTCATTGACAATCACTTAATACCACTAATAACAATACGATAATAGTACATTCCACTGCTGTGAACATAATCATAACTCGATGTTTACATTCTCTTAGCTGAGCTTGCGTAGATACAAGTTGATTTCATTGATATGGAATTATTCTTTGAATAGGCAATTTATTATGAAGTTATGCCAGTAATATATAAGGTAGAAATGGTTTTATTACTTTTATTATCAGTTTATTTGATAATGTGAATCTTTTCATGTACGTTATTGGTTATTGCATTGAGACTGAGGTTAGCCTACCAGCAGACATAGCTCAGAATTTAAGGTTTATTTTTAGAATTGTAGTATAAGAGGACCCCCCCTACCTACACACACACACACACACAATTTAAAAGGGTGATTTGGGGAATTTAAAGTCATCTTATATGCAGAAATATATGGTAACAAAAATATTTCTTATACAACTATCACTTCTTTTTTTTTTTTTTTTAAACCCAAATGATGTCTTTTATGATGTAATTGAACAAATTACCAACATGTGAGTTTTTTGTACGTTTTTGAGCAGCTGAAGTTATGGTCCGATTTTATTTTTAGCAGTCATTGACTTGTGTGCTTTTTCAATTTTCATTCTCTTTTTCTTTTTCTTTTTGTTTTGTTTTAATGAACCAATTTTATTACATTTTTCTTCTACTTTCAGGAGGAAAAGAAATCATTTAAAGAGAAACTTCAAGCCATCCAAGAAGTCTGTCTTCAGGTTCAACAAGCAATGGACATGATTGCATGCTTAGGCGAGCGAGTCAAGAAGTGAGTTCAACGTCCCCGTTCTTGATTAATCGTATTCTTGTTTTATTTATTTAACGGATGAGTTGTCTCCCTTACAACGTGCGGAAATTACAAGTGCCGAAAGATAAGTGTGAGAAACGGTTATTTACGTTGATATGTTACCATATATATGGAAAAGGATAATATACTTGATAATACTCCATCCAACCTCAAAGATCTTCTCAAGGTAGAAGGCCCAAAAAAGATTATATTCCACGTAACAGAAACAAGAACATTCCAACAAAACTCAAATTGCTGTTAAAGAATTAAAATTAAAAAACAACTCTCTAGTCATCAGAAAAGCTGCTAAATCCAATATTTACGTAATTTTGGATAAATTGGATTATCACGAAAATCTTCAGCACCACATTGATGATCGTTCTAAAATAAATTTAACTGAATTGAATAAGAACACCACTGAATCTCTAAAGAAATATGTTAAACTCATAACATCCAACAATGCTGTTGCAGGAAAATAAACAAAATTATTGGAGATTACCAACCTGGCTACTTATACGGCAATGTTACACACAAACCGGGATACCCATAACGACCTATCATTTCTTGCATTCCAATATGCACATACCAACTATCAAAATTTCTCAATGATATTCTTACCCCATATCTCCCTAGTAACTATAGCATTAAATCTACCCATGAATTCCTCCAAATACTTAAAAGCACAAAAGTAAAAAGTAAAAAAACAAACCACGGCATTCTTGCATCACTTGATGTAGAGAATTTATTTACTAATGTTCCTATCTCCGAAACTCATTAATTCAGTGTATAAAAATAATTTAGTTCCAACTCCATCAATCCAACCTAATATTTTAAGAAAACTATTGCTTGCTTGCACCACTAGAGTTCCTTTTTATAGCCAGAATGGTACTATTTACACACAAACAGATGGAGTAAGTATGGGAAAGCCTCTCAGGCCATGCTTCTCTAACTATTATGTCCTATGTTGAAAACAAGGTTTTTACTAAAGTTATTAAACCTGAAATATACGTTCATTATGTAGGCAATATAACAAGAAAGAAATAGAAAATCTAAAAGTTACATTTCAACAAAATTACATCCTAAATTTTACTTATGAACTTAGTGAAAAAAATAAACTTCCTTTCTTAGATGTACTCATTGATTTTAGTAATAATACTTTTAAAACTTCTGTTGATAAAAAACCAACTAGTAAAGGCTCTTGCCATCTTAATTTCTCTAGTGAATGCCCTCTTAGATATAAAATAGGTGTTATTAAAAATTTCCTCACGAGAGCGCACAAGAACTCATCCTCTCACACGCTTTTCTTTAAAGAATTAAACAACGTAAAGCAAATGCTGATTAATAATGAATTTCCTAATCAATTGTTGGATTTCCACATTAGACGTTTCTTGTCTAAGGTTGCTAATAGCAATGGCAAGAATAGAAACATAAACAATAACATTAATATTTTTTTATAAAAATCAGATGAATGAAAATTATAAACAGGATGAATGCAGAATTAAGAACATTATAAAAAAATGCATAACACCAGTTGACAATATCAAAAAAATTAGATTAATTATTTATTACAAAAAATTTAAAACCTCTAACCTTATAGTTAAAAATAATAATTCACCTCCTAGAACAAAATTAAATAGGGCAAATATTATTTACGAATTTAAATGCCTATTAAAGAATTGTATTCCTGATCAATCAAAATTTGTAAATAATTATATAGGCCACACTACAACATGTTTGACATGCAGACTCACTCTACACCTTTCTGACCATAGCTCAATTAGATCTCATTTAAATATTCATGGAGACCTACCGGACACTATTTGTAACATACTTGTTGATAACAGAAATATAATAGCGTCATCTACGTGCAAAAAAAAGGCTAAAAATAATGGAAGCCTTATTAATAAAAACAAAAAAAACAACACTTAAAAATATTAAGTTTGAACATGGACATAATATGTTGACCATGTTTTGAAAAATGAAAACATTTTATAAAACATACATACAACAAACTATTTCTTATTTTAAGAGTTAAAATATAATCATTGAAAATGGCTAAATGTATAGCCAAAATGCTCAGATAAAAAGAACATTTGGACAGTTTTTATATAATTTATCATCTGAAAAGAAAAAAATTATTAGATCGCATGAGAAATTGTATAAAAAACTAAATAGAAGCACCTTATCTGTTGTATTTGATGAAATGTGCATGAAAGAAGGATTGCTGCCTAAATACACAAATATATATATATTTCCATATATATTATATATGTGTGATACTTATTGGAAAGCGCTCAATATCAGTGATACAGGTAATATATTCAGTCATATGCATATGAGTTTGTAACCTTGGGTTTCACACTTTTATGATCATCAGACAAACTTTGACAATCACAAAAGCGTTAAACTTGGGTTACAATCTCATATCCATACGACTATATATATATAATACACACACATATATATATATATATATAAATACATTAATGGTTAATTTATTAGAGTTGAATTGGACCAGAATAGATAATATAAATATAATGTATTGAACTGCTCCTCACAATACACTGGGAAAACTTGTGGAAATTTTAAAAATGAATCAATGAACACAAGACGGATCTTATACAGAACAATTTATGAAATGCATTAGTCATACATAGAAATAAATTTAACCACACTTTGATTTAAAGAGTGCTACTCTTAATAAAAGAGAAAATGATTTACATAAATTTCAAGAATGCCACTATCGAATCTTATCAAATATAGATCTGTGCCACAAAGTTTTTCACATAAACACACACATTTTAAGGGTAAAAGTATGAATAAGGGAAAAAGGTGAAATAAAAAATAGTGAATAAATCACAAAAAAAAAAAAAAAGAATTATATATATAAGGAAAATCGATATATCAATTTTCATTGATACTTATATTGGAAAATGATATATCAATTTTTATACATCAAGAACAATTTTAGGGGAAAAAAACTGACAAAGCGGGAAAGGGTTTTGTGTAACGCATTTCATACCTTAGGATTTTGTTGGAATAAAGCAAACTAATGTTTACATTGATCACAAATAGATGTAATCTGCACTGTTTATTAAATAAAAATTAAATAGCCACTGTAATAACATTTTAAGTAATTATATATATATATATATATATATATAATGTCATCCACAGACAGACTGTTTCGCTGTATCATAGCTCATCAGTGCGGCTAGACATCCGGTTGCCTCTAGCTAGGATCGAAACCTGACTGAATTGGTATCAGGCGGATACACACGCCCAGTGACCGACAGTGACTCAATTCAGCTTGCAAAGAGTCTCGCTATATAGCTATAATAGTCACTGTTTACAAACCCATACCTCAGCCCGAGAGTGCTCAACTGGAATTAATTCAGGAGCTAATATAATGTCATCCACAGACAGACTGTTTCGCTGTATCACAGCTCATCAGTGCGGCTAGACATCCGGTTGCCTCTAGCTAGGATCGAAACCCGACTGAATTGGTATCAGGCGGATATTCTACCACTAAGCTGTCGGCGCACAGTTGGGATGAAGGTGGATTTATGGCGTATTTATTTTAGGAAACACGCCAGTGACCGACAGTGACTCAATTCGGCTTGCGAAGAGTCTCGCTATATATATATATATATATAGTTTTGTCAGTATACTTCATAACACCCTCGACTGCTTAGCCTTGGCGTGGGTAGAATGGAGATCAGCGTGTTTTAGTGAACTCAGCAGTTTTCGATCAGCTTGTCTGAATCATCTTCAAGAATCGAGAGCAAGATCTAAAAGGTCAGCTAATCTAACAGTGATCTCATTCCACAATCCTTACTCTTGCTCTATATACAGCCTCCTTTGTAAATCACTAGTGGGTCTCAAGTGCCACTTAAGATTATCGCACAAAATTTCATAACTGAATCAATAAGCTGTCAGATCCTCATACATCGAAACCGACGGGGGATTCCATTATAGTTTTAAGGTATGCTATCTTTGTGGGTAAAAAGTGCTCAATATCAGCGATAGAATGTATGTAAATATAAAAGTTGACACTCGGGTCAACACTAAGTGGCAACTATATGTTTGAAGCTTCAATGCAATTGTGTGTTGTGTTTTTGCTTGACTATATATACTGGTTAATGGTGCATTATGGGTAGTAGGTCTATTATATTATCCTAACTGATATTGGTTATGGTTGACAATGGTTCATTTAATAAAAATTCAAGATAATATTTTACTATTAACACTATGAGATGAAAAGCAAGTTCTGCTTGTTTAAAGTAACTAAAGATATTGGTGTGCAAATTTGTATATTAAACAATTCTTTAAAATGTTTTTGTTTTTTTCTTTCAAAATTTATGTTAACTACCTTTTTGCTTGTTTAGAATAATTAAAACTGGGTTTAGTAATTAGCAACTCTTAAGAAAAGAAAGTATGGTAACTTCAAAAAATTATCAGAGTGATGTAAATGTCCAGATACACAATTGTCTGGTGTGCAATTGTCCAGTATGCAAATGTCCGTCCACCATATCTTTTGTGCCTTGCTCATTGAAAGTTTTGTCTGGACAATTTATCAGCATTGAAATTTGGTGCTTTTTTTTAGTGGAAGTTTTGGTTGAATTATTTAGGTCAGTAAACTTTTCTTGGTTGTTTTTAATATTAACTATTTTTTTTCTTTTTTCAGCACCTTCAATTGGAGTGTGCCATGGCTCTCTACTTTGGCCATTATTGTTTTAAGTGTGGCCACCATTATTCTTTATTTTATTCCTTTGCGAATATTGCTTCTACTCTGGGGTAAGTTTCTTTTCATTCTTATTTCACTTAAAAGTATATGTGGCAATACCAATATTAACAGTTCTATAATAATATTAGGTTGGTGCAAAAATAATGACGTAATAATGTCATTTTTTGACGTATTTTTTAACGTCAAAAAACGACATTATTACGTCATTATTTTTGCACCAACCTAATAATAATAATAATTTCCATACCATGACAAAAATACACCAATAAGTGGTAATTACAACCTATCACAAGAAAAAAACTGGTATGGAACACAGACTAAATTCTTTGACATCAAATGAAAATGTATGTTCTGTGGAATTTTACACTTCAAACAGGAAAACAATAAAAACCAATAAGCTGGCTATAACTGAAAAAAGATTTTCTAGGGAAAAAAGTGCATACTCATTGGGAACCCTAAACATCTGCATTCTTAGATACTCACAGAACCCTAAACATCTGCATGCACATTCTCAGATACTCACAGAACCCTAAACATCTGCATGCACATTCTCAGATGCTCACAGAACCCTAAACATCTGCATGTGCATTCTCAGATGCTCACAGAACCCTAAACATCTGCGTGCGCATTCTCAGATGCTCACAGAACCCTAAACATCTGCGTGTGCATTCTCAGATGCTCACAGAACCCTAAACATCTGCGTGCGCATTCTCAGATACTCACAAAACCCTAAACATCTGCATGCACATTGATTCCTGTTGATACAAATATTTCAGTCAAATTGTTTAATGAGTAAATGCAGGGATCTAGAAGACTTTCGACAGTCTCAGTAGGAACCATAATAAAAATTATGAAAAATTATGTTTCTTGAATACCTCATAAACTTGGTTGAAATACAAGTTTGCACTCATGGCTACTTTCACATCCTCAGGAAAGTTTTATCAATATGACACGTTCTTTTTTTTCTTTTCTTTTTTTGAATAGAGAATCACCCTAAGCAAGGTAGTAAAGCCACTAAGACACAAGAAGCTACTAGGCTTGAGAGAATTAGAAAATGGAAGCATCATTGCGGAGTGAGAACAATAATCAAGAAGACAGCAAATAGCCACTGACATTGCATTTAAATTTTTGAAGATAAAAGTTGACTGAGAAGCAAGTGTCCAAAAGAGAGTTCCACAAGTGAGAAGTGTGAGAAAATAAACTGATAGCATCAAACTTAGTTACATCTAACCAATTAAACTATAAATTGATGAGACCACGTTGCCAGTCTAGTAAATTATAAAGTTTAGGTACCATAGTGAAGAGCTCATCCGAACAATTACCATGAAAGTATTTATAGGAAAAGCAATATTATGAAAACAGGAAAGTGACTTAAACCAATATGCCAGGTCAGGACTAATGATATTTGGATTTTAGCAAGAATTTCTAAATATATAGCAAGAGCACAGGACTGTATATGGCAGCAATATGATGAATGGTAGACATAGATATGTAGGATAGATTCTGGAGAGAAAAATTATGGATATCTCATGCTCAAGCATGAAGGAGTCATCCTCCTAAGCCGTACCTCTCCTATGATAGGGGGCTGAGGTGTCCCCCCAAAAGAGGAAATGTCGATAGGGCTTGAGCAGGTTTCCCATGGTAAACCTACTGTAAACTGACCTTGTGTCACATTTATTAGCAACATGGGTGCACTGAAAAATACACATATATCTTTAGGATTCAAAATCCTACATTCTTTTCAAAACCCATTAAAATAGGCTCAAAGCAGAAATACAGAATGACGTATTCTAATCGGTTATTAAATGTGAAAAGAGATGACGTGTTTTTGACTACATCTGAATTGAATGAAAAGATAGTGCTGCCAAGTTATTGTGAGCCTATCACATGACAAACTTTTCTTATTTAAGTGACATTGAAAGCATTCCCGTTTTAATGAGGAAGGAAATTTTCTACCGAATGCCAGTTCACACGTGTCATTATTTCAATATTCAGACATCGCATTAAAAATCTATTTTTGACATAATACTCAGTTTACAATATATATTATTTCAAACAAACTTACAACTTGAATACACAACCAACTTCAATATAAAAAATCTGATCAAAAAAAGATATACCTTTTCAAACTCTCAGTAAGTCTCTTGAAATTTACACAAATTATTTGCAAACATAAACTGTTTTAACTTCACTATAAATACTTAAATACTGAAATATACTTTCTTATATTTGAGCAGAGATTATAAAGACATACAACCTTTTGATCCAAAATATTATTGACATTCGAATCAAACACAAAAACATTTAAACAATTTAAAATACTACACTCAACAAATATTGTACTTGTTATTGTATATAAATATATTCTATTCATTGTTAATGCATATTTTGCCTTGAACTTTGTTATTCCCTTGTTGTTTATTTCATTACATTTGTGTTAATATAAATACAGTAGGCCGTTAGCTAACCCCTACATATCAATGTTATAGATCAAGTCTTCCCCCTACCAACATCTCATCAATTTACAAACCCTGATGTGTAGTTGGCAGTACAAGCAAGTTCACTTCCCAGCAAGGGCAGGCTAGAACTGACTCTTCTGATCCCAATTCAAGATAACTAGTGGAATTTGCCGGCACATTCTCATGTATTCACAGAAACCTACGCATTTTGCAATGATTTCTTCTTCATATATTTTGAAGATTCTTTTGTGAGTTTTTATTATGTGACATTATTCTAGTTTTTCAGACCTTAATCTATATACAAATTTTAACTGTACTGAAACTAAGGATAGAGGGGGGTATTTAATTTAAAAAAATATTATCAAAACCAGTAATGATTATACTATGAATAAACAGCATCAAAGCAAATGACTTCAACAAAGATGAAAATATGAACAGGTATTGCAACACAAACACCCAACAAGTATGTTCTTGTGTGAATTTGGAAACTTGTCTTTGGCTATACTTGTGGCATTGTATGAGAATAATTTACTTCAGAATTGATCTCAGATAAGATTCAAGACAGTTCCAATTGGTATCTCAATTTAATTTGATCCCTTTATCACTGTCAGCTTCTGGCTCTCATATATATATATATATATATATATATATATATATATATATATATATATATATATATATACACACACATTTCATTGAATACAACAGACAGGTTTTAGTTTTTTTTATACAATTTCTCATGCAATGTAATAATTTTTTCTTTTCAGATGATAACTTATATAAAAATTGTCCAAATGTTCTTTTTACCCAAGTGCTTTTGGCTAGACATTTAGGCATTATCAAGGATTATATATTTTAACTGTTAAATAAGAAAATGGCTAAATGTATAGCCGAAAGCACTTGGATAAAAAGAACATTCAGACAGTTTTTATATAATTTATCATCTGAAAAGAAAAAAATTATTAGATCGCATGAGAAATTGTATAAAAAACTAAATAAAAGCACCTTGTCTGTTGTATTTGATGAAATGTGCATGAAAGACGGATTGCTGCCTAAATACACAAATATATATATATATATGATAGATAGATAGGATAGGATTAATACAAATATGCAGTTTGTCACTGAGCTGATTGATGATATATTCAGCACCTAAACTCTAGAGGTTCATAGACAAATCTTTTTGTAATCATTTGATTCCCTTGTCAGGAGGTATCATCAAATGTCTGCTGATTTTCTCATTTTCATATTTAAGAAAAAGAATTTATGCACTTTTTATTGGTGTTAGGTTGATATTTTTCTTGTGTGTGTATATAAAATGACCTATTCTATTTATAATAGTGAAAGACTGTATCATATATGATACCACAGAACTAGCAAATAATCAAACCTTGTAAATCACAGGGAAATAAGAACATGTTAACTTATCTCAAACACAACTTATCTCCATTCGTTTTTGTCAACTTTTTTTTCTTGTTAATGGTAACACCACCATTACAAGTTGACTTAACATTTGTATTAACCTGTTATTTTTATTTATTTAAGCTCTTGTTATTTTTAGGCTTTTTATTCATTTATTTTCACAGTTAATTATCCTATAGAAGCCATTTGTTTTACATTTTTAAAAATTGTTTATTTTTACATCTTTCAAAAAGTTTCTTCTTTATCGATTGTTTTTATTGTGATAAATGTTTTCATGATATATTTCAATAAATTATGCCATTATCGAATAAAACTTTGGAAGTGTTAATCTTGGGACAGGAGCAGGTAATCTCTTCAACGATTCAAGGGAGATAATAAAAAATAGATTTCTAAAAAGATATTCTTTATAGATTTTTTTTTCGTTTTTCTAGCTATTAGCAAATACCAGAAAGTGTTCTTTTGCGTTTAAAATAAATATTTAATTGATTTAAAAATTAATTTATGTATTTAATGCACATATGTAACCTCTATTCAATTAAAACTGGTCGTTTTTATTTTCATGATGAAAAACTTATGTCAGAAAAGCGAAAACATTTTTAATAAAAACTGAAGACACTGAGACACATTCTCAGAAATTTACTTGGACCTTTTTTTGCTCATTTCTAAAAATTTCAGTGGTTTTGTGATTACAATAAACGAATTGATAATTCTTATGTGAAATATTAGCTTTCAATACTAACGAGTTGTTTTGTGGACTCTTCCACAACAAGCCAGTTAACCCCTGCTAGGAAATGCACTATTCCTGTTGTAATTTTCACCAAGACAATCTTACAAAATATATAACAAGCATTCATTGGTTAATCACCTTCAATCTCGCTTGCTGATTGGTCAGTTCCGACCAATCAAACCACCTGCACACGACAAATCTGTTTTACCGCGTTTTCCATCTGAGCCAGTCACGTGATTCATGATGATATATAAAAACAGAACACGTGTAAGCTCCCTCGTGTTTCTTTTCATCTCTCTCTTGCATCTCATTTACCAAGATGTAATCTTCAAGAAATCCCATCTTAGCCTTTGCGGTCAGACGTTAGAGACCATTATCAACATTCACACAAGTACAAACTCTGAAATCTCTTCTGAACTTTTACCAACTTGTACAATACACAATTCCAAACATGCTAAAGAAACTTTATTCTTCTAAACTACAGTTTAATAATTACTTTCACTTTATGAACTTAGGTACAAATATTACCTAATCTAAGAGACACAACTCTGTCAAACCTTTTCACTCAGTATTGATGCATGTGTATCAAATATTAATAAATTCAATTGTTACGTTTTGAAACAAGATGTTTATGAATCTTTATTCTCTATCCTGTATTAATTGTTGTGGATGGAAGATTATTGAACACACGCAATTTTAAGCCTCCTGATAATTCAAACCTTCTATTCCTCTCCAACACACATCACACACATCCACAACAGTTTTCTTATTATTACTTGCATAGTACTTCTCAAAAATGATGTGCTTTATTTATCTATGGATCATCACTTCCGCTGAAGATCAGTTATTCATTCTGTTATGGATCAAAATTAATAATATTACTTTAGTAACACTACTAGATGAAAAGCAGTTGAAACCAAGATGAAAGAAGTTGCTAGTCAAAACTTAGTAATGACTGACAATGCTTCATCTAATAAAAATTTAAAATATTATTACTAATACTACTAGATGAAAAGCAGTTGAAATAAAGATAAAAAAAAATACTAATGAAAAATTCATAATGGCTAACAATACTTATCTTGCAGCAGACCCTACCCAAACCTATAAAAATGGATTCATGTATTCTCTTTCCTCTCCAGAATTGAACTTTTATCAGTGTTTATTTACAAGAATAATTTTATGTTTACAAGTTTATAAAAAATATGTAGACATAGACTACAATGCAATATTTATTATTTATCACATTATAAACAAATAATTATGAAACCAATATTTTTTTTATTCATAAATTTATAAACATATCTGTGAAGAATAAATTGAACCTCATAACTACAGTACAAGTAACTGTAATAATAATTTAAAAAAAAATTATGGGCATTCCTTTTATTTGTTCTTATCACATAAATTGCAAGCATCTGAAATTATACTTTTTTTCTTGAGAACTGACAACAAAAATGTTAAACACTTTATTTATTTGGCTGTTTATTTACAAGAATATTGTTTGATACTTTTTGAAAAAATATGTGGGTTTTATTAAAAAAATTTTAAAATAACTTTTTAAAACAATAAAAATTAGCATAGAAGTATACAGTAATAGTGGTGTCAAGTGAAAAACCCTACCTTTGACACTGTTTTCTGGGGGGTTTTTTACACCCCCCCCCCCAAATTTATAATCTTGAGAAATGTCATTAACATTCTAAGAACTACATAAACTATTAGGCAAATGCTGACCTTCAAACCAGAAAAAAAAAAAAAAAAAAATGGTATGTCAAAAGGATGGTTTTCCTCTTGACTCCACTATTACTGTACAAGGTCTGATCAAAGAGTATCGAGACTGTTGCTATGTTAAAGGAGCGAAAGTATGCAGAGTAAAGCCGCTTGGCAAAGACTGAACTTAAACTCTATCATGCATACACATTAAGTCTCGATCATTTCTGTTGTTTATAGTGGTGCTTGGAAGGTAAGTGTGGTCATCTCACCACACCAGATGCTCCATAATGATCATTGTCTGTGTAGCAGATTTTGGCCAAGCACAGCATTCCCTAGATATTGCCCCTTGTGACTTTTCTTCTTCAAAAATCAAATCCCATTTGAAAGGAACAAGGTTTCAAGGAAATACAAGAAAAATGTGATGAGGCATTTGGTCACTATTCCAAAAAAGGAGTTCCAGGAACGCTTCCATCAATGGAAACAATTCTGGATAAAGTGCGTGACTTCAAAAGGGGATTACTTCAAAAGGGGATTAAATTCTAAATTGGTGTCTTGAAGTTTTCTTTTTTATAGCACCAGTCCCGATACTTTTTGATCAAACCTCGTATACTCCCTCAATAATGTTTATTATTTTCCAACGTTATGTTCAGAATTTTAATAACAACTAAAATGCTACACACTATTTAGTTGTTAGATTATTTATTTACAAGATTCATTTTATATTTACATGATATGAGAACCAATTACAATACAATATTTATCATTTTATAATGAAATAAGTATGGAAACAATTTTTTTTTTATTCAGAAATTAATAAAACTGCACAAAGTTATAAAAATATGTGAGGCAGCCATAATGAAATATTCAGTCAGTTACGTGCCATGCGTGATACACGCTTAGGCGATCATGTATCTCTCGATATATGACTGACGAGGCAGATTTTTTTCCTGCAGTAGGTTGCCATTTCTTTCTGTGGTAGACCAGTTGCTATCCAAGACTATAGAACCCAGTCTGTCCTGCTATTTACCCATAGCTGGGGGGAGAAGAAGAGGATTCATACATATCCCAAGAGTATTAGCACATAAGTAAATATAATGGATTTGACTGGAATTCGAACTTGGCTCTCCGATTCCTCAATCCGAGCTGTTATCCATTACTCCACCGTGTCTGAATTAAATATTACAATTTCTTAAAGATTTATTATTTCCCATTATATGAAAAAAGATTTTTATTTAGCAATCTAGAGAAATATCTGTAAACAAGAAAATTGAAAGGAAAAAAATAACAAAAACTGTAATTATAAATTAAACAAAAAGAAATATATTTTCTGTACATTTCTTTCATTTGCTCTCTAAATTCACTAACTTAGGTTGAGAGCATCTTTTAGTTTTAATTTTAGATTTTAGGCAAGACCACAAACATTCAATATTTTAAATGTGTATCTTCCTATTCATTGAGTGAACAAGATTTTCCTTGTGTATAGTTACAGAAGGTCTGTAATTTTTACCAGGTATTTCTCTTGACCCTAGATCATACTTGTCAAAAAAAAAAAAAAAAAAAAAAAAAAAAAAAAAAAAAAAATTCTAATCTGAGATACAAAGTGTTTAATGTCTGGAAAAATCAGGTTTAATTAAATTTTCTTGTTTTATAATTCACTGATAATTCTTAATAAAAAGATTTTTCACAGGGATAATACTAAAACTATAATCTTAATCAATTATGTAAGACTGTTCGCTCGATATAGCTTAAACAATAAATACAGTGTAACCCGGATATAAGAGAAATTTTATCTTGTGCCAAATTAGAGCCAGTGTTAATGTATATAAAATAGACTAAACCCGGATATAAGAGAAATCCGGATATAAGAGACTTATTCTCCGGTCCCTTATATCCGGGTTACACTGTAATATCCAAACCAATTTAGAAGCATATTGTACCTTGAACCATTGCTAAGTGTAGTGCCAAATTTCTTTAAAACTAGACATGGGGTTCTTCAGCTAGGGCCATTTTTAAAGTATTTCACAGAAATTCACAGAATATAGTAGCCTGGGTGGGAGTCTTTGGCTCCACAAAATTTTTTTACCAATTGTAGTACTTTTTATAGGGTTTTATTTTAACAAAATACAAGAAAGAAAGAAAAAACAAAGCAAGGAAGAATATAACTTTCAGAAAACCTGGATGAAAGAATTTTTCTTTAAAAATGTACGATGATAGTAATTTCCTTTCATTGTGTGGGTGCATTTTCTTTTTAATTTTGAATTGTGGTGAGTGCAATAGAATTAAATATAAAAATAAAAATGTACAAACAAATAGAAAAGAATTCAAATTAAAATAAAGCATTTGCTTTGCCTTAAAATCCTTATCTCTTTTTCTACCTTTCACTCTCTTTCTCTCGCCAATAAAAAAAGGAAGAAGATGAAAAGACTAATCTCAGCTGAAAAACACCAGATATTGACTGTCCAGTGGTTAAATAATTTGTGGCAAAAACCTACAAAAAATGAACTTCTGCTATCTATATAAATATAAAACAGAGGGTGTCTGTTTGATACCTTTTCACTCAAGATCCATCCAACCGATTTTGACCAAACTTGGCATATACATTGTACAATGTAAGAGATAGGTTCTTAGCATAAAAAAAATCAATAATTTAAAAAAAAATCAATAACTGCCAATTGAAAATCGATAAATTCAACTTTTTTCCTCCAATTTCATTCAAACTCGATATGTAGGTTACTTATATCATGACGAGTTTAATGATACATCATTTTTATTTCTACACCACTGCATTTAGCAAAGAACCGCAAAAAAAGAAAAATCAATTTCAACACAAGTTTTAAATTAAAATCTCCCTCAATTTTCAAGCAATCTAATACAAACATCACTCAATTGTAGCCAACAATAAGTTGATTGTTCAGCAGTCATTTAATTTGAGAATTGATTTCACCCATATAGTGAAAACTCACGTAAATAGCAAAAAATTGCAATTTTTAGTGGTTTCTTTCTTATTTTTCGTTGATCTTTCAACCAATTTTCCTCAAACTTAAAAATTGCTTTATAAATGTATCCTCTTTTACATCCCTGGTAGCATACTGACAAACTGAATTTCAAAATCTCTAAAAATAATTGTGGTCTAAATTGGGTCTTCATGTTGTCAGCTAACTTCAATTGAATAAATACAGACTACTTCTTTTATATCAGTGACTGTATTAATTCAAAATGTTTTTTAATGAAAGTACTTTAAAGTAATTGAAGATAGACTCTGTTACATCTAAATATTATGCTATTTTTGATCCATTCTAATTGAATGCATTTTCTGATTGACCAGTTGGGTATGGCTGCTAGTATAAAATAGAATAAAGTAAAAAAAGGAGCCTGAAAAACAATTTCAGCCAATGTAGAAGTAATGGAAATTTTAAATGTCTTACCACTGTGTTGGTGGCCTTTAATGACTTACGGCTAAATTCTGAATTTTTTGCTCCCCCTCTGCCAAATTGGAATTTTTGGGTACCCTGTTGTACTAGTGAGCCAGCCAAAATGAGCTGACTCATTTTATAGTTCACCAATAGAAGGGTTAACCAATCAGAAGACTCAAAATATTCAATGCGACGTGTATAAAGGCAGCCATGTTTTTCCCGAATATTCACTTCCAGCCTTTGATATCGAAGACTGAAGAATTACGGAACAGCTGCTGGTGGTATTGGTGATATAGTCAGATTCAGTAGAGTGTCTGACTCGTGAGTGTTAATCTTTAACGTTGTTTCATTGAACAGATTACGTACTGCGCTGTATTCTATATTCATAGACCCCCAACCCCAAAAAAACATTTGTCTCTGCTATGGCCCTGATTCAATATTTGTTTCTGATACACATTCTTATATGAATCTGCACATATAAACAAACACTTGAATATTATATTCCAACTATTATGTGTGTGCAAAATAATAAACATGCATAATACATTATGACAACATTATTAAATAAATTTAAATATGTATAACATGACAGATATTTATAGAATTCACTACACTACACTAGAACTTTTTTTAAAAACAAATATCTTAGATGTTTGGCAAATACTTGATGTTATGATGTCATGTGGGTGTGTTATTGTAAAATGTAATCTGTATGGCTGGAAAATTGTGTCATATGACTTGATTGTAAATAAATAGATAGATAGATAGATAGATAGATAGATAGATAGATGCATGCTGGTTTGATGCCATTACATATTTTGAAATAAATGTGAGGAAGAAACAATTATGTATAAAAAATATATAAATTACCTAGAAAAACAGATGAAACTAAGTGACCAAAATGGAAGCATCCATAATTTATGCTATGTCAATAAATATGAAATCTCCCTAAGCATACAATTGCTGTTTGTTTTTGGAATAACTTTCAACTTTGAAAATGATATGGTAAATACTAAAATTGGTATAAATTGTTACTCCAGGGCAATTACTTAAATGGAAAGGCCTTTAGTTTCAATATCAGTTTGAATTCTATTCTAAAAAAATAAACTTTTTTTTCCTGCAGGGAAATGTTTACATTAAAGGAATGCTTAAAATTAAAGCTCTGTTATAGTGCTGAAATGATGATAGTCGTCTTATAACATTCTGGTATTAATTTACTTTTTTGTTCTGAAAGTCAGTTGTTTGATAATTTAAAGTCCATTATTAAATTTATTTCAATGATATCATATTACTAATTTTAATGTTGAAAGTTTAGTCACTTATTTTCTGTTCTGAGTATCAGGGACTGCGTTTTATCATAAATTCTGAAAACCTTACCATTTATTAATTTCTTATTGTATTTGTTCTAAGTAATATTGTATAATATGAGTAATAATAATTATTACAATAATTTGTATTGCACATAAATTTTGGGAAAAAGATATATGACAAAGTGTTGACATTAATACAACTACAGATGTGTATGAATGAGAGACGCTGGTAATGGGTTCTCTGATGTATTCCTTGTAACAATTATTACAGAGAAAATTCCTCCTTGTTTTGTATTAATTATTAGGTTGGTGCAAAAATAATGACGTAATAATGTAGTTTTTTGACGTTAAAAAATACGTCAAAAAATACGTCATTATTATTGCACCAACCTAATATGAGTAATAATAATTATTACAGTAACTTGTATTGGCACATAAAAATTAAAATGTGCAATTAATAATAAAATTGATAATATTGTTACATCATTTTGTATCATGGACTGCTTTTAAAAGAACTCAACAGGTTTATAGGTGCACTAGTATTTTTTTTATAAAATGGTAAATAATAAATATATCTGTCTATATTTCTGAGATGAGGTATTATGTACATTATTCGGACTATTGTCCTCATCTTTGTCGCCATGTTTATTACAGCGTTTTGGCCATTGTACACTCCGGCCTTCTTCAGGTGGTTGGAATGTTGAACTGAACACTTTATTTCGCTCACTGGGGTAGACTGTTCTAGTTCCACGTGCCATGTTTAATGGATGTCAGTTGTCAATTATCTCCTATTAATTCCCCTCTCCAAGTTCTCCACTGCCTTAACCGGGTATTGAACTCACACAAAGGCATTAGTTAGATCTAGTGACAGGACCCAGAGAGTGTGAGTTCAATACCCGGATAAGGCAGTGGAGAACTTTCAGAGGGAAATTAACAGGAGATAACTGATAACTGACATCCATTAAACATGGCACGTGGAACTAGAACAGTCTACCCCAGTGAGCGAAATAAAGGGTTCAGTTCAACATTCCAACCACCTGAAGAAGGCCGGAGCGTACAACGGCCAAAACATTGTAATAAATATGGTGATAAAAATGAGGATAATGGTCTGAATAATGTAAATAAATATTGCATTGTAGTTTGTTCACTTATTTTCATAATCTCGTAATTATAAAATTATTCTTGTAAATAAACAATCTAACAACTAAATAGTGTGTAACATTTTTATTATTAAAATTCTAAACAGTTTTTTAAAACAATGAACATTGCTGAGGGAGTCAAAGGTGTATACAGTAATTGTAATAAACTCTACTAAGTGGAATTTATATAATTAATTTTTTAAATGTACATATCTCAATTTATCTTCACATTTAATATAATTATTTTTTTTTTCTCTTGGTAATTCTTTTAAAAATCTGAATAAAAAATATTTTGATATTGTTTGCTTGTCTTGTATTTATTTTATTTACCGCTAAACATTTTTTTTCTTCTTTTTTTTGAATCCAGGAATCAACAAGTTCACAAAGAAAATCCGTTCTCCAAATGCCATTCCTAATAATGAACTCTTAGATTTCCTTTCAAGAATTCCCAGTGACCGAGAACTGGTAAGACCAAATGAAGATTTCTTTTATTTAATGAAAACTAATCAAGGATTAGTTTTACTAGCAATAAAGAGTGATATATTATTTGCATGAACTATGCAAAACAGGAATTTCTACTATAGTTCATAGGTTTACGATTATGATCATAAGTCCTTTAAGGATATTGGGGAACCACATGAAGTATATTCATGACAGAAATGGGTGTGTCTAAGGCAAAATAGCCTGTTGAAGCCAATTGCTTTTGCAACTGATTTTGAATTTATAGTTTTTCCTTCTCCTCAACAGAACCCAGACTGCCCTATTATTTAGCTCATAAGCTGGGTGATGATAGATTCATGCCTTTTCTAGGAGCATTAGTGCAAATTTAAACCCAGTATGTTGAATCCAGTTTCCATACTCATAAGTGTTAAGCCATTCTCACAGCCACACATTTTGAATATGGGAAATGATTAAATATATATTTTTTAAAGAGAAAAACAAAACCAATGGATAACTTGCCAACTGACCTAAATAACATTATCCAGATAAGTTTTTGAACAAGGAAAAAAGAAAAATTAAAAAGGCCTATATATTATTAAAGACAACAGACATTTTATTGACTGGCTTTTCCAAATTATGAATAATCCTTCTCAGCCAAGGAGGAAATTCTGTCAGAAATTATCCAAAGTTTATTTCAGAAGAAAAGTACAAGAAACATGGTCATCATCAGTGTAGGTAGTTAAATCATGAGTTTTATAGAACTAGTAAGTGTTGTGACACAGGCAAAGGGGTCCAAGATAAAAAAAATATATATATATTTAAATTTAAATATCTTTTTAAATTTGATGGGGACCCCATAGATTTTGATACATTTTTATAAACATATAGATTTTTTATGTAGACACAGGAGTGAGGTCAACGGATTCTCATCCAGTTCCTATCCCATGAACACAGGTGTTCCTCAAGGCTCCATCTTAGGCCCCACTCTATTCCTTATCTGCATAAATGACCTTCCTGACACCATAACTTCCCAAGTTGGCATCTACGCGGATGACACCACAATTTATTCCTGCCTCAAAAACAAATCTAGTCTCACTAACAAAACTCACCTGGCCGTGCATCTCGAAAAGGACCTCCAATCGATTGTGAACTGGGGCAAGAATTGGCTGGTCAACTTCAATGCTTCTAAGACAAAACTGCTCTCTATCAATCACCACAGATATCCTTCCCTTCCCTCCATTAGAATGTCTGACGTTCAACTTCTCGAAAGCAACTCTCTGCGGCTTCTTGGTCTCACATTGACTGCTGACCTGAGATGGAATAAATACATTGAGTCAATTGCTTCATCCACCACAAGGAAAGTTGGCTCCCTGAGCCGCATCCGGAAGTTTTTCTCCCCGGAGTCGATCCTCCAGATCTACAAATCAACAATTCACCCTTGCATGGAGTATTGCTGCCATATATGGTCTGGTGCCCCTTCTGTTTGCCTCGGGGTTCTTGATAGGCTCCAGAGGCGGATATGCAATGTAGTTGGCCCTGCTCTGGCGTCTCGTCTACAGTCACTTTCTCACAGCGCGTCGTCGCCTCCCTCTGTCTGTTCTACAAATAATTCCATGGAAATTGCTCCGAGGAGCTGTATTCGCTGGTTCCCAGATGTCATGAGTTCAAGCGCCATACGAGGCTGGCATCCCGCTCTCACCTCTTCACTGTCGAAACTCCTAAATGTAGCCGTCTCTTCTACTCCAATAGCTTCATGTCTCGCACCTCTCGCCTATGGAACTCCCTTCCCTATTCGTGTTTCCCTATGAGCTATAGTCTCCAGCTATTCAAGTGTAATGTCAATCGACATCTCCAGTTGCCTTGATCTATCCACTACCCTCATCCTTTCTTCTATCACACCTATCTGATCTTGCTCTAAATTTTCTGTAACCCCTTGTGTCCTAGTGGCTTCCCGCCTTGCTTGGGGTGAAATGCTTAAAAAAAAAAAAAAAAAAAAAACATACATAATGAGGTGGGGGGCTCAAATTCTATTATCCCAGTGGCCTCTGACAGCCTAAATCCAGCTTTGACTGTATTCAATGCATTGTTGTTATAAACTAAAGGCCCCATCTCCCAAAGATTTAAATAGTTTAGTCACCTTTGGTATATAAGACAATTTTGCAACATTTTCAGTCAGTCAGTTATGTGCCATGCATGATATATGCTTAGGTGATCATGTATCTTTTGATACATGACTGACGAGGCAGATTTTTTCCTGCAGAAGGTTGCCATATCTTTCTGCAGTAGACCAGTTGCTATCCAAGGCTATAGAACCCAGTCTGTATTAATTCTCTTCTTCTTACTACATAGCTGGGGGGAGAAGAGGATTCATGCTTTTCCCAAGGGTATTAGCACGTAAGTGAATGTAATTGATTTGACTGTAATTTGAACTTGGCTCTCTGATTCCTCAATCTGAGCCACTATCCATTACTCCACGGAAATAATAAGAATTAATAGAATTTCCACCATCATCCTGATTTCATTCATTTCAAAATGAGATACTTTTCATAGATTTATTAAAGAGGAATAAAATTCTAATATTTTCTTGTTTTATAAAATAAAAAAAGTGGATTTCATTTGCCATCAAATGTTGTACATTCATTGATGAATGTACAACATTTGATGGCAATAAACATAATTATAATCTTTCTTGTTCTTTAGCATGAGATGTATGCATAAATATTTAAAAGACACAGCTATGATAAATGGCAACACAAAAAGAGAAAAAAATGATTAGAAACAGCTGACTGGTTTTCATTCCTCTTTCCCATCAGGGCTTGATTGCCCTATGGGACAATAGCCTAGCATTGGTTTATGAATTTGTGTATTCAATCCCCAGGCTGAGGGCTGTATACTTGGACTCAGTGGAAATAACGCAAACACTAACTGAATAGTATTAAAAACTAGACAAGATATCCCTAGACATAGGGGTAGTAGAACAAAAACAGACTACCATCATAGAATAAATGAAGAGTGATATACACCTGATGAAGGCCAAAGGATACAACAGCTACAATGTTGTGATAATAACAACAAAGATGAGGACAGTAATCCAAATATAAATAACTTCTCAGCCAAGAATTTCAGACAGGAATCACAATGATTAAAAGAATGAATTTTGGGGAATTTTAAACTCAATGTTTCAGTATCTTTTCTTTACCAGAGCTCCTATTTCAATTTTTTTTTTTTTTTTTTTTTTTTTGTTACTGCTGTTTTTGTCTAATACTCTGTATTACTGGTTCCCATATTGTATTCATGTCTGCACTTGGCCGGTTTAGGAGATTTGGGGGGCCTAGCATATGTGCTGATCCCTTAAGTTAGCCCAGTAGATAAAAGCATTCGTTAAAGTAATCCAGTGCCTTGACCCAATGAGTTGTGAGTTTAATACTCACAACTCATTAGCAATCATGTATAAACCAATGGCTTCTGTCACAGCAGAATTGAACAAAAACTTTGGAGTTGAGTTACTAAACTGAGATATCCAGAAGTCATCGCATGTGAAATGAGAACAATCTCTACCAGTGGTTTTTTTTGTTTTTTTTTTTTTTTACAAATTTTCACCCAATACAAGGTCAAAGAGCCACTCAAGGTAGAGGGGTACTGTGTGATGTTGTATGAGCATAAGAAATGGCAAGAAATAAAGTTCATGGGGTTATGCAGGAAATCTTGAACAGGTCAAGATTGTAATAATTGGGAAAACACCCTGCTGAGTGTTCCACAAAGCAGCAGTTGTTGGGAAAAAGCTGTTTGAGTGGGACATATTAATGGAATGAAGGGAATGGGGAGGTTTCACTCTTATATATGTGGCATGGCAGGTATCAACTGCAAAGGTCAGGCCTGGTGGAATTAAAGAATATTGCTCATTGGAACACATGCCATGGAAATAGCGATAGAACAACAGACTTTGATAGCTGTTTTTTTTTTCTAATTTCCTCTTTTTTTTTTTTTTTTTTTTTAAATGGCATTGAATAAATGTTATTTTTGTGTATTTTTTCTGAAATCCTAAAGATGTTCACTTTTTTTCTTTTCTGTTTTAGTTTCAACAACGGGAATACCGTCCAGAAACAAACCTGAGTACAGTGACAGCTAAGAAGAAAGTTTCGTGACGTTCTTCAGAAAAGAAGAAGATAACAGGTTTTGTTGTAAAATCTTAGTCTCACCATTTCTCAGGCATTACACACTCTGCCTGTAAAGTCTAAGAGTGTCTTTGTTTTGGTACAAAACAAGTCTGAGCAATGTGTTGGAGTCTTAGTTGAAACGACTTTGTTGACAACAGTTTGTCAGTGGGAAATGCTCTTCTTTTTAATTTAATTATTTCTAAACTTTGGCTATTATGATTCGCTATAAATAAAAAAATAATACATACTCTTATCATCTTCTTGAACCACTTGGTGTAGTTTACTTCATGGAAATTGAATCATTGTTCCAACAATTTCAATTTTTCATTTTTCAATGATTATTTTTTTTTTTTTTAAGATAAAAATTTTCAATAAGGAAATTTTCCTTCAAAAAAAAATTTTTTTTTTAAATATAGACAAAAATAAAATTTTAACGAATTAGATTTTTTAAAAATACACTTTGGTGTTATTTCTTCAGCTTTAAGTCTTTTTCAGAAATTGATTTTTATAAGATTTTTCTCTTAAATTTCTTAAAAAAAAACAAAATTGACATTTTTAGAATGGAAAAAGCTCTGTCTAATCTGATACTCCAGGGTTTGGAATTAATATGCAGAGAGAACAAAAAAAAAAGTTTTATGTGAAGTAATAACATAAAATCAATTCATTTATTTTTTTTAATTTCATTTTAAAAGGTAGAGAAAAATGAAATGCTCAATTCTCATTGGCCGATAAAGAACAAAATCTGATGTTGGTCATATAACCTTATTGTGAAGTGGTATAAAAACCATTTGTTATTAAGCTTGCCACTTTTGATGTTTGGATGTTTTCTTCTTTTTTTTAAGAATAATACAAGCATGTGATTAAACTGGATATGCCTTTTGGACCGAATAAAACTAGCAAATATTGAAAGTGACGTTTATTTACAAAACAATTGTTTTATTTTTTTTAAATGACAAGCAGTTTTCTAACTGAAAAGAAATGCATTAATTTTTTTTTTTTATGTGTCAATTTTGTAAGTTCATGGCATCCCAATATTCTTGCCTGATGTCCCATAACTAATGTACACTAGCTGTACAATATAATGTGGTAATTGGTTGAGACATGAAACCCAAAGGAAAGAAAAAAAGATAATAATAATACTATATATTATATATATATATATATATATATATATATATATATATATATATAAAATGATTATTAAGCAACATATTAAAAGAAATATAACAGGAAGAATAAAGAGCAAAAAAAAAAAAGGAGAAAGAAGAAAAGAAACATTTTCCTTTTATTTTTTATTACCTTTTTTCTGTTTCACTTCATTTTCTTTGGTCTTTGTTCCCTTGATTATACTACTTTTATAGCTAAAATTTTGTAACACCTGAAAAACATTATATATATATATATATATATATATATATATGAAAAGAAATATAGTTTTAAAAAGTCAACATTGAAGTAAAAACTCAGGTGACAGGCTGTTTAATGCTAGACGCAATTGGCCTGACGATTGCATCTAGCATGAAACAACCTGTCGCCTCTGAGTGTTGACTTCAATGTTCACTTTATATATATATATATATATATATATATATGTATATGTATGTGTGTGTGTGTATGTATGTATTTATGTAACTCTTTGGACACACAACACCATACTTCCACACATGACAGTTTCTTGCTATTACACAATCTCTATCCAGGTGAGTATGAGAAAAAAATGCCCAAGAAGATTGCAGAAAGTATGAAACTGCCAATTGTGGAATTATAGAGGAGCGTGTCTGAAGAGTTGTTATTATTATTATTATTATTAAATCTTGATTCTGTATTGGGTAGCTTTTATACAACATTACCATTTTTATAGGCATATATTAAATTACACACAAACACATGTGGGAATGTGTTTAATGCAGATAAGAAATAAAAAAAAAAATTTACATTTGCTTCGAATCAGATCTTAAACCTGGGAATATGGGGTAAAATTATAAGTTATCGAAGGTGGATTATTTAAACTCAAAAAGGAAAAATTTAAACTCATCATCTTCAATCAAAATTGTTGATCTTTTGCAAGAGATTCCACTTGTCTGATGAGAAGATTTGTACAAGAGAAATTGATGCTGGAAAGTGGCAATGTTATCTTTATTCTGGAAATGAATGTACAAACCATATTGTCTGATAAATCCACATCCGATATTATTTAAATATGCAAAGAAACAAAAATTCACTGTAAAAAGCATATACAAATCAAATTTGTACATAAACCCAATATTTTGAGTAAATCAATATTGACCTTAAATTGGTCCTTTTGTTAACTCATTCATATTTAAGAATATTTTTCTTGTCTCTTCTATTAAAAACTGCTTGTGAAATAAATATCTGCTCATCTGTCACAATAGTTTACAAATTTTTATTAAAAACAAAAAGAAAAAAAAAAGAACTGAATCGAGAATTTTAAGTATGTGAACATGCTTTGCAATTTATTGAGCTTACGTATAAAGATTGCTTCAGATCACAGCTTTAACTTGGCTAACATTCTCTTTTTGTGAAGATGAGTTAAACATGGTGGAAAGTACAATTCAGTATTTACATTAGTCGGACTATTATCCTCATCTTTGTTGCCATATTTGTTACAACGTTTCGGACGTTGTACACTCCGGCCTTCTTCAGGTGGCTGGAATTTCGAACTGAACCTTTTATTTCGATCACTGGGGTAGATTGTTCTAGTTCCACGTGCCATGTTTAATGGATGTCAGTTATCTCCTGCTAATTTTCCCTCTGAAAGTTCTCCACTGCCTTAACCGGGTATTGAACTCACACTCTTTGGGTCTGTCACTGGATCTAACCAACACCTTTATCCACTATGCCATGCCCTTGAGGACACCTGGCACAGTGGATGTGAGTTCAATACCCGGTTAAGGCAGTGGAGAACTTTCAGAAGGAAAATTAACAGGAGATAACTGATAACTGACATCCATCAAACATGGCACATGGAACTAGAACAGTCTACCCCAGTGATTGAAATAAAGGGTTCAGTTCGAAATTCCAACCACCTGAGAAAGGCCGGAGCGTACAACGGCCGAAACGTTGTGACAAATATGGCGACAAAGATGAGGACAATAGTCCGACTAATGTAAATACTGTACATAATACCTCATCTCAGAAATATAGACAGACTCTGAAGTACAATTCAGTTTGTTAGTTCAAGTCAAATTACTTTATTTATTGGGTTCATATATAAATGTGGTGTATATACATGAATGTACATATACTGAGCTTAACAAAAAGCATGTGAAATTTATTTCCACATTTGTATCTTGATCGTCAAGTCATGATAAATTGTTAAAATATTTGATGTTAATTAAAGCAATCACTTGTGTTAGTTCTTTATAAGACAGGGATCGGTGGAAATACCCCTCCCACATAATGGTAAAATGTTAGCTACAGGATGAGGCAGAAATACCTCCCACATGTTAAACTGTCACCTGTGTGATGCTAGTGAACTTAGGCAAGTGGTACTGATGTCTTCATCTAGCTAATCTTACCATTATGTGCGAGGTACTTTGGCCGCACACTGTACTACCCCTTTTTCATCTTCCTTCTTTCCTTCTCTCTATTTTTTTTTTCTTCCAAATTTTTCTTTTAATGTACCTACCTCTTTCTTCTTACATCCCAGTAACTGATGTTTTGCTGGATGCCTCTTTAAAACAAACGAGTATTTTCTTTCAATCAAGGCTAAGAGATTTATCAAGAAATTGCAAAGCCAAAATACAAATACACACACTTTTCTGTGATCATCTTTAATATACATATGAAATGCAGATATTTACCATGTTTGGGGAGGCTCCCAGACTTTTTATTTTAATTTTTTTTTTTTTTTTTTTTTTAATATTTGTCGTCACTTGGTTTTACAGGTGATGTTATCTCTACTACTAGTATCACTACTTGTGCACCCCCATCCCCAGACTCATTCTCCTCAAACATCACCTGGGAAATTTATTTTGACTTGTGCTCTATGTGAGGACATAGCAACGTTGTTGTTTTTTTTAATGCTATAAATTGTTATCGTTATTGTTGTTTTTTTGTTTGTTTGTTTTTTTCATATATAAACATTATCTTCACACTTTCTCATATTTGATTCACTCTTCAGCTCACTTCAAAATTTTCCATTAAAAATAATTTTTTTTAAATAAATAAAACAATGACAGTTTCTATGCTTTCACTCAGCAAAAAGAAAACATTTTTTTTATAATTTTTTGACTAAATTCTTAAGCTTTAAGATATGTCTGAAAAAAATAAAAATAAAACACATAAAAAAAAAATTAAATATTGTTGAAATTTAAAAATTAGATATTATTTCATGAATAATTCTAATTTTTTCAAACAAACACTGAGTTAATCATGTCATTATGTTTAATCCATTCTACAGCCTTCTTCATGTGTATAATCCATAATGAAAAAAGTTTTCCCTTCACTATCACTTATCTACCAACTAATGGTAACAAATGGTATTGTCTACATAAATCATCTTAATCTGGTTGGTATGTTAACAGCCATTTTCTGTTGCCATCTTAAGAAAAAATGGCTTCCTTTTTCTTTCTAGCTGTAGAATAGATCAGCTAAAACATTGTGGTAAAGATCTCAACAACACAAAAGGAGGAGATTAATTGTTTGAATAAGGCTTGGAATGTTAATGACTCTTTTTAAGAGTTTTAAAACTATCTTTAGATTTAAACATTTCACATATAACACAGGATTAAACAATTGTGAACTTCACTGATAAAACATCATGGATGTAATGAAAGATGCCTGGAATGCACAACAATCTTTGAAACAAGATTTTTTTTTTTTTTTTTTGGCTTGAATCTTTGAGTTGGATCTTTTTGGTTGTTTGATGTTTGTTTTTCATAACTTTGAAAAAGCCCTGGAGTGTTATAAAAAAAACAAAAAAAAACAAACTTGTTTGCAATATTTGACAGTGATAAGAACTGCAAACAAATCATCAACACAAATTCAACGATCACTGATATATTAAGCGTAATCTCAGGCAATGTTCATTATGTATTATACGTGTTGTTAAATTTGTTACTTGGATTCTGACTTAAGGTGGAACTACTGAATTTTAAACAACTGCCAAGAATCCTATTACACTTTTTAATATAATCATTTAATGCCTTTTAAAATAACTTTTACGCATAAATTATACAACATAAGTATTTTCAATTTAATAATTTTTTTTTAAAATATAACTTTTAATAAGCTACATTACCCTTTTAATATTGAATCACTTACAAAATATACCAGAACACTTTTAAATAGGTTTTTATTCTAAATAAATAATTACATTTACAGCTACTAAATATACAATTTTCTTAACTCTAAATATTTATGCTAAACAGTAATAAAAAACAAATGAGATTGTCTTAAGCTAAGTGCATAATTTATGTTCTGATCTATTACCCATAATGCACCAGCACACATCGACTCAGTATAATCATGACAAAAGAACCACAGACAGCATTTTTGAAGAGGTTCTTTAAGAAATCTTGTTTTTGATTTCAAATGGTATATATGGCTACCAGGATTGTTTTTTTTTTAATTATATAACTATGGTTTAGTTCAAAAATTAAGAAAATTCTTTCCTTGCTTTTATCAAACCTGAAACCAAAAACAATGAAAACCCTAGACTGTGCTACTTCCCAGCTTTTACAGGATTCAATCCTCATTCTAAAATAATGACAATATTCTCTCTGGGTTTGTTTATTCCTTGTTGTGATGTCTTAGAAAAACAATATTCCTGGGTATCACAAAAAGACCATTTATTTAAAATGTTGGAATCAAATCAGCTTGTAAAGTCAGGGCCTTTTATGAATTGTCTTTGATCAAAGAAATGTTTCAAAGCTAAACATTTTCAGCTTCTGATTAAGCTTTGGATACATTATTAATTTAAGAGATATTCCTGTATATCAAGTACATTCATATCTGTATTATACTGAGTTTCACCTGGTCTGGTGCCTTGGTCACAAAGTGATCAGCTATTTCCATATTAGTATCTTATACTATTTAACAAAATAAAAAACTTCCTAGTCTTCTTTCTCTTCCGTTTTAACAGTTTATATCTTTTATTAAATACTGAAACAGATCTTTTCATATTTAGGTATAAAGAGTTGTGAAAAAAAATCAATAATGATTTAACAGTTTATTTGTTTTATTATATACCAGAACAAATCTTTGCACTTTTAGAAAACAAATTTCCAATAAAGAATTACCATTTTTTTTTTTTTTTTTTTTAATATTATCCATTGTTAAATGCTAGCATTACCGTTTTGAAATTTTCAAGATAGCTCAGAAATTTTTATGCCTTATTTAACAGCATGTTTTTCAGTATTTTATTAGTATTATTAAGTGATAGGTAACTATTTTGATTAGAATTTTATTTTGTTAAGATTTAGTATCAAGTTTTCTATGGGCTTTGCTAACACTAATATCCTTGTCTCTGTTGTTTTTATTACAATGTTTAATCAATATCCTCTCAACAAGATAAGCCATACCAATCACCTCATGAGCTTAACAAGGGATGGATGTTAGAATTGTTCCCCATGAGCAATTACTATTTTTTTCCCCCCAAATAATAGTTATAATTGGTACACATATCAAGTGAACTGGTTGATAAACACATTTTTTTTTTTCATTTTTTTTTTTGTTTTAAATGAAGCACTGCTATACTGGGACCTGGAATAAATATTCCTAATAATTCTTGGTTTACAATGTTTATTGTAAAAAAAAAAAAAAAATTAATCGAACTGAAATTACAATCAGCATAAACTTCAAAAGATTTCCTCCTTGCAATTTTTTTTTTATTTTTATTCCATACTTGAAATTATTTTGTTTTCAGTGATCTCCTTTGAATTATGTAATAAAAAATTGAATCACCTTAACTGTTGTTTTTTTTTTTATATATTTTTTGAATAACCTTGAATAAATTGTTTGAATATTCATGACCTTGAATAAAGCTATTGCCTCCTGCTTACAATTTTTTGCTGAATATTCAGGGAAACATTTCAAACATCTACGATCATTGTTCAGTTTGTGCCTGAATCATTACAGATAATAAATAAATTTCTTTCTGAATTTGCCACTTTTTATTGGGCACCCTTACTTCATCTATGTGCCATGTCCCTTCAGATACTTCATGGCTCTCCACATTTTCCTATTTTTTGTAGCTCCTAGTAAATTCTGTCTTTTTACTATCTCTCCTAATCCCTGTTCTGCCATCCATTTATACAAGCTCATTAGTTAGGTTATGTGCTGTTTTCCTCTGTCCCTCTTGCCTTTACTACGTCCTGTGAGTGTCAAATTTTCCAAGCCATCTTTCCTCATTACGTGCCCTAGAAATTTTAACTCTCTTTCTGATGTTAAGTAGAAATGTCCTTTTTGTTTTCATTTTTGCAAAAAAAAAAAAAAAAATAAAAAAAAAATTGCCATGTTCAATCCATGGTATTCTCAGCATCCTTCTGTAGAACCATATTTCTGCTGCTTCAAGTCTCTTCTTCATCTGTGAGGAAATTGTCCAGCATTCTCTGCCATATAGGACTGATATTCCATATCAGTTCAATACTCTTTGTTTCTAAGAAAATTTTCCTGTTTCTTGATACTTTGCTTAGCCTCTGTTGAAACATTTCCTAGAAATTTAAATTGTTTTACTTACTTGATTTTTGTATCGTCAATTTGTAATTTGCGTGTTGAGCTGTCCCTTTTAATGACAACCATACATTCTACTGAATTACTGTAATAATTATTAATACCACATATTCTATTCAAACAGTTTCATAGATCCTTTATCAAGGCCTTTTTTTTGTGAGTAGTGTGCTTAACCACTGTTTATTGGGCCCACGATGACTTGAATAAAGCAGTTGACTAAAATGAAATTGATAAATACACAAAGTGCTGATAATTATGGTGGCAAAGAATGAATTCAAAACCCAAGAATAATAACTAAGTTATGTGTCATGCGTGATACACACTTAGGTGATCATGTATCTTTCGATACATGACTGACTGTGTTTTCCCCACAGTAGGTTGCCATTTCTTTCCGTGGTAGACCAGTTGCTATCCAAGACTATAGAACCCAGTCTGTCCTGCTATTTATCCATAGCTGGAGGAAGAAGAAGAGGAGTATTCATACCTTTCCCAAGGATATTAGCACATAAGTAAATGTAATGGATTCGACTGGAATTCAAACTCAGCTCTCCGATTCCTCAATTTGAGCCGCTATCCATTACTCCCCCATGCCTCCTGAATAACAACTAATAATTTGAATAAGATAACCTCGCTTATTATTGGCTTATACCTGCCTTCATTAAATAGTCAACCTAATTACAATTAACAGTTGTTAAAATAGTAACAATTGTTCAATGAAGCCTGAGGTATTTTTATTAAAATATTGTGACAAGATTACCTCACTATTTTAGCCAATTAGGATTAATTCTATTTAGTCAAATGTTTTATTCAAGTTGTTGTTTCCTACCTCCAAAACCTTTTAACTTGATAAATGGTAGTCAAGCCAAAAGTAGGAAGAAGACTTTATACATAGGATAGGGTGAAAAGTAGCTTGATTATACACTCCTGGTCAAAATCTTAAGACCAGATACAAAAGGTTTAAAAAAAAAAAAAAAAAGATATAAAATACTGTTACTTTAATCAAAATATATTTGCAAAACATTTATGCTTAATTAAAAAATGTAGTTTATCAACAAACAAATGAAAATTTTAAGCTTTTAATTGATTAATTTAAACAAATATTGAAAAAGTATTTTTTTGGTTGGTCATAAATGTATGTAAATAAAAATAGAAAATATAGAACAAATAAGTCACAATGACAATTTAATATTCAGTATATCCTCCATTTTTGGTAATTATTTTGAAAATTCACTTTGGCATACTCATTATTAACTTCTGCATGGGGGTGCTTGGGATGCTTGCCCAGGATGC
Organism: Acanthosepion lycidas; assembly: GCA_963932145.1. Lineage (NCBI taxonomy): Eukaryota > Metazoa > Mollusca > Cephalopoda > Sepiida > Sepiidae > Acanthosepion > Acanthosepion lycidas. The sequence goes on along the minus strand of OZ010606.1, from coordinate 28,632,572 downwards.
ATAAACGGCAGCACAAAGAGCATCTACAGTTTCAAATTGCGATGCATGTTTATAAACATCCTTTGCCATCCATCCCCAAACATTCTCGATTGGGTTTAGATCTGGAGAGCACAATGGATGGCTCAAAAGCTGAATGTTGTTTTCCATAAAAAAAAAACTCCTTCAACCTTTGAGCATTGTGGATTGCAGCATAGACGAGGGCCTTCAATAATTAGCGATGCCTTTTTTTAACATGTCATTGTAACTAGCAGCTGTTTGATGACCTTTTACCTCTTGTAACTAAAGAGTTCCATTGTACAAAAATGAACCCCAGACCCTAATTGATCCACTTCCACTGTGTCATGTTGAGAAAATTTCTTTTGGGATATCTTTTGCATGCCAGTAATGCTGAAAACTGTATGGGCCATCATGGTTGAATTTTTTCTCGTCTGAAAACAACACTTTCTGCCATTTAACCACATCACAAGTTTGATAATCGGAAGCAAGTTGAAAATGGGAGGTTTTATAGCGAGGAAGGAGGCGAGGCCTCTGCAGCCATTTTACATACTTAAACCCTTTCTTATTCAAATGATGTTGAATCTGTATTTACTTTTATCTGATTTGATGTTAGGCTTGAATCTCTCTTAACATCATGTCTAGAGATGGTGAGATTTTATTGGGGCGACTGCTCGATTTTTTAGAAGCAGATGCATCTGGATTTTTAATGAAGTTAGCAATGACATTTCAGCTACAGCCAATTTCATTTGCAATGGCTCATTGCAAAAGACCATGTTTTGAAGTTCAACAATCCTGCCCTGTTCAAACTTTAAAATTTTACTCTTAGCCATTTTAAAATCTGAAATTTAATGCTGGAAATGAACTAAGTAGATGTCTACATAACTGAAGCTACGAGCACACTGACAAGTTCTAAGATTTTTATCCAGTAATTTGTTTTTTTTTATACATGGTCTTAACTTAATGTTGAGTGTTTCCACGTGTGTGTATTGAAATAAGGATAAACACATACGTAGGGAAAAATACTGGTATATCCGAAGAGGTATTTACAACAGAGAGATTAGTAGTCAAATGAACGCAGGTTAGTCAGTAACAATAAGAAAGAGTATAAAGTCCAACTGTATCTTCTGGTAGAAAGATGGAAGTGTAATGGTCACCTGATCTCCCCAGAACTCTATAGAACTGTTCTATTAGTAGTAGAGAGATCAGTCCATTCTGATGAGAAGGTGGGTGCGCCCCAACATTTTATGACCAACCAAAAAAAAAAAAAAAAAAAATACTTTTTCAATGTTTGTTTAAATTAAATCAATTAAAAGCTTAAAATTTTCACATGTTTGTTGATAAACTACATTTTCTAATTAAATGTAAATGTTTTGCAAATATATTTTGATTAAAGTAAGTATTTTATATCTTTTTTTATCCTTTTTGTATGTAAGTCTTACAATTTTGACCAGGAGTGTGCTAATGAGAGTACGACTTAAACAGACAAGTTCACTTATAAAAACTGTTCCCTAAATGGAATTGACAAACATACGTCCTGATAATTACGGTGGTGAACAATGAATTGAAAGAAAACTGAAGAATAACAATTAAAAAAATAAGATAACCTCACCTATTGTTGGGCTCGATCTGACTACAATAAGTGATTACTTCAAGCCTAATTACAATTAATGTAGCAACAACAGTTCAATTATGGTGATTTGATTGTTCACTGAGGCCTGAGGTGGATTTGTGAAAATACTGTAACGTGATTGCATCCCATTTTTTTTAGTCAATTTGGCTTATTCCATTCAGTCAACTGTTTTATTCAAGACATTACTCCCAGTAAAATATAATCAAGCCTTTTCTTTTTTTTTTTTCTTGAAACGCTTATTTTTTTTAAAGTTAATCTCTATCTTTTTTTTTCCTATTTAACATTTTAATTAGTGTATTAGGTCGGTGCAAAAATATTATCGTTTTTTTGTCGTTAAAAAATACGTCAAAAAACGACATTATTTTTGCACCAACTTAATAATTAAAGCAGGCAGAAGTATCATTACAAGCTAAAAAACCCGCTTTATATGTAAGACATTAAGCTTGTTTCTGCAAAAGACTTAAATGGGGTTGTCGACTCCAAGACTATGGACTTAAATTATGCAATTATTGAATAATGTTTTATTTGTTATAATAGTAACTATTAGGTTGGTGCAAAAATAATGTCGTTTTTTGACGTATTTTTTAACGTCAAAAAACGACGTTATTTTTGCACCAACCTAATAATAACCCCCACCCCCCAGAAACCCCCTTTTCCTTTTACGTTATTGTAAGCAACAACAAAGTCAATGAATAAACATGCCTTAAAACTGACTACATGTCTGAGTTATTGCAACCCATCCACACTCATAATCAAGGTATGTAACACCTTTATTAGATAACGTGGTGTCAGAGAAGGAGTTGCTATGTTATCCAAAGAATATTTAATTCAATACTCTGCTTCTCATTGTCATATTTGCCTAAATTTGCACTTTGTTTCTCGCTTCTTCATCACTCACTAGCTCACTCACTCACCAACAATGGAAAAAATCGCTTTCACCAATACCACTCAAATTCGACCAGGAAAACTTGTCTGAAGCCTGGACAAGATGGAAAGAGTAACTAATAGTATTTTTACAGGCAACCAAATCTGATACTAAATCCGGAAAAGTTCCAACTTCCATTTTACTAATGGACAGGACCAAAATGGGCATCAGCAAACCTACTGAACAGGTAAACTCACTGGTGATTGTTGAAAAGCTATATGGCACTCTACGCATTTGTCTTGATCCTTGCAATTTAAACAGAGCAATAAAAGGGGAACATTTTTAACTTCCTACTGCAGAAGAAATAATTGTAGATATTCATGGCGCTAGATACTTCTCAAAGGAAAAAAAAAAGAAGAGATTTTTTTTTTTTTTTTCATGTTCAGGTTCAAAAATAATAATGATAAAATGAATATTACAAAAGTAATTGAGAAATTCGACATTTATTGTGAACTCAGATAAAGGCTAATTATTGTGAACCCAGATAAAGCTTAATATTAGAAATAAATTTTTTTACTTGCAAACAAGCAAATGGTCAGAGATTCAATGATTACATGACAGAACGATGTCAAAAATCGAACAACTGCGAATTCAAAAACATGTGACTCCTTGGTAAAAAGACATTCTAATAGTTGGTCTTAAGGATTTGCATCTCCCAGAATGACTACTCAGGAACTGGGTTTAACACTGAAGGCAATTCAAGCTGGTCAGGGTGCTGAAGAAACAAAAAGGCAAGCTGAAGAACTCATAAATTCTGAGATCCAAGAAAGGGACATTTCCCTCATAAAACACAAATATAAAAACAAATGTGGACCACACTTTCGGCAGACTCACCAAAATGCTAACAAATATGACAAACAATACAGCAAACAGTCCTACATAAATTCCTGCAAATTCTGTGCCACCTCCCCCTTATGTGAATGATGTCCAGCATACAACAAGCGATGCACAAAATGCAACAGGAAAGGACACTTCGCCAGCTGTTATCACTCACAAAAGTCAATATGACAAATAGAAATATATACTAACTCATTTGATTCTGAATCAAATCCAGATCAATCAAAATTCTTCCAGTGCATGATCAAGGCCAAGGATCCCTACCATGTAACTCAGTTTCAAATGAACTGCATACATCTTCTATTAACTCGCTCAACTCTAATAAGAAAGATAAACCCTGCAATGTAAATCTCAACACTAATAGTTTTATATTAAATTTTAAAATCGACTCAGGTGCTAAGATAAATGTAATTCCAGAAAGAATATACAACAAATTTCACCAGCATTCAAAACTGAAATAAACCTCAGTTACTCTCACTGCCTACAACAACAACAACACTAACATTCCAGTTCTAGTCAAATGGATAGACTCTGTAACTTATAAAAATGTAATTTCTCTAGTTAAGTTTATAATAGCTGACACAAATTCTCAAGCAGTTTTTGATGCTGATACCTGTGAGAAACTTCAACTGATCAAGAGGGTTTTTAATATCAAAGCAAATCTACTGGAGATCCTTGAAAAATACCAAGATTGTTTTGGTGAAATTAGAACTTTGAGTACAACACAGCAGATGACTGTTGATCCAACAGTTTCCACTGTGATCAATCCTCCCAGAAAGATTCCATTTGCAGTGAAAAACAAGCTGAAAGCAGAACTGGACAGGACCAAAATGGGCATCAGCAAACCTACTGAATGGGTAAACTCACTAGTGATTGTTGAAAAGCTATATGGCACTCTACGCATTTGTCTTGATTCCTGCAATTTAAACAGAGCAATAAAGGGGGGGGGCATTTTCAACTTCCTACCACAGAAGAAATAATTGTGGATATGCAAGGCACTAGATACTTCTCAAAGGTTGATGCAAGTAATGGCTTTTGGCAGATCCCTGTTGACGAGAGCAGCTCAAAACTACTCACTTTTAACTCACCCTTTGGTTGTTTAAAAATTTACTTACCTTCCATGTGGGATTCATAGTTCAAGTGAAATATTTCACATTGAAATTGGCTGTGTTAAAGAAGGAATTGAAATAGCCAGAAACGTTCAGGTCGTCCGTCAGACCTAGAAGAACAATACCAGAGACTGAAACTGGTATTTGATCAGGCAACATGGTCTAAAGCTTAATAAAAACAAATGTGCATTTCTTGCTACTAAACTAATTTATTTGGGACAGGGGGTTGTTATTATAATACTATTGGGTTGGTGCAAAAATAATGACGTAATAATGTCATTTTTTGACGTATTTTTTAACATCAAAAAACAACATTATTACGTCATTATTTTTGCACCAACCTAATATTAAGGTCCGAAGCGACTCCTTTTCCTTTTACGTTGTTGTAAACGACAATGAATTCAGTGTATAAGCATTCCTTAAAACATGTCCAAGTTACTGCAACTCATCCACACTCATAATCAAGGTATGTAACACCTTCATTATATAACAATATTTAGATGTGTGGGGACGGTAAAAGGGACTCGGAAATAGAAATCGTTGAGCCGAGTTTGAATTCTGAGTTCTAGTTCACGCAAATACCTTGGAGAAAGGTATGAATCTATCTCTCCTCCCTCCAGCTGCAGGTTAAATAACAGGGTTAACTGGGCTCTCAAGGATTAAGGCAGCAACCAATCTAAGAGAAGGAAAACTATAGATTCAAAACCAAAGGGATAGGCTCTGTCAGGCTATTTTGCCAGAGACAACAATCACTGCTGCTATGGCTGTAGTTTATGTCCAATGACTCTAATGGGAGTCTGGGACACATGATGTGACCATATTTGAAAATCATCCCTGTCATGGACTCTTGGATTATCTTTAATTTAGATACCTGGGAAAGGAGGCACAAAAGAATTCAAGTTATTGCTTTTTATGGGGACCAATAATGCCAAAACATATTCCCTTGGTGACTAGTGTTTCTACTACAAATGTAAATACATCCAGTATTATTTTCAGTCTTAATTTTTCCAGTGACCAGAAAAAAAAAATTGTAACTTTGGTTCCTGTTTAGAAAAGTTTTACTTGAAAACAGAATGTATGATTGTTAAAAAAAGAAAAAACCCAAAACATTGATTAGATGTAGCACATGACGAAAAGTATAAGCTACCTAGTGAGGATCAAATTCACTATTCAGTTGTAATTAGTCTAGCAAGACAAGTTTGCTAACCATTACCCCATGCCAAAGTGCCCCCATGTGTGTGTTTGTGGGGGGGGATTTTCTAAAACTAACTTAGATGTAGCACGTCCAAAAGTGTAGGGTACCCAGTGAGGATCAAACTCACTATTCAGTTATAATTGCAAGATTTGAGCTGGAGATGCTTGGTAACTAATTCTGTCTAAATAATGATAAATGTTTTATTCGTATTTGTATTATTAAAGATATAAATAAATACACAATGATAATTATTATATAGCGTTGATTGTAAATCAAACACCTCACTAAAATCTTGAGTTTTAGAATTTTCAAAAACTACTATATTTTCAGTGATTTTTTTATATTAAAAATTTTAATTTTCAAAACAATGAAAGTAAAAATTAGTAATAAAATCTGGCTTTAATTAACCTTCTGTTAGTACCATGGGATGTTTGAACAGCCCACAAAATGATTTTCCATTCAAATTTTCATGATGAGTCAAGTAGCTATCTGAATACCACTGTTAAGTAACGACAAGAAGTTTCTGGTTTTAGTGATAATATTTGTGTGGATTACAAGTACATGACTGTGTAGCAACATGAGTTAAATTTAATGACGTGATACGGAAAATTTACTTTCTACTATTAGTAATTGGAGTCAACTTCAAATTACAAGAGCAGACTGAGAGAAAGTGACAGAAGAAAGATTGTTTTTTGGATAAAGATGACAGGACAAAGAAAACCGTTGTCTATAAAGCTGACCATCCTGTGCAAAGGAAAACAGAAGGTATGAAGTGGGCCATGCATAAAGTCAGACCACGGTCGCTGCATTGCACACATCCCTTCCTCACTTAGGCCTCAACCCGCCTTCGCTCGCTTATAGTAGTAAAGTACTACCTAAGAATAAAATTTGGTTTACTACTAGAAATTGTTTTGTTTTTTCATTCTTGGGTAATGATCTGGACAAAGGGTAATTTTTTGGCCACAAGTGTTTGATTACAAGAAACTGCACCGTGTCAATGAACCTAGTGTCTGAGCTGCAATGCAACAGCTGTAAATTAAAGTCTCAGTAATATTTGTGACAGAAATATATGGAAACACCACATAACCATCTTGTTCATTGTTTGGAATGTGAAAAAAAAAAAAAAAAAAAAACAGTTGAAAAGGAGTCACACTGATTATAAATTGTTTTAAAAGATCATACTGAAAATAAAATTCATTTTAAGTCTTTCTAATTTGATCTTTCTTTATAAAACATTTTTTATTTGTATTTATCATATAAAAGCTAGAAAGAACACTCAAGAAGATATACAAGAAAAAATTAAGAACTAAATGACATATTATCTGTAATATTTGAAATGGGGTTTTTGAAAAGCTCATTGTACTAATGCTGGGGCAATGTGTCACAGAAGGTTAAAGATCACGAAATCAGAAATGCTGGGAAAATTTAGAAAACTCGATAAGATTTTGGAAACATGGTGCTAAGCTGAATATAAAACTAGTCAGATTTTTTAGTATCTTAAAAAGGAAGGAGATTAAAAGGTGATTTCGTAGCTGTGTAACAAATCAGCATTACAAATTTGCACATCTGCAACAAATTAGCATTACAAATTTGTAGCTGTGTAACAAATGGATGTTACAAAATTTAAGCTGTGTGACAAATCAACATTAAAAATTTGTATTTGTGTATCAAATTAGAATTACACAATTGTAGCTGTCTAATGGATGTTACAAAACTGTAGCAGTGTAATAAATTAATGTTGGAAAATTGTAGCAAAATTTTAGTTTGTTACAAATGTAACAAAAAGATGTAGCTGTGTAACAAATTAGTGCTCAATTGACATCTTCTATCTTCATGAATCGTCTTCCATTATTGTCTTTTCTCCTTGTTAAAGTATTCTCATTCTATTTCACTCTCAGTAACCCCCTTGCATCTTAGTGGCTTTATCACCTTGCTTGGTGTGAAATGATCTGTGACTAGTGATCTCACCTTGGTATGACACATTGCTATAAAGTTGTGATTAGCAAACTAATCTTTCAGACTGTTACTACTTTAGAGAATCAGAACCTCATCTGTGTGGAAGGTGAGATAAAGTTTATAAAGTACCCATATGACTTATTCATTACTCAAATTAAAAATTCAAATTATATCAAATTATACAATAATTGATGAAAGAAAGTTAGTCAAATGGGTCTTGTTTTTAGTGACTTCACTGTTTGCACCATACTGGTTCCATTTTTTCTCTCCTGAAGCAAAGGAGATTTTATGGCACCATTCACTTCTATGGTGCCAAAGTTTTCAGAAAATTGTAAGATCATTTTAAATTTTTTAATCAGCAAAGAATTTGATGAATAGTCATTGAACTGCTAAGTCATGTCTATCAGTGGATGCTGGACAATTCCCTTACCGATGAAGAATTGAGGAAACAGATACTGGGGTTCTACAGACCGATGCTGAGAGTGCATGAGGAGCTTCTAAAGAAAATGGTTACCAAAAAGACACTCATATATAAAATCTGAAAAAGACAGTTGAAATTTCTAAGACAAATGATGAGGAACAATGGCTTCAAGTGGAGCAATTGGCCATGAGTAAGTGCAATGGGCAAAAATGTCTAACGAATGAAACTGACAAAGTTTCCAATAAACAATAAGAAAAGATTTGTTGGTTGATTTGTTTTTTTTTTTTTACAGCTTATCAAAAGCCGGAAAATATTTTTAGATTGTAAGATTTTTTTTTTTTTTAAAGATATTTTTTAGTGATACAAGTCTTACTAATTAACCCATAGCTGGGGGACAAGAGGTGGATTCATACCTTTGCCAATGGTATTTGTGTATAAGTGAATATAACAAACGGGAATTAGTACTTGGCTCTCGGATTAACAATTCCGAACCATTATCCATTAAACCACCTGCCCATCCAAGTTTACAGCACCTGGTATTCCCAAACAGTGACCCATCTAGATACTGACCAGGTTCGACATTGCTTAACTTCAGTGATTGTACAGGAAATTGTGTTTCAATCCAATGTGGCCATAATCCAATAAGAAAAAGAACAGAGAAAAATAATACTAAGCAAACAATATATAAGTAAGTAAAAAGTGAACAAAGCATCAGTAATAAGGCAAAAAGTTCACAATGTAAGAATGGTGTTCACATGCAAAAGGGATACAGTCAAGTAGTTATAGCATCCTATCTTGAAGACAAGAAAAACAAAAATATGGTAGGTGAGATCGAAAAGTGGTCCATTTATTATTGGCTAGGAAGAAACCCCAGCATGCATCTGTAGGAATTGTGCATAAATTTGGTGAGGGGGATGATTTTAGCAGTCGTTCCAAGTGGATTATAACAAACACTTGGAAAATTTAAACATATTCCAGGATGGCAGGAGTAGAGAAACAATAACTTATCTAATCAGTTTGTGTGAATAGATGGAGCAATGGTAAAGAACTGCTTAGAACTACAAGGGACAAGAAGTTGTGGAGAGCCATGATCATTATGAGGGATAAAAAAAACTAACAAATGCAGTAAGTGATTGCTAAAGAAGAGCAGAAACTAAGCAACTTCATTATTTACATTATTTGGACTATTGTCCTCATCTTTGTCGCCATATTTATTACAATCTCATCTCAGAAATATAGATAGATACTGAAGTTTTAACTTCATGAAGAATTAAAGAAACTGATAGAAATTAATCTTACATCCGAGATCATTCATATTCTATCAATGTTTACTTTAACAATGCTTAAAATATCACTTCTACTAGAAGTTTTATTTCGCCCAAGTAAGTCAATAAAACCACCAAGATGCAGACTTACTGAGTGTGAAAGAATATGCAAAGAAAAAAAAACATTATAAAAGAGAGATTGATTCATTTTTTACAACTTATCAACCCTTTGCAGGTTATTTAAAGCCAGAAAATATTTTTTTAGATTGTAAAAATTTAATTTATCGGAGACAATAGCTTAGTGATATAAAGTGGAGGATCAATTCTATATTACAATCAATATATAAACTGATCCCTCTTTTTGTGTCCATGTATTTATATTCCAAAAAATGTAAATAAATCTAAAAAACATGACTGTGTAGCTAATCAGTTTTTCATTGATTGATTGATTGATCTGTCTCCTATGGCTTATCAACAATTTGCAGATTATTTAAACCCAGAAAAAATTTTTAGAATATAAAAATATTTTTTGGTGGGATATATCCCACCAAAAATGGTTTAGTAATAATAAGTAATGGTTTAGTAATAAAAATCTTACTAATTAACCCATAGATGGGGGAGAAAAAGTGGATTCATATCTTTCCCGAGATTATTTGTGTGTAAGTGAATTTAACGAACCCAAGAGGAATTGAAACTCGGCTATCTGATTAACAATTCAGAGCTGTTATCTATTACACCATCTGCACATCCAAGCTTACAGCACCTGGTATTCCCAAGTAGTCACCTATCTAGGCACTGACCAGGCTTGACATTGCTTAACTTTGGTGATCATACAGGAAGTGGTGAACAATAAAACAACAGGAATTAAGGCAGAAGATAATGAGTGACATTGCATAATTTATTTCCAAGTTATAAAATTGTTATCATGCCAAAAAATTTGTAAAAAATTGCATAATAAAAAAAAAAAAAAAAAAAAAAATTAATCACTGAAAACAATCGCAGTAATGAAAACTTGGAAATCCAAAATTTCTGTAACATGAGTTATTGAAAGTTAGCGAGTTGTGTCCCTTTGCATTTATTATATAGATATGTATAGTGTAGGAACTTTCTGATATTTTGAAGAAAAAGATTTTTCTCAAAGTGAAATTGCACTAATCATAGTTTTCAGTATCTTATTAGAATTCTGCTTGCCCCTCCCTCAGTTAGCACATAAATATGTTATGCCCTGACAATATACTATTATTACGTTTTGATCATAGTGAAATACAGAAAAGGCATATCAGAGATGCTACTTGGTTTCAATGAGAAAATTTAAAGAAAGAAAGAAGGAAAGAAATATAGCCGTGTTTCATGTCTATTTCATTGAAATAAAAAAGCTGTCAATTTTGAATCTTTTCATTTGTACCCTGTTACTTAAAATAATGATTGGCATCCGTATTTACAATTCTTATTGCAATATTTTGTTAATGTTGTTAACCTCAAATATTTAATGATGTGATCGGGGAATTTCTACAGTTATTTTATTGTTGTAGAACTCACCATAATCTTTATGCAATCATTAATTTAAGAATTAAGATTTAATCAGAAAATGAAAATAGGAAAACGGTGAAATTTTCACAGGTATTTCTAGTAAAATTATAACCTTTCACAAAATGTAGTAAGCTTAATATGGTACAAAGCCAAACTAAGGAACAGGTAGATTGTGTTTCCTACAATTTTTTTTTTTTTTTTTTTTAAGAAGGATGGGCCTGTTCTAAAGAAACTTCAGCAGTTTTTGGCAATGTTTAACCTATGCACCTGCAAAAGAAAAAAAAAACAGTCTGTCAAAAGGACTCCGTTGACATCACTGTTACTGTATACTGTTATAAAATAAAATAAGACATATCTCAGCTGATTTACAGGCAAATACTCAAGTGCGAGAGCCGGATGTGAACGGGACAAAGCCCCGTCACAAAAGGACCATTATCTTCGTTTACAAATGTTTCTGACACACGAGTTCCAGTCGAAAAATAAAATAATAAAGTGTTCTATTTTTCGTCCAATAAAAATGCTTTCCTCCTAATTATACTCGCTTCATTTTTTGAGCCTGTTAAGCCATAAAAAAAATAAAAAAAAAACGCTATAAAAGGGGTCACAGGGAAGTTCAACAAGCAGTCAACAGGTGGCCAGGAACAGACCTGTCACGATCAAGCCGAGCGGTCAGCAGCTGTCAGCAGGGGAGCATCAACCACCGTCAACATGTGTGAACTACTATGAGAGATCGACCTAGATCCGAAGCCGGCTTATGAACTTTACCACAAGGGAGCTGTCCCAAACCCTCACGTTCCTGTTGAAATAAACCACGTAAATCTATTTCTGCTGTTGTCGTATTTCTTCCTTGCAACCATACGCGTGTCTATAACAATACTCTTTTGACTCCTTCAGCAATATTTATTGTTTTAAAAAGCTATGGTTAGAATCTTAACAAAAATGTTACATACTACTCAGTTGTTAGTTATATTTACCAGATTATAAAAATATTGATTGGTAATTAGTAGATGTTTTGAAAGAGCACAATTCATCAACTTTGCCAATTACTTTTTCAAGTTGCTTAGTGTCGATTCTTATTTAAGATTTCTTTATCAGTCATCTCATGGCAGACAACAGATAATATATAAAATTAATAGTCTAAATACACAATCTAACACAGTGTTTCTCAACCTTTCTAAGTGATGGCACACTTAGCAAAATTTTTAAAAGGTATGCATTTAAATGTTATGAAATAAAACCATAGATTTTTTTTTAAAATACGCACACAAATATGAAATTACTTTATTTCAATGTTTCTATTCAACTATTTGTGCACATTATTTAGTGTGAAACCTGTGCCTGATGTTTTGCATGAGTTCTTCAATGTTTTTGAAATTTTGAATTAAAGAATGTTGAATACAATTATAGAAAAAAAAAGGGTTAATATTCATTTATTCAAATAAAAGAAAATTTTAAATTGTTAACTTATAAAAATAAAAATACTATTTTAAAAACTGAATATTAAAACAAAGTATTTAAAATAACATAATTGAAGAATAGTGAAAATTACTTAGGAGGAAAAAAAAAAGTTTAATACTTATTCATTTATTCAAATACTAATGCTGTACCATTAGTACTTATATATGTGTGTATGCGGTGATATTAGTGTGCCATGGTATAGTGGTTAAGAACCTAACAACTAAACAGTGTGTAATGTTTTTATTGTTATTAAAATAGCGTTTTAAAACAATAAACATTACTAAGGGAAAATATACATTAATAGTGGAGTCAAGGAAAAAATCTTGACACATTTTTTTTTGCAGATACAAAGGTTAAACTTTGCCCATTTTTTTTAACAGGAGCTCAAACAGTGGCTGCAAGCATCAGTGAAAAACAAAGTTACCAGAATCAACTACTTCTGAAAGACCAAGTCTACTAAATTTTTAATTTCATTATGTGCAATTTTTGGGGCTACTTGTAAAAGCTACATTGAAAAGTCATTTCCAAATTTATTAGCATTGGGCTTTCAAATGTCACCCAATTGGCTACTTGTGGCCTAATCTGACAATACTGTGGGGAAATAAACAAATCAACCACAACTCAAGCCCTATGAATATGAATGATAATAGCCAATAATGATAAAGATGATGACGATGATGATGATGTAGTGATTGATCGTTTAATTTGTGGGGGTCATGAACATGATAAGAATGAACTTAAGTTTTCATCACTGCAGTTCATAATAAACCTGTTTCGATTATTTTTATGAATTAGAGAAACAGTTAACTAAAGTTAAGCCATGTCAAGTCTGGTCAGTTTCTAGATGGGTGACTGCTAGGGAATACCACATGCTGTAAGTGTGGATGTGCAGGTAGTGTAATAGATAATGGCTTGGAATTAGAAATCAGAGAGCTAAGTTTTAGTTCCAGTCTTGGCTTGGCTTCACAAATGAAGATTTATGAAGTGGGCTGCCAGTTCAACTGCAGGTACACTGATGGTTGACCAGGCCGATATGGGACAGGCAAGCCTGGCCGCAGCGACTGCAATTAAAGATCTGGTCTGGTATAGCTGCTGAGGCTTCCCAGCCCTTCCTGCAGCGTTTCTCCTTTAGGTTGGTCCTGCAAGTCCTCAAAGGTGAAGATGGTCTGGTAGATGGTGCAGCACCAGGCTTTACATTCAGCAGCAAGTGTCAACCACTGGCGATGGTCAATGTGACAGGTACCGAGGGAATTCTTAAGGGAGTCTTTATAATGCTTCCTTGGTTCCCCCCCCCATCACAGTAGCCAGTGGAGAGTATGCCATACAGGGCTATATATACAGGATTAGCTAGTTCCAGTCACATTTCATTATATTCACTTGTGTGCAAATACCCTTGGGAAAGGTATGAATCCACCTCTTTTCCCATCAAATTAGTAGAACTTGTATCAGTACAAATCATTATCTCAAAAAATTTTTACAATCAAAATATATTGCAAGATTGGCAGTTAGGCCTCATCATTTTACAGTTGAAATTGCTAGATATAACCGTAAATTCAATTCTAATAATTTCATTTTTCACACTTATTTCCTGTGGAACTCTCATCTGGCTTCTTGCTTTCCTGCCAACTACAAAAATTTAAATGCAATGTCAATTGTCAAAATGCCTCCTTGAATTCTGGTATTTTATTGTCCTCTCCCATCAAAAAAGGTTTTCTCAATTTCTTTCACTCCTAGCAACTCCTTGAATTTTAATGGATTTATTGCTTGGGGCGATATGATTACCGGAAAAAAAAAAAGACCAAAAAACAGGAATTTTAACGTCTTGCCCATTCACCTTTTATCCCAATAGCCATTACACTATCTGTGCATACATTTTATATTACTTAAATGCTTCTCTCTTTTCAGAATGTTGACAATCCTGGCTCTCCACAATTTCCTGACTTTTGTAGCTCTTAGTAAATTTTGTCTTCAATATCCTAAACACTGTTCTATGAACCATTTACACAATCTTGTTAGGTAGGTTGTGCACTATTTTCCTGTGCTCCTCTTTCCTTCAATGTCCCGTGGTTGTCGAATTTTCTAAGCCTTCTTTTCTCATTATGTGCCTATGTCTCATTCTGATCTTAAATATAAGTGTCCTTTTTGTTTCCATTTTCTCTAAAACTTCATTGCTGCTCACATATTCAGTCTATGGTATTCCCAGTATCCTTCTGTAGAACCATATTTCTATTGCCTCAATCCCTGATATTGCATAACAGTTCAGTAATCTTTTCTTTGCCTCTTATGAGATTTTCCCGTTTTTAATACTTTGCTTAGTTTTTGGAAGGCACCTTTTGCTATAGCAATGCACCTTCGAAAAAAAGTACTAGCTTTGATGTAATCTTTTGTCATTGTATTTAAAGTTGAACAAAACTTGTTTATGGGGAAGATTTTGTTTTTTATTCATAAAGGCTATCTGAAAGAAAATCATGTTGCTACCTCTATCTAGTGAAAACTTTTCAAAGACATCATAATTACTTTGCTTACAGAGTTATTTCCCCTTTGTGACAGAATTTTGAGACAGGGCATGGAATGTAAAGGTTGTGTATTTTAAGTGTGTGTGTGTGTGTGTTCACATGTAAACAAAGAATAATAATATAAAAACTTGGGTTTATACAACAAACCATTTGTTTTCTTTCTTTTTTTTTTTTTTTATAGTGAACACATAAGGAAGCAAAGTTCTCAATGTCTCATGCCTATATCTGGTTTCAGAAGTAAGGGTTAGTAAGAATATGCATCATTATAAAGGTCGAGCTCAAGTCAGCCTTGCACTTAGTTGGAACCACCAAAGTAAAGTTTCTGCTTATTTCATTAGTGGAATTTCAATAAAACACGTGCAAATGCTATGTGTTGAAAAACAGAAAGGGAGTTCGGTCATCAGTCGACTGGGGGAAGAAAGCTGTTCCCCAGCAGTCGACATCTTCATTTACATTTATTCATTATCATCATTTCTTGATTTTCATTTAATTTTTCCACAATGACAATGTTGGGGTAAAGAAATGACTGTCAATTGATCGTAGCAACAGCAATAGATTTCTTGTTTCTCGGCCGCAACACTTGTAGCCAAATCGCAGTTCACACGATAGTCCAACACACACCGTAGAGACGACAAAATGGGGTCACAAATCCAACCTTCACTTCTCG
Source organism: Acanthosepion lycidas (assembly GCA_963932145.1). NCBI lineage: Eukaryota > Metazoa > Mollusca > Cephalopoda > Sepiida > Sepiidae > Acanthosepion > Acanthosepion lycidas. The sequence goes on along the minus strand of OZ010606.1, from coordinate 28,617,066 downwards.
CCAACAACGTGTGTTTGTCTCACAGCTCAAAAAAATCATCTCTTTTTATAAGCGAAAAACAACTTCTGTTCACCGAGATAATTTTCAGATTGGTCACGCCATTCAGGGGAGGGAAGAACATTAGCATAGCTGATTACTTTTTGGTAATTTTTCTTCGGCAGATCGCACACAAAACGCAAACTTTTTTTCGGGATACCTGATTATTTTTGTCTGTAGGGAAAGAGATAATTTTAACTTAATAAAATATAATAGGGAAAATCTGATTTTAAGTGCCTCCTTTGCTTTAAAATTAACTTATATCATTTTACAGAGGCAGGTCTTTGATGGAGTGATTTTTTTTTCACAGCTTATCAACCTTTTACATAATAATTAAAGACAGAAAATATCATTAGATTGTAAGAATTTTTTGAGATAATAATGAATTACTGATACAAGTTCTACTAATTAACCCATAGCTGGAGGAAGAAGAGGTGGATTCATACCTTTCCCAAGAGCATTTGCGTGTAAGCAAATATAATGAACCTGACTGGAATTAGAACTCGGTTCTCCAATTTTCATTTCCATTACACCACCTGCACCTCCAAGCTTACAGCACTTGGTCATCTATCTAGGTGTTAAACTCTTACTGGATTCACCCTTTTCACCCTGGTCACTTTTACTCAAAGATGGTTTCTTTTTCTTTTTATCCACATAAATAAACAAACAAATTGAAAAAAAAAATTCAAATTGTGATTGTCAACCGACCTTTTTGGAGAATTTTCAAAATTTCAAAAATCGCAAAAGAGAACAGGAGGTTGGTGATTATGTTCACAAATTTGAAAGAAAGAAATAAAGTTACCAGAGGAGATTTTTTTGTTGTTTTGAACTTCTGAGTAATGCCAACATCACAAAATCAGAAACAAATGTTGATTTTATCGGGCATAAATTTGAACAAAAGAGATTTTAACTGCTCCCTTCCAAATTTAAATAATTTGTGGCCATTTTGCCAACTCAACACTAGGTGCTGACCAGGCTTGATGTTGCTTAGCTTTGGTGATCAGATGAGAACCTATGTTTTAATGTGATATGGCTGTAAGCCCTGGGTCACTCAAGATAGGGAGTCTTGATTTAGAGTACTGAAACCCACAATGACACCAAGAATAAAAAAAAAAAATCATTGAAGAAGTTTCCCAGCATAACAAACGGGTATTGGAAATCTATAACAAAGTCAATGTTTCAGCTATTAATATAAAAATATTGATGACAGCATGTTACTGGCAAGAAGGAATATTTTTTCTTTGTAAAATATGATTTTTTTTTTTTTATTCTTACCTTTCACGCTCTTATAAAACGTTTTTTTTTTGTTTTTTTTGTCACAATGTTCAGGTTGCTTATCTTTCTATGAGCTAGCAAAAATAGATAAGAAATAAAATAGTCAAATTTTAAACTCTTCATCTAAATCAGTGGTTCCTAAAAGGTGTGGCAGAAGAGGATAACAGGTAGGCAGAATTATTCAAAAAACAAAGATTTAAAAACAGTTTCAAACAAATACATATGCCAAAAGTGAATATGATTTCAAAATGTAAAATATTATTATGAATTTCTTGTAATTGCATGTATGAGTCCCAGTATAAATACTTATCAATAATTATTGACCAATTTTATCACTAAAATATTTTTGCATTATATCAAGTATTAAGAAGTAACCAGGATCTGCAAATTGGAGGAGAGAATTATCAATAAGATTCCGACTTTGAATTCACAGTTATCTCCTTTTAACCATCTGTTTCTTTTTTTTTTTTTTTTGGTTTAGTTTTAATGTTTAAATGTACTTTTTTTATCATATAAAAATTTGGTGAAGTGTAAGCAAATTTTCATTCTAAAAATGCGTCCCAGAAAAAAAATTTGGGACCTACAGTTCTAAGTGGAAGACTGTCTGATATTCTTATATGCAATTACTAAACAGCTAAGGCTTCAGATACTAAATTTAGTACTAAATAATCTAGCATATAAAAATTAAAAAATCCATCCATTTGTTTAGACTCTCTAATCTTGAAAGTGCTACTGTTGAATTTGGTAATGTAGAAAAGGGAGCTAACTCTGGAAAGAATAAGGCTAAAACCTGAAATAACACTACAATTTAGGGAGTTGTAAGAACAATATAATAATGCCATTCACATATATGAGGTAAAATCCTTTTCAGCTTCTGATTAAAATAGGGACAAGTAATCTTTTTAGTTCACATGTATTGAATATTGTTGCAACATCTAGTCTGGTGATTCTGCTATGCATTTAAAGAAAAAAAAAAAAAAAAAAAAAAAAGAACTTGCAATATTATCAGTGCTGACCTAGCATCTCAGCTTCAATCGCTTTCCCATTGACATAACAAGGCTTCTCTGTGACTTTTCTATAAATATTTACATGGTAATTATTCTGGAAAGCTTCCTTCTTTGGTATTTCGACTTTATGAATTTAAGCCCAGTACTATATTGGTAAAAAGGAAATGTATAATTAACATCGAGAAGAGACAGTTGAAATTTATAGGGCACATAATGAGAAAAGAAGGTTTGGAAGATCGGGGGACAGAGGAAAACAATGTATAACATTCTCAGTGAGCTTGAGTAAATGGTTGGTAGAACAATGTTTAAGAGAAATAACAAAGAAACAAAATTTATTAAGAGTTACAAAGGACAGGAAATAGTGGAGAGCCATGATCACCTACATCCTGAGGGGTCAGTGCACATAAGGAAGACTAGATTGGCAGTTAGGTCTCATCATTTTAAAATTGAAATTGCTAGATTTAACCATAAGTTCTATACTAACAGTTTCTTTTCTCATATATCTCACTTTCCAGTCAAATTTGATCTTCAAAAATTTAGATACTATGCCAATCGTCATCTTCTGTTTCTTTAATTCCTGTCCTTTTATTGTATTCTCGCCATAATAATTTTTTTTCTCAGATACCTACACACTGAGAAACCTAATGGCTTTATTTCCTTGCTTGGAGTGGCATGATAAAGTTTCTTTTGTTTGAAAGGCTGGAACTAATGAAGTTCTTAATATGAAACGCCAATCTATAGAAACTTAAGCATTGCCAAAAAAGGAAATATGGTGAAAGGTATTTTAAAGTGTCAGCTTACTAGTTCCCACCTTCGACATATCAAGAAGCACATTAGATACAGTGAGTTAGCATATCTTCGATCAGTTATTTGCACCTCTCTCGACCTCTGCAATGTGGCCAGACAAGTTTTCATTACATTTTGGGAGGTAGTGTGGGGAGTTTGCCACCAGAGCCTTTTGATGCTTTTATAAATTGACTTTTTAAACTGAATGTATAAGGAGAAGAAAAGAAATTCAATTCCAAACAGAATTGGACAAATCTAAATTCAATAACTTGAGATTATATTTCAGCATAAAATTAGACTTATCTATATTTTTTTTATAAATCTTATGGAACACATTAAAAAAAAAAAAAAAAAAGCAGTATTTTTCTACTTTAGATAACATAGCAAGATGTATAGGGACAAGTCGATTGATTTGTTTGTTTTTTTATTTTTTGTGGTTTATCAACACTTTGTGGGTTTTTTGAAGCCAAGACAGATTTTGGATTCTAATTTTTTTTTTTTTTTTTTATGAGTGAATATTACATTAAGTTTTTTTGAGAATAACAATGATTTTTCCAGATGCACATCCTACTATTTAACCCATAGCTAGGGGTATGAGATAGGTTCATACCTTTCCCAAGGGTATTGACACATAAGTGAATGTAATGAAATGAGGTAACAAGACAAGATGGTCAGGTAAATAGGGATCAATTTGTTTTCCAGCAATAGCTAGAGTCCAAGGTTGCTACATTAAGAAGATACCAACTGTACCTGGAACAGCTTGAAGGATTCAGTTTCATTTGGTAAAATGTGCTCTGGTCGGCATCTACAGCTACTTTTGTGATGAATAGAAATGTGTTTTCATAGTTTATAAAAAAATAAAAAATAAAAATAAATTCAGGTCATCTTTTCATCCTTCCTATGGTACTACTAAATTGACTTGTCTGCTGATAAAAAAAAAAAGGGGGACACCTTTTGGAGGGGAGGAAATTATTTTTGTAAATCAATATTTTTAAGACCATCCTTTACCCACAACATTAAATAATTTATCATTTTAGAAAGAGGGCCTTGTTCATAATATAAATACAGTGTCAAATCAATCCCCTAACTTCTTAAACAGTTATTTGCACTTAGTTTTTATTGGTAAATATCAAATTTAAAACTGTGCTGACATCATTGATAACTATGTAACATTACTAATTGGGAAGAGGACATCATCAATAGTACACAGTTATCAACGATGTAAGCAGTTTCAAACTTGATATTAGCAAATAAAAACTAAGTGCAAATAACTCTTTAAGAAGGCAGTGTTTGATTTGAAACAGTACACCCCTAAAAATTTTTAATTTTTTTTCTATCATTTCTAAAATGGCAGAAAAAAAAAAAAAAAAAAAAAAATAGTATTTTTCAATTCTAACAAATGTGCCATGGATAGAAGATCTAATAAAAGGTAATCTACAATAATTATCCACCCCCACAAATTCCATCCCTCATTCTTTTACAAGCAGTCCAATCAATTAAAGTAGTTTCCTTCCTACCAGCCCATTTTTCATATAATTTTTCAATAATGAAAATGATGGCTGATTTACAAAACTTAAATTTAAAATTTTATCCTGCACTTAACCATTAACACTTTCTATGCAATTTGCTGTACAAAAAGTTTATCCTGCCACTGAAGGTGACTCTGATTACTGAACAATAGTGTGTTTGAAAATTCATACTTGTGTTGTCATATCCTACTATGGCAACAGAAAACATGTTTGAGTGAAATGAACAATA
>OZ010606.1:28412204-28607204 GCA_963932145.1 Acanthosepion lycidas | reverse complement strand
TGAAAGTGAAAGAAAAAGGAAAAAAACTTTAGAAGGAAACAAAAACAATAATAATATAAATTTCAGAGTTTAGGCAGAGACATTAGAGGTATAGAGTTGAAGTAGAATTTAGAAGCAACTGGAAACCCAATCCTAAACAGGAAACAAGAGATAAATTTTTACTTTTTTTCAAAAGACTGGGGAGGAGTGTGAACTGGACAATAGGTGAACCCGTCTACTCCTATTGTGGGGAAAAAAAAATAAATCATAAAAATTTCAGCATTTAAGTGAAGATATTAGAAGTATAGAAGGAACCAGAATCTCAATCCTAAACGGGAAACAAGGGATAAACTTCTAATCCTGTTCAAAAGCCTTATCTTTAAGCAGTCAGTTAAGTGCCATACGTGATAGACATTGGGCAATCATGTCTATCAGTTTGAGATAGACTAGGCAGAAGATCTTCCCATAGTACATTGCTGTTTCTTTCTGCAGTAGACTGGTTGCCAATCAAGGCAATAGGACCCATATCTTTCCCAAAGGTATTTACACATAAGTGAATGTAACAGAACCAACTGGAATTTGAACTCTGCTCTCCAATTTCTCATATAGAGTTGATATCCATTATACGGCAATGCCCATCCTTATCTATAATCATGTATTGGAAATAAATTTGGTTTATTCTTAGGGTATCTGAGATAAGGTTCATAGTCAAAAGTTAGAATATTTTAGGAAATCTTTTTGCTATTCATTATAATATACAAATGGTGTAACTAATTCCTCTACATAGTGAATTGGATAAATTTTGCAAAACATCATATGTAAATTTAACCTAAACAGTTTTAATCTTCTTTGTTAAAAGAAGAGAGCAAAAGAAAATGAAACAAAAGATAGTGACATCTTATACAGGTTGAGTGTATTTTATTTGAAACTCCAGAATCCAAAACCTCCAAAATCCAAATGTTTTTCACATGCTGACATGACTTGCCACAAATGGAAAATTTCAGAAAGCACTGGGAAGATTCCTAGCAGCTGTTGTAAATGACCCTTATCTGCCCTGGGTGGGGATTCCCCAGCCCAGCCATATAACCTACATTGGTATCAGTTTTGTTGTTAGTAATCATCACAGCAACACCTTCATTCATGGATTACTTACTAAGTGTTTTGTGTTCAGTAAAGATATTATTCAAAATGTCCTGCATTCATATATTTTTTTGTAAGTATTGATCATGTTTTTTGTACACGTCCTGAAAGTACAAAACATTTTTACATGAAATCTTAATTTCACCAGTTAATAATCCATGTAAATATTACGTGAATGGCATCATTACCTGTATCTGTATGTACAAAAGATTTATTAAATTTTATATAAAACTACTTTCAGGGTATATGTTATTTATATAATAAACCTTCTGGGTATATGTATAAGCTGTGTTATGAAATGTCATGTTTATGCTTGGGTGCCATTCCAAAGCTGCCCCATTTTATAGACGCTATATACAAATTAAATAGCCTGTATAAATCTGAAGAAAAAAAAAAAAAAATCTGTAAACTAAAGCACTTCTTGTCCCAAGAAATTCACATATACTGTACCTGCATGTACTGTAACATTTTAATCAAAACACGACTTTGATATCTTACCAAATTTTTCTTCACACATTCATGTCACCGATAATGAACCCTCTCAGTATAAAAACAAAACATGTATTCCGATTACAGTTAAATGTAATGAAAACTGAAAAAAAAAAGTCAACATTTTTAATGCTGCAATGCAATAATCATACTATAGGTCACCATGTTGCTTTCTGAAATTTTCCATTGTCAACTCCTTTCAGCATTTTGGAATTTCAGATAAACGATACTCAACCAGCATTTTAAATTTATATTTTTAAATACTTTGTAGTAACAAATGTGGATTTCTATTTTATGATATTTTTAAGTTTAAATTCTCAAACTAAATCATGACAATAACAGAAATTACCAAAAAAATTAAAATAAAACAAACTAAAGTAACTGTTTGATTTAATACTAATGAAGAAATGGCTTTTTTCAAAAATATATGTGAAATGTAAATAATAGATTTTCAATAATGTCAGTCTGAAAAATGATATCACTTTAGCAGTATTTTAAATTGTTTAGTCACAGACATAAATAAGAAAATAAAAATGCATTTAATTATTTATAAAATTTTAATTTCTTATTTCTCATAAAAACTTATTTCAATGAAAGAGAAATACAAGCTACCTACCGATTTGGAGTGTAACTTTCATCTGCTTTATAATTTGTATACAAACAAATGTCTTGAATGATTGTTTTCCTTCGAAACTGAACATTAACTAGATGAGGTTGTGGGCCATCTGACTGCCAGTATGTATCAAAATCTTCATCTCTTAATTGTTCTACACCAAATCCTGGGAGAAAAAAAGAAAAAGGGATTCAGTTATACAGAAATATAAAGCAAACTCCATATCACATGAGACAGACACTTTTACAAATTTCACCTCATCAATAAGAGAAAAATTATATACTTTAATGGAGAAAAAAAAAGGTCAGATTTAGAGCATAAATCATGCCAAACTAAAAAATGCATGGGGAGCTGGTGCCAAAAATCAAAGACGGCATGAATAGCATAATACTTTTGAAGAAATTTCATAATACCACCACTTGTTTGAAGATTTAATATTTTGCACAACTGTATTAAAATATTTGGAGCTTATTTTAGTGAAACACCACCAATATTCCTGTATGTGAGGATGAATCATGCAGCTGATGTGCGATTAGCAACCCTTTAAGCAAATAAGTTCATGCTGGTGTATCAGGTAAGGTACCAAACGCATAGGCTATTTTATAGCCGTTTCTAAAATACAAATGCAGGTATGCATATTGTTATGGCTAGAAGAGTTCTTGAAATTGCTTAAAATATACAGTTGTGACTCTTATCATGTCACCTTTCCTTTTACCCAATTTTGCCTCCACCTTCCCTCAAGGAAAACCTCACCTTTTATTTGATTGTTTACATTGAATTTATTTTCTTTGAGTCACAAACAACAAAAATTGAAATCATGAAAGATTTGGGTGTTTTAGAACACATGTACCAAAATACTTCCAAAATTTTAATAGACACCACCACACTATTAAACTGTATGTTTTGGAGTTTTGTACTGGACTTTGCACCAAACGAAACTATTTGCTAATCTCAAAATTATTTCGTAAGCAGAAAAGAATTCTAAGTATAATTAATTAATTGATTGATTGATTGATAATCTATAAAAAAAAACAAAACAAAACAAAACAATCATTTGTGGGTTATTTAAAGCCAAAACATTTTAGATTCTAAGAAGAATTCTTTTTGTTGCAAGTAAATATTGCATTAACAGTTTTTCTTGAGAATAACAATGATTTTTTCCTGGAGGAGGAGATGGATTCATACTAGTGACACTGTTTTTTTAACTCCTCAGCAATGTTTGTTTTAAAAAGTAATGATTGGAATAAACATGCTTTATTTATTATGGCACCAGCCTCCAATAAGGATTGAAAAAAGCCCAATATTAAAACTGGAGGCTCTGCATGTGAAAGTTGGACCTGGCTTTATTGGGGCTGGTGCTGCCCTCTACAGGTCTTCTCTGCTTTTAATCATCTTATTGCTAGGTTTTACAACATATCTACAGCTTCTGAGATCTTTTGCATGATCTCCCAGGGTGCAAGGTTGATACTGCACATACCCTAAATATTAATGTGCTTGATATGGCTTAGCCAGCAAAAGCATCTTTTGTGGAACTAGTAATGTTACAGCATTAGTATCTGAATAAATATGTATTAAGCATTTTTTTTTCAAATAATTCTTTTCACTATTCTTCAATCATGTTATTTTAAATACTTTGTTTTAATATTCATTTTTTAAAAAGTATTTTTATTTTTTTAATAGAACTTTTAAAAATTTTCTAAGTGCACAGTGATATTTTCATTTGCTTCTAGGTGTGCCAATGCTTGAAAAGTTTGAGAAACACTGGTCTAACCAATTGTACTAGGAACCTGGATACAAATTTACTGTGGACAATCTAAAAATTATATACACATATATATATATCTCCAAATGAGAGAAAGAACAGATGAAGTCCTACTGTTCGTAATATTTACTATATATATATATATATATATATATATATATATATATATATAATATTTAAAATTTCAGCACTTCTTTCATTCACATTAATGCAAACAGCACTTTAGTTTGATGAAGTCCTAAAGAATTAAATGCAGTGATAGATTTTCCTAAAACTATTCTGGAGATATAAAAAAGTTATATATATATAGATATGTGTGTGTGTGTGTGTGCGAGATGCCAAGTGATCTTTCTTAGACCGCACAAATAATAGAAAGCACTCAGTCTGCATTCTTGGCAGGAGTACAGGGTCCTTTCTTCACTGCCATAAAACAAAGTACTGAGCACACAAGATTGATATACATTCATCTTGGTGTTGATTGACAGCATGGTGTAATTTAGGATTTTACCATGTTGCAAATCATGTAAAATCTGTTCTGATTTAAGACAAACTCATTAGTAAAATACTAACAACACAACTTTAACTTATGTCAATATTCCAAAGAAGAAAAATTCTTACCAGGTTTACATGAAGACAAGGACCAAACAGCTTGATTGCCAACCTCCCTTATCTTTCCTTCTCGCTCATCTTCAAATATTGCTGCTTCTTGGCATGTATTTAGCTTTACAGCCATGCCTGAAAACAATGATACATATTACTTCGTAGTTTATAAAAAGCTCTATATATATATTATTTATTATAAGTTATTACATTGGAACGTTTCAGTTACCACCACAAAAATGCAATTTTGTTTCAATGCCAAATTCAGACATCAAGTGGTGATTAAAGATAGTTATAAATGATTTTTTTTTAAAAATGCTAGTTATGAAATATCACTTCTTTTCATATTTTTTAAAAATTAGAAAGACATAAGAAAAATTTCCATAAAAGGAAACGAAAGAAATATACAAATTTACCATAAAAGAAAAAAATACATAGGTTAAAGCAGAAAAAAAGAGGACAAGAAATCATTATATATATATATATATATATATGTGTGTGTGTGTGTGTGTGATAAAATATAGTTTTAAGGTATAATATATATTTATTGATAACAGTGCTCAATATCAGGGATAGAGCATATATAAATATATACAACAGACATGGCCTGAAGATTGCATTTAAGCAAGAAAAAGATTGTTGCTGCTGGGTGTTGAAATCAATGTCCAGTTTTATACATAGATACACATATATATACAGGGAGCGATGTGTAAATTGTCACCATTTAATATTTTTAATTTTGTGTATGCACATTGTTTTTGTTGACTGTACTGTATAGTAGGGTCAGTTGAGCAACATCTGTGAGAAAAAGAGCACCAATCCACAATTCACTCCACCAGAAATTTGGAAACAGCATGCTGTACTGCTTGGTATTCACACTGAAAACTCCAATACAAACATTTCAGAGTGTTTGGGTGTCAATCTGAGGACAGTGCAGAGGATTCAGCAAGAGTTAGAGGAGTCTCATGGTGATTACAAAGGTGTTGGGAGTGATCACTAGTAATAGTAATGTTAGGTCTCCATCCATCTTCTCACAAGACCTGACTCAACACAGAGGCCTACATCAAGTGTCTTGAGAAGGTAGTGCTGCCCTGGGTCTAGATGGTTGCCTATGTTTGGCAACAGGACTCTGCACCATTCCACACAAGCAGGAGAACCCAGTCATGGCTGTCAGACAATTTCAGCGACCACATCATCTAGCCATCTAACTTCCTGCAATCAACTTAATTATTACGTGTGGGGCACAACTGAGCGAGAGACCAACAAAACTCCATATAAAACCAGATGAACTGAAGACAAGTATTATGGCAGCATTCAGCAATTTAATGAAGGAGACCATCCAGAAGAGTTGCAGGAGATCCCAAAGTCGTCTGGAAGCCATGGTTGAAGAAAATGGCAATTTTATTAAATAAATTTACTCTTTAGTCTTTCAAGATATTTTTATGTAGTCTTGGTAAATATATCAATTAAAATAAGATGTCAGTGTTATTTTCATTTTTGCATAATTATATTATACCATATAATATACCATTTTGGAATCCAGCCAACTCTGTGAGCAAATTAAAAATATTCCAGACCCACAATCCTGAAATTTTGGATTCCCAAGTTTTCATTACTGAGATTGTTTTCGGCGATTTGTGTATTTGATTTTTGGCAATAGATTTTTATTTTGTACAATAACAATTTTTAAAACCTAGAAATAAATTTGGGAATAATCAAAATTAAATGCGAAATCCAGCAAAAGTCACCCATGAAACAAAAATAATTGTTTGTATGGAAATTAAGGACCTACATACATCAAACTGTCTTTAAATTAAGTGGTAGCAGAAGAATTATCATTAAACTTTTAAAAGGTAAGCTTAGATATTAATGAAGCAATCAATTTTGAGTTCTTTAGTTTGCTGTTGCCCATCACATCTACTCTTCCCTACCCTATTGTGATGAAGGCCCAATAAAGAGCCCTCTGCAGGAGCTAGCTAGTATTCAATAAATGTTAAATGAATTTATCTAATTGACCAAGGAGATAAATTCACCGAGCTAGTGATTATGGCTCCCCACAGTTTCCTTTTATTATCTGTGACTTGCCATGACTTCTCAAGGAAAATAACCAATTCCTAGAAACATTTGCATTAAAGTGAACACACAAGACGAGGATGAAATTTGAAATTTACCTATATAAAAAAAAACATGTATACAATTGGGAGAGGGGGTTACTGAAAAGTTCCCAGTCCAACCTGCTTCCAGAAATCAGTATATTATCATTAAAATACTGATTTGGGAAATCAGATAGGTCCAGGAATTTTTCATCATTCCTAGTACAGGTCTTTGGATTTTTTAAGTTTAAATTTTTGGTAAAAAAAAAAAAAAAAAAAAGAAAAAAAAAAAAGGCAGCTCACATAAAAAAATAAAAGGAGAATCATCGACATCATCATCATCATCTTCTACAATGACTATGACTGCACCCTTTAGTGGAATTGCTTAAACTCTACTCTTATCATCAAATACCACTTGAAGAACTTATGTATAATACGAGAAATTTTGAATGAAAAATTAAATGGAAAGGGTGGGGGGGGATGTATTATACAGAAGTACATGTTTTCAAAAGCTTAAAAACCTCTTATTTCAAACATCAAGACTGCAAGTACACTCAATTTTGCTCACAAGATAAAGTTTGTTCTTTTCATTCTTAATGAAAGACAATATTTTTTTTTATTTACATAGTTTATTAATATATAGAAATATAATAAACTCACATCAAACAGAAATGTACAATATATTTTAAGGTGTTAATTAATCTATTACTGGATAAGTCGAGTTAGCACCTTTCCCTGAAAATAAATTTTGAAATCAAAATTAGAAGAAACACCCAACAGCTAAACATCTCGTTCATTTTGATTCTTTAATATTGTAAAAATTTAAATATTTTAGTGAAATATGTGTATTAGGTTGGTGCAAAAATAATGACGTAATAATGTCGTTTTTTTACCTATTTTTTTAACATCAAATAACGACATTATTACGTCATTATTTTTGCACCAACCTAATACAATGTTGAGATTTTAGTAGATAATATAGTACAACTTTTCAAAAATAATTTACATTCAGATGGATGTACCTTGGGATTGTATAATGGTATAATTTATTCCATTTTTAGCTTCAGAAACATGGTGTCATATTATACTCAAGACTTATTATATACAAGAAAATACAGTAATAGAGATGTCTTTTTCACCCTGTACAAGGCCTAAGGGCCACTCAAGGTAGAGGGTTACAGAGTAAGAAGCACAGTTCATGGGGATATGCAGAGAAGATAATGGTTAACTCTATAGACTAGAATAGGTTAAGATTGCAGTGATCAGGGAAACATCCTCTTGGGAGTCAGTTACACAAAACAGCAGTTTATGGGAAGTAGCTGCGTGAGTGGAACTTACATCTCACCAATGGAATGAGGTTGTTTCACTGCAATGTGCATGGCGGGTCTTAGCTATGAAAGTTAGAAATGGTGGAAGTAAGGAATATAGTTTGTCTGAACACTTTCCATGGAAATAGCAATAGAGCAGCAAGAGTTTTGTGGCATTTCATCTGTGTGTAAGGGGTTGGAGGGTGGAATTATCCATCCCTCACAAGGATGCAGAATAAATTTACATACAAGCAACCAAGTGCATCTTTCATTTTCCTCTCTACCTCACTTTTACCTTTCAACACAAGTATTTTACCTTTTTCTGTGAAGGGTTAAAAAAAAAGGTTGAAAACGTATCTACTAGACATTTCACAGGGAATATTTTTGGCAACTTCTATTTTATTTTCCTTCTCTCCCCACTTGCTGCTGCATAAACAAAAAGACTACTATTGCAGTTCAAGCAACTCTCTTTGTCAATTCCTTATAGATGAAGTTCCATTTTTGGCATTTTTCCCCCCAAAAAAAAAAAAAAAAAAAAAAAAAAAAAAAAAGAAGAAAGAAGAAAGAAGAAAAGAAAAGAAAGAAGAAAGAAAAGTTGCATCCATGTTAAATATTTCTTGCGGTAAACACCCTCACTTTACAATTAGTCTACAGAATTCTTCCTCAAAAAGTTTTAGCTGCCTTCATATCAGCACTTGAAGATTCACCACAGTGTTATGCAAAGAATAACTGTTCAAAATTCTTGAGCTATCTGCTGATAACATTAAAGTGTATTTTATATCTGCATCAAATCTGGATTCCTAAGTGAGATAAATCGTGAAAAGGATGTGAAAATTCGCATAGCTAAACCTGTGCCGCCTTGAATAAAATGGATGTAATCTGGAAATCTGATCTCCCAGACAACTTCGAGCGGACATTCTCTCAAGCCACTGTAGAATGGGTGTTAATGGTATGGTACCACTACCTGGACATTAACTAAAACCCTACAGTTGGACTCTACACTTGGATACTGAGAGCTATACTTAACATCTCCTGGAGACAACATCCAACTAAATCACAGCTATATGGAGCCATCGCTTCTATGTCTACAAGCTTATGTGAACTCTGAATGCACTTTGCAGGACACTGCTGGTGAGCAAATCAGAACTCGCAAGTGATCGACTGTTCTGGACACCTAGCCATGGAGCAAGACAAGTTAGTCGTCTAGCAACCACCTACATTAACCAGCTATGTTATGACACAAAATGCTTTCCTAATGAGCTTCCGACCTTGATGCAAGAATGTCTAAGCTAATTCAACCAAATAATAAAAAAATAAGTCTGGATTTTAGTATCTTGTACAAGATACAAAACTTTGTTGCAATGGTCATCTGACTTTTAGATACTCTTGATTCCAATCTTCTAGCCATGTTGCATGTAACTTCTCCATCTTTATTGCTAGTGTGGATTTTATTGTGGCAGCTTCTCGGTCATTTTTATTCGATTCAAGATTGCACTTACTACTAAGAGAGACTACCTCAAGTCAGGCACTGGAACATTTACAATTTTACCATTTTCATATTGGTTTATCACCTTTAACTTGTGGTTACTCCACCTGGCTTTGCCAAAAACGTCTATTAAGTTATTTAAGTTTATAAAAAGGCAAACATTTCCTTCTTTTTCCTCTTGCTTCCAGATGTAGTCACGTGAAGGTAAGATGTCCCCGACTAGTGAACATTTGTTTCTTTCCCCCCACACGTGCACATACACACACATTTATCACATACACAGGTTATATACACACACACACACACACACACAGACACTCACATGAGTCTGCCAAATATTTGCAAGACAAATGTACCAAGAGACATTAAATGTTTAATGAAAAACATCCATACTTTGCAACAAAAGCAGTCAGACCTTCAACAGAACAATCAACAAAATAACTCTACCACAGAGACACTTAAAAGCATTAAGAAACGTTAGAGAAGAATCTTTTTTAGAATCTAATTACATAGAAGCACCAGCATGGATAAATAATAAGATTAAACAAAAGTAAAATTGGCCTGTGTAAATGACTCAAATTTTTTTTCAGGTGGTAAAATGTGAAGAAAATAGTGAAAATTTTGCATTTTTTCTAGTTCTAAACAAAAATTTTCCCCATTAATGGGAAATTAACCATTTTTTTGGGAAAATCAGAAAGCCTAAATCCTAATCAAACTATTTCAGGCATAAAATTGAGAGTTTTGAAGGAAATCAACATTCCTAGGGGGTCAAAATGCGACGAAGTCCATAGGTAATTTTCAATTATATGACTGCCAGGGGTTAAAAAAAAATTGACACCCAGCCACGGAAATCTTTGGTGAAAGATTTATCTGCAATTCCTAACCACCAAAAACCAAAAGTTTTGTTTTTTTGTTTTTTTTTCAAAAAAAAAATAGCACCGATAAGAATAATTAAACCAAATTGACTTTGACATCTGGGTCAAAGGTCAGACAGCCAGCCAGAAATAAACGTTTAGAACAAGTTGTAATAAAACCCACCACTCCCAGATAAAAGCAAAGAGTGAAAAAAAAAAGGGGTCAACATTACTAGGGCTTGATATAACTTATGTTTCAACAATGGCTTGATGTGTTTTGTTTTGTTTTTAACACTCCGTGACCCAGGTGATAACAACACTTAGCAGACGACATTGTTTTTTTTTCACCACGTCTTTCATATTTCCCATGTCCGGGCCATTTAGCCATTCCTTTTATTCAGTGATGTTTACGCCAAATGAAAGAGAAAGGAATGAAGTTTGAATTATATTATTTTGAAGCGAAAATAAATATTTTTTCATAAAAAAATGGTGATTTTTCTTAGAAAATTGGGCATTATTTCTTAATACTAACTGCCGAGTGACATTTTCTACAGCCAAATCGAAGATTAATTACCAGTGAATAATTTCATGTGCAAACATTAGCTGTCTGGATCCTATAATGTCGCCCAAAAAGGTCCAGAAGTTTACTGATTGATTGAAAACTTGTTGCACATAATTGTGTTTTCCACGGTCAGTTTCCATTATTTCATCTTGATATTATCATTTTCGGACAGCCAAGTCATCAAGGATTCAGGAAACACAGTTTGGCACAGGTTTGCTTGAAGGACTTTACATTCTATGATGTGTTTAAAATGTTACTGACGAATGAGATTTTTCGTTGAATATTTTGTTTACACGCCATGTTGGATTTTCCTATATGACAAAAACAAGGCTTTTAAACAGCCATGATATATTACACACACACACAAAAGTAACATTGAGTATAACCGTGTAGTTATACTCAGACATTTTCCCTTGTTTAGAGATACTGTAAATTAACGTTTCAAAATGTGTTCACATTAAACTGTTACAGAGTTACCTCTGCTATGTAATATTTGTTCTATGCAGCTGTGAATGTTGGAAAATATTCTCACATGTTTAGAAGAAAGATGACGTGACAGACACATGTGGTTCCACCAACAGATGCTGAGAATACCATGGACAAAACATGTTAGCAACGAAGAAGTTTTAAGGAGAAAAGTAACTACAAGGGACCAATCTACTAATGATTGAAAAGAGAAATAAAATTTGTTGGTCATATGAGGAAAAGAAGACTTGGAGAATATAATAATCACAAGACATACTAAAATCAAAAGCAGAGGAAAATAACAAGTAATCTACTTAACAAGCTTGAGTGAATGAATTTCAAAACATGGACAAACAGAAATGGTAAAGAAAAACAGGAAGTTGTGGAGAGCCATGGTCACAGAAATTGTAAAAGGACATGGCATTTTAATCATTTTACAGAACTTTTTCACCTTCCATCAGCATGGCTGATGCTAACCTCCAAGAGAGTGACTCATTGCACATTCTTGGGCTAATGTTTTCTACTAACATGAAGTAGAAAGATTATATTGAATGAATTGCTAGGTTTCCTGCTAGAAATGTTGGTTCACTGTGTTGGCCTAGACAATTTTTCTCATCAGAATCTATCTTACACATAAGTCTACCATTCATCCAGCATTTGAATATTGCTGTCACATTTGGTCTGATGTGCCTGCTATGTATTTAGAAATTCTTAATAAAATCCAAATAAAAATTTGCAATGCCATCAGTTCTGCCAGAGCAACTTTGCTTCAGTCACTTTCCCACCACTGTAACATACTTTCCTTGTGCCTTTGCTATAAAATATAAGACTTTTCAGCACCCTTTTTTACATACTGTAATAACTTGCGCGTGTGTGTGTGTATATATATATATATATATATATATATATATATATATATATTTTATATGAATCAATGAGAAAAAATGGAAAAGATTACAGATGCTGCATTTTGCTGAACATGAAGTGTGTTGGGTCTAGCTTCTTCAGGTTGCAATAAAAGAAAACTGTGTGCAAGGAAAATGGAATTTTTAAGGATAAGAGAGGCAATAAATTACCTTATCAGAATCGATGACTACATATCAGAAAGTGTTTGTTTGCTATATATATATATATATATATATATATATATATATATATATATGAAATGATACTAAGAAGACAGAGACTTTAATTATCCGTTTTGTTTATAATTTTTATTTCGTGAACACCAACATTTTCAATCCATCATAACGAATTTGCAGAGATTTCATTCTGATGAGTTGAACATCCCTGTGTTTACTAAAAAATAAAAATCATACACAAAATAGATAATTAAAGTCTCTGTCTTAATATCATTATAATGTTCTGTAGTCTACATTGAGCTCTCCCTGGATTTATATTCTCCTTGGAATTATCACTTCCAGTGACACACTGATAAAACATATATATATATATGTCACACTTTTTCAATTAAAGGGACATAACTCTAACTTTCATAGATCATCTAAATATTAGGTTGGTGCAAAAATAATGACGTAATAATGTCGTTTTTTGACATTTTTTAACGTCAAAAAACGACATTATTACGTCATTATTTTTTAACCAACCTAATACAAATATCACTGTGTCACAATTTTTCAACTTTATTCCTAGAGGCTGTTGCCCAACATATACCATTTTGGAATCAAGTCATCTACATGATCAAATTAAAAACATTCTGAGCCAGATCCAGACCCACAATCCTGAAATGTTTGATTCCCAAGTTTTCATTTTTGCAATTTTTTTGTGATTTTTTTTACAAAGAATTTTTTTGTACAATAACAATTTTTATAACTTGTAAATAAATTTGGGAATAATCGAAATTAATTGTGAAATCCAGAGAAAGTCAATTATGAAATAAAAATAATTATTTGTACGGAAATTAAGGACCTAAATACATATAAATTGTGTCAGAAGAATTATCATTGAACTTTTATTGCTGCTTTTAAGTATTACATCCGTATTTAATTAATGTAATACTTAAAAGCAGCAATCAATTTTGAGTTCTTCTGTAGTTTATTGTTGCCTATTGCATCTACTCCTTCCAACATATTGTGATGAAGGCCCCATCAAGATCCCTCCACAGGAGCTAGCCTAAATGCTGCCCAATAGGTTAGCTTTTAAGCTAGTGTACATTATATATAAGGTGTTGGTGCCTGTCGGATTTGAAATCAGCCCACTTCGATTAGATCCATTTTTTTTTTCTCTCTTAGCTTGTATACCGCATTTTTATTATTGTTTCTGTAATTAAAATAAAATCCAGGGTAATCATAGGCTTTCATTTAAGAGCTCTTAGAATCTGTAGCCCCTAATTCCTGCCCAAAGCAGAGAAATACATTGAAAACACTTTCAAATTCCTCCAATACTCAAATTATTTTCTATACATTGCTAAAAACAAATCCTATAAAATTCACAAAAGAAAAATATAAAAATAATTATAATTGATAGTAGGCACACAATCCTATCTACCAAATCCATGACAACCAACCATCAAAAATAACCTTCACTTAAAATCTGTCAATACACCCTCTAAGACAAGAGACACCACACCAATCGAGATAGCAACAAGAACAGGACAGAGGCAGAAATATACAGAATAGATTGTACAAAATGCCCAATAGTTTACTTCAGTAAAACATCCAGAAACCTCAAAAAGAGACTATATGAGCACCACGGGGATATGTTGCATAACAACACTTGTGACCATTCCACTATCTTTCCTTGGTAGGGATGGCATTTCACAGATAATAAAGTACCTGCAGAGAGCCATGATCACCTACATCCAGAAGAGAGAAAGATAGAGCTGAATTTAAAACTGTAGAGAAGGCAACAGGAAACTACTCCGCTATTTTTCCAAAGAAATCATGGCATAGCACAAAGAAACATGATCTGTGGAGAGCCATGATTGTTTACATTCTGAAAGGACAAGAAGTCAAAATTTAAATGTACTTATTGATAAGTACTTTTAACAGGGAAAGGTGTGAGAGAAAGATATTGTGCCATACTTCTTGATGTGCTGTTTTCCTTCAGGATGTAGACGATCATGGCTCTCCACAATTTCCTGTCCTTCAAAACTCTTAATAAATTTTATCATTTGGTTATTTCTCCTAAACTTTGTTCTGCCATCCATTTACTCAAGCTCACTAAGTAGGTCATACATTGTTTTCCTCCATCCCTCTTGCCTTCAATCTGTCCTGTGAGCATCAGATTTTGCAAGCCTTCTTTCCTCATTATGTGCCCTAGAAATTTCAACTGTTTCTTTGTGAAGTATAAGTTTCATTTTTGTTCCCATTTTCTCTAAAACTTTGTCGTTTCTCACATGTTCAGTCCATGGTATGTTCCTTCTGTAGAACCACATTTCTGTTGCTTTAAGTCTCTTCTTCATCTTTGGGGAGATTGGCCAGCATTCACTGCCACAGTGAAAGATTTTTGTTCTAGAGTTTATACTATTTACTAAGTAATACTTAATGAAATATTATAATAAATGTTTTTTTTTTATTCAAAATAATTGAAAGAAAAGATTAAGCTAGAGAGAAGAAATACTGCAGTGTAAAGCATATTGTCAAGTTCAGCATTTCAAATAAATTCTGAAGGCCAAATACTGTTTTACATTCCTTACATATGACAGAAATCTTTTGATATTCTGAGCCCTTGTGTGTACTTGAAAAAAACATGCATTCAAAATAAAAACGAAAACAAAGTTCAAGTGTCATATTCAAGCTAGTGAAATATAATTCAACATGTGTGACCACATATATCAACTATATCTTTTTTATTGATCTTCCAAAATCTGGCTATGCTTCATTTCCAAATTCTAAAGACAGTCACAGAATATGACTAAATTTTTTTTTTTTTTAAATGGTGTAAGGGAGGTAAATCAGTGAATGGTATGCAGAATTTGTTCGAAGCTCGCTACCTTAACAATAAAATGCGGTGGAAGGTGATGATATGCTGATATCACATTCAGGTTTAAGGAAAGTCTTTAGAATTTAAACGAGTGAAAAATAAGAAGATATCAAAACAGAATTAAACGAAATAGAGAACTGTGTCATGTTATCTATCTATATATAAAATTCTGTGACTTGCATTCGTCCGTCTGTCATACCCTTATAGCCATACATTTAACTGATCGAAACCAAATTTTGGGGAGAAGTGCAAACAGGTAAGGGGGTACAGAGTACAGTTGGTTTTATTAGGGCGTGTAGCTTAGTACAATAAATTTTCATTATATTTTTTTTTTTTTTTTTTTTTTTGAAAAATTAAGTTTTATTATTTATTTACAAAATGACAAAATGCTCCCACTATTCTAAAAACAATTTAATGATTAAAATAAATACTTATTTAATAAAAATGCAATATTGTTTTTTTTTTTTTTTTTTTTGCACATCTTTGAGTTTTTATATTTCATCAATTGGTTTATGAAATTCAACAAAACAATTTGTAAATCTTGACAAAATATGTTAATAATAATTTCAGCAATACTAAATACTGTGAGGATTTCAACACGGGTCAGTGTGTTGCAAAAAAAAAATTCAATTTATATACTAACTACTGTCATCATCTTTCTTCTTGTTATCACATTTTAGCCATTGTCTTCTCCAGCCTTAATCAGATAAATGTCAATCTGGATAACTTTTAGAAAATTTTGAACTAAACCCTTTATGTATTCTCCAGGGGACAAATTGTTTTCGTTCTGCTGACCATGTCTTGGGATATCTCATCTAGTTCTTATTTAGTACTGCTCAGTTATTGCTTATTTTATTTCCACCGAAGACAGGTACGCTCTGCTTGGCTCATTGTTACCATATTCACAAACCAATGCTTTAATCTGCTAGGCTATTCTCTTGCAAATTATCACATGTAAATAATGATAACTCTTCATCTCAGAAATGCAAACAGAAATTATAGAGAAATGTGCTTTTCAAATGTTAATTGTAACAAATTTATTTTATGGTTAAATAAAATTATTTCTAGTTTATCTATTTAAATAAAAAGGAACTTTAATTTTCTTTTTTAAGTTCTAACATCATCGTTAACTTTGAGAAATCTAAGCACCTTATCAGGAAACATTCGGCATTTCAGTTGAAATGTATAAAATCTTTCTCTTAAAACATTTTTTCAAGAAAATAGGTGTGTTGGGAAAATAATAATAATATTAAAGAATAAAAAAAGAAATACATTTTTTAATGATGCTAGTAATAAAGGAGCAGGAAATTTTATAACTCCCTTTGACTTTGCCAAACACCTATTAGGTGGCTCTGTCTATAAAAAGACAAACACTTCCTTCCCCTCTTTTTCTCCCTCTTGCCGTAAGATATAGCAACACATGGTAAAAAAAAACAAAAAAAAAAAAAACATTCATTTTCCCCAGGTCCACTGACAACTGAACTCTAACTTCCAATGCATTGTGTTCCAAAACCTGCACCTATGAAATCAATCAAGGCTAACTTGAGCACAACCATTATAATGATGCTTATACTTACTTACCCTAACTTCTGGACCAAAAAGAAAATGAACATACCCAAGAAACATTAATAACTGCTTCCCTAGTAACCATAAAAAGGAGAATAAATTGCCCTTAGTGGAAACAGAAGTTTTTGGTTGCTTCTTCAGGTGTTTACATGTAAACACACACATACACACCTATGATACATCCAACACAAACCTTTAAATTCCATAGGTTCCTCAAGTCCAGTAACTGTTATCACTCTTTGAAGTATTTATGGAGGTTTCCTTACGAACCTTTTGTTTGAAGTAGTCTGGAAGGACAACATCTTAATTATAATATTATTTTCTCTTTGAGTTTTATATAGCACATCCATTTTAGTTGTTGCTGCTGTTAAAAGTCCTCAAGTAAGTACAGTTCTTTGTAATTCTATAGCACTAGTTTACATGATTCAAAAGACAGTCATCACAATGGCCAACAGGCTTCATTCACTCAGAGCCATTTTTAAATATTGATTTAAAAAAAAGCAGTTTTATACACTAACAGTTTTTATATTTCTAAACAAGTTTTGTGCCATGTGTGACAGCCATATAAAAGTCTTGAGCTGAAGAGGCTATTTAAGAACATGACTCAAATGTTTTAGGTTATTGCATTGGATTTGCAGCAATTTGTAGTGTTTTGTGAAACTATCCCTTGTACAGCCTATATTAAATTTCGTCTCCTATATTAAATTTGTTATAACTGATCCATGCACCAAAATTTTTGAAGTGTTTAGCATTTACTAATTCCACATTCAGAATTTTTATGATGGATTCAGTGCTTTCATTCCAATTCAAGATCATAGTTTCTATTTTGGAAAGTTTTATCTTGAGTCCTATTTCTTAGAACACTAGATAGGGGATGTTTTCATTTTTATGATGGATTCAGGATAGGTGCTATCACTTTTTTCATTCCAATTCCAGATCATAGTTTCTGTTTTGGAAAGTTTTATCTTCAGTTCTTGGAACACTTGAAAGAAATATTGATATTTTCGTTCAAAGATCATTCTTCTCTTAACTATGGGTACCTATGTCATCATGGATCAAACTTACCTTGTACATAGTCCTCTGAAGTGTGGGGATCATAAATGCAGTGCAAATAAGTATTATCTGTCTATATCTCCAAGATGAGGTATTATCATTATTTACATTACTGGAACTCATCTTCATTGCCATATTCACAACATTGTATGCTCCGGCCTTCTTGAGGTGATTGGAATTTTGCACTGAATCACCTGAAGAAGGCTGGATCGTACAACGGCTGAAACGTTGTGGATATGGCAATAAAGATAACAGTCCAAAAATGTAAGTAACTAAATATTAGCAGGAGAGTTAGTATGCATGTTATTTTATTGTTATCTGGTCACTATACCAAAATTTCTTGGTCATCCATGGCCGGAAAAGAAGTATGATTGATTCCAAGGAGAGAGTGTGGAGGAATTCACTTTGACACCAAAACCCAAAAAAAGGGAGCCCTGAAGAAACTGAAAAAATTTTCTGTCCCTACCCACACGTACTCGTATGTATTCCCACACTAAACTTAACCTTTTGTGTTAAATTTCACTCTTGTGAGGAGGTAGATAAAAAAAAAATACACCAACAAAGAAATGTGTGTGTCTTTCAACTCTCTTAAAGATAAAAAAAAGTCTGTTTAAAAGGGTTAGAGGTGAAAGTTAAGTAAGTAACATGCCAAATATTGCAAAAGATAGCAACACACACATTTCTTCAGTTACCCTTGAACGGTAAACGGTTTTTGTCCTCTTTAAAAATTTTAAACCACCAATTTACATTTTCAAAGAAACTTAGATGACTTAAATGCAAAATTAAACAATGTTTTAGAATTCATTTCATTTCGATAATACTCGACAAATTAAGTGACACTTTTTTTTTGTTTTTAAACGTAATTTGTGACAATAATTTGTCCTTACTTATGTGGCAAAAAACGAGGGTTAAAAACTAATTACAGTTAATATTTTAAAATAAATTATTCAATAACTACTTCAGGACAGAGAGACTAATTTTTAAAATGTTTAGAAAACTAATTTTTCTTTTTCTTTTTTTTTTTTTTTTTTTTTTAAGACCTGCTTGGTGGTTGAGCCTGACATCTCAGCACCGCCTCGGAACTAAAAAAATAATAAATAGCAAAAAGAATAAAATTCAATTTTCCTTTTAAAACAGTAAGAACTTACATACGATATAGATTAATATTACATTACAATAAATGCTCATAAATAAAAACATCTTCTTGGTTGTACTGATTAACTTCAGTTGTTAAAACATCATGTTTTTTTTCCGCCACGAATTTAAAATTTTGTTACTTATATTGTAAACAAACGATATGCCGGTGTGATAAAAGAAAGATAACATTTTAAAAAAATCATCAAGCTATCTATATCGTCGAGGTATTATTTTAACAAAGTCAAAATAAACTTACCTAAGCAGTTTCGTGAGATTTTGAAGAAAAAAAAACTAACAAATTTAAAACCTGTGCCTCTAAGGATTCATTGCGGTTGAATTGAGTAAGTCTTAACATTGACTCCTGGAAATTGAAGAGTGAATAGAATCCAAGGGAAATAACTCAAACAACTTTTGCACGTGTGAGGGTAGATCAGATAGCTCAGCAAGTAAAGATGTTTTTAAAGTTTCAGTAATTTTATTTAAGTTATACGAATTTCTTATGGAATGAGAACAGCATCCTCCCCTAGTAAAAGTGGTAGGGTGCAGTCCATGTCAAACAAGTTCCTAAATTATGCAAGTTCAAATCACGTCAAAGTTACTTTTGAAATAGGATATTTTTGTTGGTAGAATGTGCAGGTAGCGAAAAATTTAAGAGAAGTACCTCCAAAAACAAAAAATCATGCGCTCTTTCGACCCGTGAATAAAAAACGATACCAGCCTATTTTTATAAATTTACTAAAAATCGAATAATACTTGAATTTCATTGAAATTTTCAGCATTTATTCATTAAAGAGTGATCTTTATATCGAATCCATTATTTTTATTTTTAGGTTTTGCTGAAATATTTCAGGTCAATTTAAATCCTCACATTTTTTTTTTTAACTCTTTGCTAATCTGTACTAGGGAATTTCAATTTTCCGATTCCTAATTTTTTTATAAAGTTAAAAATCCTCGAAGATATATCATTAAGAAAAAATTAATATCGAGTGAGTGTCAATACAGTTCAAAATCTTAAGAAAAAAATTGAAGAAAACCCAAAAAATTAATTTTTATGGAAAATTTGATGATGCTCAATTTTAATAAAAAACGCTATATTTTCTGCATTTATTCACTAATTCACATGACAAAAATTCTCTGATGAATGTTTGTGAAAAAAATAAACTTGTACAGTACGATTTTGAAACTCTTTCTTCAGATCTTTGTCATTATTTTATATCAAGTTGATATAAAATAAAAATGTGTTTCAAGAGTCGAAAAATATAAAGCTTAAATGCCATTTTCGAATGGGAACATTTTTAAAAAAATAGTTTTTTATATTTTGTAAATGTTTATTTTATTTTATGGAAGCTCAAAAATGAAAATCTAAAATAAAATTCTGAGTTATGTCCCGCGAGTAATGCACTTCCATTTAAGATTACAGTGGCTAAAAGTAATCAATAAAAGTAAAGATAAAATTAACAATCAATTCAATAACTTTGTTTACATTTTTTTTTATAGTTTATATTTCTAATAAATTTTCATGTGAAACTAAAACGTTCTCATTGGGTACAATGAAATATTTTGACATCAGTAAAATTGTGAACAAATATCACTTTTAACTATTTTTTAATTTTTCTTCCTTCATTTTCTTTTTTCTATTTTTTTTTTTTTTGTTCCTTTTGATATTGTAGGAAATTCAAACTTGTTTATTCAAGTTTCATAAATTTTAAATTCATTAGCTTTTTTTCTTTTTCTTGAAAGAAAACAATTTTCTTAATTGTGTTAATTGCAATGAAGTTAGGTAATAATGGCACAAGTAGAAAAATAGGAAAAAAATCTCCATCTGATAATAGTCTTATAAGGACAATGGAATGAGAACAGCATCCTCCTCGAGATTAAGTCAAAGAGTAAGTTTGAATTTCCCTGAAGATTACTCAAAGTGAAAGATATTTGAACAATACCAGAGAGTATATTCAGGTTTGGTGCAAGGATCCTGTACCTCTCCTCCCAAATTTATGATATGGGGCCTTCAATTCTACTACATCTCAATTTTCATAATAAATACAAATGTTATTGTAACCTCTATATATAATCCTGAGATAAGGTATTGTAACTATTTACAATGTTTGGACTGTTGTCCTCATCTTTGATTGTTCTTAATAAAGGAATTCCATCAATAAAACCTTATTGTGTGGTTAAATTGAAGTTAAATTGTTTCAATGTTTTAGATATTCAGTAAATTTCCTATGGCCATAACTTTCAAATAGTATGCATTGTTCACAAATCTAATAATGAAACAAAACCAGGGATGAAATGTCAGAGCATGATTCAACTGCAAGTGCAAATGTCCCTCATATTTGCATGTTTACTGTAAAGCTGGGGGTTAATAAGAGGTTTATTGGGAATTTTTCCCTTTTATTGCTTCAATAATCCTTCTCAATTTTTGCATCCAAGTTAGTTTGAATACCAATTTAGGATGGAACCATATGAAGAAACTTTTGGCTAAATGGCAAAAGCCAAATTTGGACCTAGTTTGTCGCAGATTTCATCCTCTTAACTGAAATAATCTAAACCAAAAATTCATGCAAGACAATTTGTGTGTCATGTAATTTACATTGCAAATTTGGTGTTATGGTCAAAAAATTGTCTTTTTGAAAAAAATTTTGTGGTTTTTGTTATACACGAGGAAGCGAGCAAGACTAAAATCACACTATCTTATTTCTTGCATGATGGTAAATTTTTTGAGACGTGTTTAAAGAAAATTGGATAAAAAATGAGGAACTTATTTAAGTGTTTGTTTTAAGTAATACAAAAAACATAATTTTTTCATAGTTTTTGCAATTTTTTGTGTGAAGCCAGTATCACAGGAAAACATTCAAGCACTCTGTATAAACCTTGTAACATGAGCTATGTTTTGCATTAAGTGCAAAGAACATCAACTCATCCAGTAAAAATTTTGTTCAAATGTAACTTTGCCTTGGTTTTTGCAAAACAGTCATACCCACCTTCAGTTTTATTAATTTTTATGCCAAATCCAGCAGGCCTGGATATTGAAAAGTTGGTCTTGACCATTATTGGTAAATTTACAACATGTGTGTACAATTTCATCAAAATCGGTTGAGAAATGAGATTATTTTTTAGATTCACAACATTTTGGCCATTGTACGCTCTGGCCTACTTAAGGTGATATACATTGGAATTTTGAACCAAACCCTTTATTTTGTCCACTGTGGTAGATTGTTCTAGTTCCATATGTCATGCCTTTTCTGGATATCTGAATTTCAGTATCTTCCATTTAGTAACTCAATTCGCCAAGTTTTGTCCACCTTTGCTCACAACACTTTGGGTCAAGTAAACTGAATTATTTCAACCAACGACTTGATCCACTGGGCTATGGCAAGAAAGATGAGGACAACAGTCCAAACAGTGTAAATAGTTTAAATAGTTATTGTAACCTAATTATATATATACTATATAGATCAATTCAACTAGAAAAATTTAAAAAATAAATACAATGTATCTAAATACAAATTAAGAACATGTCATAATAGATCATTCCATCTTAAATAACACTGTTTTGTGTCAATTTTTAACATCAGCTTGACATTTTTCTTGTTAAAAAGTTCAATGATTTTAGCACATTCAACATTATGGATAAACAAAACATAGTAAATTTTATATCGTATTTTTTTTTTAGATTTGGCATGAGCAAAACAAATTCATGTATTTAGACAAAAAACCCAGAATGATATCAAAATCTGCAAAATTTTTTCATCATTTAATGCTTAGTTTAATTTGTAACATATATAAATGTAAGTAGAAAAAAAACAAGTGTTGATAAGATAGCAAGGGTCACAAAGCACAGCATGGGGCTCCCAATCAGGCTTGGCCTCCCTGGCTGGAGGACTCGGGGGTAGTATGCACCAGCCGTGAATACAATGGTGAAAACTTTGTGATAATAAGATAAAAACAATTGCAGAAGATATTCTTTTAACTTTCTGTAAGAGGATATTAAGATATTTCATTATTTCCCTTGGAAATAAAACAAATTTCTGAACTTGACCAGTCAGTTGCACCAACTTTTATTAAACCTTGTTTGATTGAGGTTTTGTGAAAAGTTATCTTATGACAACATCCATTCCAATGATATATTGCTATGTTTGGTGTATATTTTCCTTGTGTAATGATTAAAAGAAAATGCACAATGTTGATAAATGTTCTGTCTGTCTGTCTGTCTATCGAAATAAATGGCAAATTCTGTTTGTCTGTCTGTGTGTCTTGCTCTACAGACATATTACAAATCTTCTAAATAAATAAGTGGCAAATTCTGTTTGTCCGTCTGTGTGTCTTGCTCTACAGACATATTACAAATCTTCTAAATAAATAAGTGGCAAATTCTGTTTGTCCGTCTGTGTGTCTTGCTCTACAGACATATTACAAATCTTCTAAATAAATAAGTGGCAAATTCTGTTTGTCCGTCTGTGTGTCTTGCTCTACAGACATATTACAAATCTTCTAAATAAATAAGTGGCAAATTCTGTTTGTCCGTCTGTGTGTCTTGCTCTACAGACATATTACAAATCTTCTAAATAAATAAGTGGCAAATTCTGTTTGTCCGTCTGTGTGTCTTGCTCTACAGACATATTACAAATCTTCTAAATAAATAAGTGGCAAATTCTGTTTGTCCGTCTGTGTGTCTTGCTCTACAGACATATTACAAATCTTCTAAATAAATAAGTGGCAAATTCTGTTTGTCCGTCTGTGTGTCTTGCTCTACAGACATATTACAAATCTTCTAAATAAATAAGTGGCAAATTCTGTTTGTCCGTCTGTGTGTCTTGCTCTACAGACATATTACAAATCTTCTAAATAAATAAGTGGCAAATTCTGTTTGTCCGTCTGTGTGTCTTGCTCTACAGACATATTACAAATCTTCTAAATAAATAAGTGGCAAATTCTGTTTGTCCGTCTGTGTGTCTTGCTCTACAGACATATTACAAATCTTCTAAATAAATAAGTGGCAAATTCTGTTTGTCCGTCTGTGTGTCTTGCTCTACAGACATATTACAAATCTTCTAAATAAATAAGTGGCAAATTCTGTTTGTCCGTCTGTGTGTCTAAAACTCCTCTAACTCAGGTCTCACTTTCTCTATATGGACATATTATACCTTTTTGGAATGAAGATGATTTGGGATTGAAAATCTGCCCTTCATCTGATGCTTGAACATCCAACATTTGGATTTGTGTTCAGATGAGGAGGGAACTGTTAGAAATTCAAATTTTTTAAACAACTGACAAAAATTAGTGATTTTAAATGTTTTAATTCATATTGAGTTTAAAATAGCACAAAGATTTTGTGAATTTAAAAGTTTTTGTTTTAAATTCAGTTTAAAATATCTCCAAAACTTTGTGAACTGAAGAAACCAATTTTATTTCTTCAAAATGTCAAGGAATCAGAGTTAAAGTGAGAGGTTTCGTGACGTGAGGTTTTGAAGTTCCACAGAGTGTGTGATTTGAAGAACTCAATTTTCAGCCTGGATTGGAATTTCACTCCAAATTGGATTTTCAGCCCAAATCGGTCATTTGGCTAGAATTGGACTTATAGCCTGAATCATAGTTACAGTGAGGTCTTGAAGTTCCATGGAATAAATTGAGGAATTCAAAGTTATTTTTTTCAAAATTATCATTGCTGTTTTTTAAGCTGGACCAGAGGCCCCTTTAGTTTTGGACTGGAGGCTCAACTAGCCTTCCACAGTAGCTAGCTTAAAAGTCAGCTTGCATAAAGGTACAATTTCAGCCTTGCCTGAAAGTATATATTTTCATTCAATAAGACTTCTCGAATATTGAGGCCAGTAGATGAAAATAAATAGATATAAGGTTTAATAAATAAACGTAGCCTGTACTCAAATACGAGTATCCATTAAAAATAACATATGTGCATGCGTGAGTGAGTATGCCACGTGGTTCACTTGAAACTAAGAAGTTGGTTTGCCTGGGGAAAGAAGTCTTCTCTGTGGAGAAACAAGTCTATCTTATCTCTGCAGCATCCTGTGTTTGAGAGGGCAAAAGAGAGAAAGAGAAATTATATCCTTCCTGGTTATACAACTTAATGCAATTCCAGCCAGCAGGTATTAAGAGGAGTTCTCTGTTAGACAAGGTGGGGTAATCCCATCAACTCACACTGCAACTACATTCTAAACTATTTGGGACATTAAACTAAAAATTGTTAACTACAAAAGTTAACTTCAGAATATACTCTATTAACTTTGAAATTTAAAATATTAATTTCAAACGTTTTTTCTTCTCCATGGCATGTCACTTCAGAACATGGGCGATCATAGTTCTTCACAACTTCCTATTCTTTGTAGCTGTTATTAAGATTTGTTCTTTCACCATCCTTCCTACTCCAGGGGTGTGCTGTTCAGATTTGTTTTAGAATTGTTAATGAGGTTGTTAGTGAGGCTGCGTTTTTAGTGAGAGCACATACATTTAAATTTGAAAAGAACATAAGGAAAGAAGAACAAGAGATCAAATTGCATTCAACAATAAAATATATATTGAAAATCAATGAGTACGACAATTGTGCTTATTTATTAATATTTAGGAAGAAAAAGTAGCTTCCCTTGTACTGATATCTGATGCAAGATAGGAATAATGTACTTAAGAACTTTCTTGTTGAAATATTCAGAGTTCAGTGAATAAGATTTGATTCAAGAATGAAATGTTTGTACAAAAAGGATAATAGAATTTGGTTTGTGACTTGGCTTGTGACAGACAGTTAACAATGTAGTGTAGTGTAATGGTAGTTCTGTGTCTGTGTGTGCATGAGTAGAAGAATGTAGATACGCGTGTGTTGCTGAGTTCTGCTGATTTATTGTTCTACTAAGTTATTCCTGGAGTACAAACTGTTTAAATACTTTTTGGGTAGGCTCCAGAGAGAAGCGGGAAAAATATCAAAAGGAATATCTAAAATACACGATTGGATAAAAATTGACCAATCACTGATTTTTTTACAAAACCAAGTTAGGCAAAGTCATGACAGAAAATTTTGTGTGGTTACTGCCATAGGTAAATTGTCCTGTTGTAAACAGTACTTATTTTCTATCCAATTATAACTGAGTATTTTGTGGGCGTGGTAAATCGGAGTAGTCACTACATCCCTGTTATGCTATCAATTTACACAAGCTTGTTAGGTAAGTGATCATGGCTCGCCACAACTTCCTATATTTTGTAGCTCTTAGTAAGGTTTGTCTTTTCATCATCTCCCAGTCCTAGTTTTGCCATCCATTTACACAAGCTTGTTAGGTAGGTGATCATGGCACTCCACAACTTCCTATACTTTGTAGCTCTTAGTAAGGTTTGCCTTTTCACCATCCCTCTCAGTAAAGCCTCTAAGACACAAAGGGGTTATAGAGTGTAGAAGAATTAGGAACAGAAACATTAATAATGAGTAGAAAGAGAATATAGTAATCAGGAGGATAATAGATAGCAATTGACATTGCATTTAAAGTTTTACAGATTAAAGTTAGCTGGAAAGCATGGAGTCAAAAGGGAGATCCACTTAACTAAAAACTGATGCAAACTGTTAACTGCAATCAAAAACTGTTAAATATAAACTACAAGCAGTTAACTACAAATTGCAGTTGACTACAATATGTTAATGACACATTACAAATTGTTAACTTCAAACTAATGAACAAAAAAATGTTATATTCAAACTAAAACTATTAACCAAAAATTACAAACTACTAACTGTAGTTAACAGTTTAGAGTTAACCATTAACATATTGTAATGTGTAGTTAACAGTTGTAAGATGTTAAGTATGTATTACAATCTATTAACATCAAACTAAAAACTGCTAGCTACACATTGTAAGCTGTTAACTTCAAACTGCTGTATACACATTAAAGTCTATTAACCAAATGAGAAACTGTTATATTCAAACTAAAGTCTATTAACCACATGAAAAACTGTTAAATTCAAACTAAAGTCTATTAACCACATGAGAAACTGTTGTATTCAAACTAAAGTCTATTAACCACATGAGAAACTGTTATATTCAAACTAAAGTCTATTAACTCCATCAGAAACTGTTATATTCAAACTAAAGTCTATTAGCCACATGAGAAACTGTTATATTCCAACTAAAGTCTATTAACCACATGAGAAACTGTTATATTCAAACTAAAGTCTATTAACCACATGAAAAACTGTTATATTCAAACTAAAGTCTATTAATCACATGAGAAACTGTTATATTCAAACTAAAAGCTATTAACTCCATCAGAAACTGTTATATTCAAACTAAAGTCTATTAGCCGCATGAGAAACTGTTATATTCCAACTAAAGTCTATTAGCCACATGAGAAACTGTTATATTCCAACTAAAGTTTATTAATCACATGAGAAACTGTTATATTCAAACTATAGGCTATTAATCACATGAGAAACTGTTATATTCAAACTAAAGTCTATTAACAATATGAGAAACTGTTAACTACACATTACAAAAGGTTGGCTAAAAACTGCTAACTGCACACTACAATTTGTTAACTAAACACTGTTCACTATACATTACAAACTGTTAACTTCAAACTAAAAGCTGCTTACTGCACTCTAAAAACTGTTATATTCAAGTTAAAAACTGTTAACTGTACACTGTAGTGATAGAAAAACAAAAATTTCACAATTTCAAAAAAAAAAAAATGTAGGAAAGTACAGGACAGTTTTGTTTTGCCATAAAGAAATAAAAACAAAAAGATAAGGAAAAATAAATAAATAAAAGAAGCCAAATGGTTGTCGTCCCTAAAACTAGGTGAAGAAAAGGGATTGTCAAATGAATTAGATATGTGAACCAATCAAAAACAAGAAACAATTCTGAAATGAATTCCTTTCTTTTGGAAATGTGTATAAACACATAGACAATTAGATAAAAGAATCAAAGTCGAAGGAAGTAATTTTGTCTGTTCTCCCATGCCCTGTTTTCCCTGAATACATACACATTAAAATTACAAGGACTCTTTCTCTCTTATACATATGCTTGTGGTGGACGCACCCCCGGGGGCGGGAGAATGATATTATATAGCCCGTGCAACCCAAATAAGTATGAGGTCACAAGAGGCCCACAAAAGTTTATAAATCAAAGACGTGAAATCTGACAGATGAAACAAAATGGACAACAGAACGAGGATATTTAAGATTAATACAAAATTTATTTACAATGCAGACCAGAGTCATTAGGTTAGATTAGCATTTGAGTCCAATGAAGGTGTTGAAGGGTCTGGTCAAGTCCAGTGGGAAACCTTCCATAGTATTATAACTGTAGTGTATGGAATAGGTTATTTGAATCTGGATAAAATAGCCAAAGAGAAGAGTGTGTCCTTTTAAGTGTCCGGTGCTGGCATTGTGATGTGGTGCTGGCTGGTGTTGAGTAGTTGTTGGTCAAATCCAATGTTAGGTGCTGGTGTTGAGTAGTTGCTGGTCAAAATCAATGTCTGGTGCTGGCATCGTGTTGTTGCTGATCGGGTCCAGTGGTAAATCTCCCATAGTATTATAACCATAGTGTACAGGATAGGTTATTAGAGTCTGGAATAATGTGCATGCCACAAGTAGGGATCGATGTGTAGCTGGAAGTTTGGGGCTGTAGTGAGCATATTCGTTTATGCCATCAACCAAGTAGGTTAGGTAGAAGTGATGCCAGTGTCGTGTCCACTAAAATATCAACTACAATATTTATAAACCAATCACATTCAAGAAAACACTTACATCTTAAAGCACACCAATAAAATCATAGATTACAAATCAGAATGTTTGTTGCATTAGTCATCATCATTTTT
Source organism: Acanthosepion lycidas (assembly GCA_963932145.1). NCBI lineage: Eukaryota > Metazoa > Mollusca > Cephalopoda > Sepiida > Sepiidae > Acanthosepion > Acanthosepion lycidas. Next base: position 28,578,337 of record OZ010606.1, on the reverse strand, counting down.
AGGTAGATACCGAGCAAATATCGTACAGACGTAGTAGAAGACATACCACGTGACTTCTTAGGGCCAATTAGGAATAAATAAATAATTTAATTCTGGAGCCGATATTGTTCGGAAAAAGTGTATAAAAACATACAAAATCTGTTCCCGAAACAATATACACGCAGCTGCCAGCAAGCTACACACACCTCTCGCCGATGACCTTCATGACCTCATATAAAAAATGACAGCGTTGACAAACTCCAGACCACGGCATCACCACCAACAGTAAGAAACAATTCATATCTCTCATATCCGTTTTTACTATGAATCACGCACACACATGTTGACTTTTTCATACAAACACACATATCACAACATTTTATTGTTTCTCACACATGTACACAAAGACAGTTTATATTTTATTTCAGAACTATATCAACACAAACAAAAGACATTACTTTCCAATCTATTATCAACTGTTTGTATTCCTATCATTATATTAAATCAATGTTTATTTGTTGAAACTATGTCGGCTTTTCTACTGAATTTTATTCCTTCAATGAAAAGCGTTTGATTATTTTAGACGGCCAAATTATGAGCGACCCTGTAACGATATTTTAGTAATGTATTGAACCCCGATACTCCAAATTTTAACATTCAATGAAAAACCAAGTAGAAGGATTCCTACACCAGAAGCAGGAACCATGATGTAGCCAGAAGTAGCAAGGCCAAGAATGCCAGAAGTAATGGTCTGTGGTGGCCTGAAGTAATGGAAGGCAAGGGTAGATAGGGAAGCCGAACTAGTGTACAGGTGGCAGACAAAAATAAATGGTACCGTAACTTAATATATAGCCCATCCAAGCACCCTGGCCACAATGGACAGAGGCCTCCATTTCTCATCCTCCTTTCTCTGATCCCCACTTTGAATTTGGTGAGAAGTCACCATGTTATATGAAGGGAGTCTAACAAGACTGGTCTTGCAAAATGCTAGAAATCACAAGAAAAACAAAGCTAAGATTTTCTACAAAAAATGAAAGTGTAAAAATGTTCACAAAGTGTATTATGACTAAGTTCGTAACACAAAAGTAACTAAAAAGTCATTAGGTCAGTCATAAAACTAAATGAAATTAAATTCCAGAGTGTTTAGGGAACGCAATGAAAAGGTCAAGGTTGAAGAGTTTGCCTAGGTCAAGTGTACAGAGTAGCCTGAGCTACAATATCCTAAAGGACTTAGGTGTTCAACACATGAGGCTTCCATATGAACTTATGAACTCTTTAAATATTGTATGTTTTAAATTTTAAGATATATAAAATTTTATCTTTACATGCAAAATATATTTTTCATTCATTTTTGTAAAGCCGAGAATTGGTGTATAATGGTATAAGAACGTTATTCAAAGATAACCACCTGTAGACATACAAAACACCAAAACTCTTATTAAATCTAATATCGTATATCTCTCACAAATATAAACAATAAAAACAACAAATAATCATCAAACCCACATTGGTGACCCTGCTCACCAAATAAAAAATGTATTTGCTTCAAACATGAAACTTAACATAACGAAGAATATTGAAAGGAATGATATAAAAGATGTGGTTATTTTTCTCATAATTGACTTTTATCCATAACTAGCTTAAAAGCTACACTCCATGTAGGCTTTCAAGTTAGCTCCTACAGAGGGCTAATTTGGCCAGAGGGCTAATTTGGCCAGAAGGCTAATTTGGCCAGAGGCCAAAAGCTAAAGAGAGATCTGGTCTAGCTTAAAAAACAGCAATGATAATTTTAAAGAAATAACTTTAAATTCCTCAATTCACTCTATGGAACTTCAAAACCTCACTTGAACTCTGATTCAGGTTATAAGTTCAATTCCAGCCAAAAAAACTGATTTGGGCCGAAATTGTAGATCAGGCTGAAATTCCAATTCAGGCTGAAATTCCAATTCAGGCCCAAAACTGATTTCTTCAAATCACAAACTCCATGGAACTTCAAAATCTCATGTCATAAACCTCTCACTTTAACACTGATTCCTTGACATTTTGAAGAAATAAAATTTATTTCCTCAATTCACAAAGATTTGGAGATATTTTAAACTGAATTTAAAACAAAAATTTTTAAATTCACAAGCTATTTTAAACTCAATATAAATTAAAAACTTTTAAAATCACTAATTTTTGTCAGTTATTTTAAAATTTGAATTTTTAACAGTTTCCTCTTCAGTCGGACACAAATCCAAATGCTGGATGTTCAAGCATCAGATGAAGGGCAGAATTTCATTTCTGGGTTCATTCTGATTCCAAAAAGATATAATATGTCTATGTAGAGCAAGTGTGGTCTGAGTTGGAGGGGTTTCAGTCACATAGATGGACAGAAAGAATTTGTCGTTTATTTAGATAGAAGATAGATAACAATTTCCTCATTGACAAATACATATTTTATTGACGAATTCCAAGAGAAATTATATACAAAGACATGACATAAGTAAATAGACACCATTATTGTATTCAGTTTTGACATAAAATAGTCATTTACTAAAACTGACTTATTTTTCCCACATGGACATATGTCTGGAGCACACAGTAAAGAAGAAAGAAATGAGTCTAATTTACTGAGTTTATGGTGAGGCACCCTGAGTTGACATTTAATAAAAATCTACTCGTTAGCAATTACTCAATTTACTCTAAAAAATACAAAAGAAATAATAGCATAATCATGCTCCAATGATTTATGCACCAGCAATTTAGGAATTGTTAAGATTTTGAAAGGGGGCTTATTTTTAGTCAGTTTAAAGATGGAATGAACTGGTCTCAAAAAACATTAAAACTGAGAATTTCATTTTTCAGCTGTTGATAGCATTATAAATACAATTCATGGAGGAAAGGAAAGAACCATTACATCCTATCTAAGTCAATCTGGACCATCAGGAAACTGTTTTTGCACAATGGGACAGGAAAAATGTATATCACCTAAAGAAGGCCAGAATATACAACAGCTGAAATGTCATGAATATCACAATAAAGATCAGGACGATAGTCTGATCAACCTGATCTCAGAAATATAGACAGATGTTGATAAATGTTTTCTTTTCATGAATAATAAATTACAAATTTACATTATTGGGGTGGTGCATAATTATCAGGCGTTTTTAAACAATATTTATTATGAAAAAAGAAACATAACAATTCAGCAATAACATTTTTAAACAAGTATGATTATCAACATGCATTTTTATATCCTAAAAATAAAAATAATATTTTTATTAAAAAAAGTCAACAAAACAGCAATTTTTATTAACAAAAACGCCTGATAATTATGCACCAACCCAATATATTCAGTCACTTATGTGCCATTCATGATACACGCTTAGGCGATCATGTATCTTTCGATACATAACTGATGAGGCAGATTTTTTTTCCCAGTAGGTTGCCATTTCTTTCTACAGTAGACCAGTTGCCATCTAAGGCTATAGAACTTGGTCTGTCCTGCTATTTACTCATAGCTTGGGGGAGAAGAATTTCTCAAGGATATTAGCATGTAAGTGAATGTAATGTATTTGACTTGAATTTGAACTTGTCTCTCTGATTCCTCAATCTGAACCAATATCCATTGCTCCGCCATGCATCCTTACCCAATATATTAAAAGATTAGTCATATTTAACCCAATATATTAAATATTACTAATCTTGTATGCATGTATGTGTGTTCCCCAAATACAGCTTAAAAGATACATAATACTGCAATCAATTTAGGAGCATATTATACCTTGAACCTCTGCTGAGTACAGTGCCAAATTACACTAAAATTAGACAAGAGGTTCTTGAGTTAGGGCTGTATTTTTCTGGCTTTTACAGCATTTTAAATAGGAAATTCAGTATTTGTTTTCAGTACATATCCTTATATCAATCCAGGTATATAAAAAAAACTTGCATATTATATTCCAATAATTATGTGTATGAAAAATAATTAACAAGCATAATACATTATAACAACATTATTAAATAAATTTAAATATACATAACACAACATATATTCATACAATTCACTACACTACATTAGAACATTTTCATAGATGTATATCTCAGATACTTGGCAAGTACTTGATAGGCGAAAATGCTAAATGGGTGTGTCATTGTAAAATGTAATCTGTATGGCTGGAAAATTGCATTACATGACTTATGGGTAAATAAATAGATGCACGCTGGTTTGCTGCTGTTACATATTTTTAATTATATGTGAGGAAGAAACAAGTATGTACAATAAAAAATATAATTATTGTTAATTTATTATTGCGTTAGATCTAAGTAATATTGTATAATGTGAGAGTAATAATAATTATTATAATAACTTGTATTGCAAATAGAAATAGAAATATGTGTAATTAATAATAAAATTGATAATAATGTTACATCATCATTTTGTCTCATGAACTGTTTTTAAATGGAAACCAAAGGATTTATAGATGGTCTAGTTATAATTATAACAGAGGCAGAAAAATACTGCTTTAGACTCACCCGAGTTTATTTACATTGTTCGGATTGTTGTCCTCATATTTAATGTCATATTCACAATGTTTTGGCCATTGTATGCACCGGCCTTCTACAGGTGATGTATCCTTGTGGACACATGGCCCAGTGGATAAAAGCGTTGGTTGGATCTCATGACTTGGCCCAAGAGATTGTATGTTCAATACTGCAGTGGTGAACAAAAAAATGGAGAGTTAAGTTAAAGGGAGATACCTGAGACATCAGGAAGAGGCATAGCATGTAGAACTAGAACAATCTACCCCCAGTGGATGAAATAAAAGGTTCAATTTGAAATTTCAATCACCTGAAGAAGGCCGAAGTGTACAACAGCCGAAACGTTGTGAATATGGCAATAAGGATGAGAACAACAGTCCGGACAATGTAAATTATGTAAATAATTACAATCTGTCTTCTCAGAAATATAGCCAGAAGTCACCCTAATTTTTCTCAAACTTGGTATCAATGAGAATATAACAAATTTTCTGTTTCTGTCAATGTCACTAACTTTTCACACTTTGACTTCCTCTTCCAAGTTCCTCCTTTCTGATGACTCATGTCTGCATGAATCTGATGACTATAAAAATGAATCCCTGCTCCCTGTCTTGATTCTTCTTTTATAACTACCACCCTTGCCTGCAATCCCTCACTGCTGGATGGGAGTAGTCGTAACCTTCCATGCTACAACCGTTTCTCAATTCATTCACCTTGTCTTCCAGTTCCCAATAGGAAAGATTCGTTTTTTCTTTTTCAAATTACAAAGAAAATAGGAACTACAAGGAAACTTATACTAACAATCAGAAACAGACAGCTGAAATTTCTGTGACACATATTGAGGAAAGTGGGCCTAGAGAATTTAACACTCACAAGAAATACTGAAGGCAAGTGGAACGATGAGAAACTGCTAATAATCTACTTTACAAGTTTGTATGAAAGGATAGCAGAACAGAGACAAAGAGGTGTATTAAGAGGTCAAAATTTAATTTGAGCCACAAGAGACAGAACGTTGTGGATAACCATGGTTGCTCATGTTCTGTGCAGATAAAAGAAGAAGATTTAGTTTCTGGAGAATCCCATTATTCTATTCTTAGCTTATGCACTTCAGCAAAAGACAAAAAAAAAATGTTGATGCTAAAAGTATTAAAAAGTGAACAGAAGTTGAAAAGAAAAGACATTGTTCATATAATTTAGAGTGACTATAATTGTATAAAAAGTGTCTGGAAATGAGATTGGCCAAAAAAAAAAAAAAAAAAAAAGAGAAAAAAGAATTAAAGAAAATTAAGAAAAGAACAAAGAAACTGAATGAAACAAATATATTGATTGATGGATTTGTTTTTTATGGCTTATCAACCTTTTGCAGATTATTTAAAGCCAGAAAATATGTTTAGATTGCAAGAATTATTTTTTTTTGAGATAATAATGATTTAGTGACATGTCATACTAATTAACCCATAGCTGGAGGGAGAAGAGGTGGATTCCTACTTTTTCCAAATTTATATGCCTGTAAGTGAATATAACAAACCCAACAAGAATTCTAACTCAGTTCTCCAATTTTCAGTTTTGAGCCATTATCCATTACACTACACATATATCCAAGCTTGCAACACCTAATATTCTCAAATGGTCACCCATCTAGGTAATGACCAGGTTAAGCATTGCTTAACTTTGGCGATTGTATGAGAACCCGTATTTTAATGTGATATGGCCTTAAGTCTATGAAACAAATATAGTATAAAAGGAAGATTGTTAAAAGAAGATGAAAACAAGAAAGATAGAAGGAATAAAGAGATGGAGAAGGAAGAAGAAAGAAAGAAAATAAAGAGGGAAGAAGAAAAAAGAGGAGAAAGGATAAAGAAAGATAGGAATAATGAAAGAGAGGAGAAAAGAAAAAGAAAAAGGAAAAAAAAAGGGGATAGAGAAAAAGAAAGGAAGCAGAAAGAGAAGATGAAAGAAAAGAATATTGAGAAAAAGAAAGGAGATAGAAAGAGAAGATGAAAGAAAAGAATATTGAGAAAAAGAAAGGAGACAGAAAGAGAAGATGAAAGAAAAGAATATTGAAAAAAGAAAGGAGACAGAAAGAGAAGATGAAAGAAAAGAATATTGAGAAAAAGAAAGGAGACAGAAAGAGAAGATGAAAGAAAAGAATATTGAGAAAAAGAAAGGAGACAGAAAGAGAAGATGAAAGAAAAGAATATTGAGAAAAAGAAAGGAGGCAGAAAGAGAAGATGAAAGAAAAGAATATTGAGAAAAAGAAAGGAGATAGAAAGAGAAGATGAAAGAAAAGAATATTGAGAAAAAGAAAGGAGGCAGAAAGAGAAGATGAAAGAAAAGAATATTGAGAAAAAGAAAGGAGACAGAAAGAGAAGATGAAAGAAAAGAATATTGAAAAAAAGAAAGGAGACAGAAAGAGAAGATGAAAGAAAAGAATATTGAGAAAAAGAAAGGAGACAGAAAGAGAAGATGAAAGAAAAGAATATTGAGAAAAAGAAAGGAGACAGAAAGAGAAGATGAAAGAAAAGAATATTGAGAAAAAGAAAGGAGACAGAAAGAGAAGATGAAAGAAAAGAATATTGAGAAAAAGAAAGGAGACAGAAAGAGAAGATGAAAGAAAAGAATATCGAGAAAAAGAAAGGAGACAGAAAGAGAAGATGAAAGAAAAGAATATCGAGAAAAAGAAAGGAGACAGAAAGAGAAGATGAAAGAAAAGAATATCGAGAAAAAGAAAGGAGGCAGAAAGAGAAGATGAAAGAAAAGAATATTGAGAAAAAGAAAGGAGACAGAAAGAGAAGATGAAAGAAAAGAATATTGAAAAAAAGAAAGGAGACAGAAAGAGAAGATGAAAGAAAAGAATATTGAGAAAAAGAAAGGAGACAGAAAGAGAAGATGAAAGAAAAGAATATTGAGAAAAAGAAAGGAGACAGAAAGAGAAGATGAAAGAAAAGAATATTGAGAAAAAGAAAGGAGGCAGAAAGAGAAGATGAAAGAAAAGAATATTGAGAAAAAGAAAGGAGATAGAAAGAGAAGATGAAAGAAAAGAATATTGAGAAAAAGAAAGGAGGCAGAAAGAGAAGATGAAAGAAAAGAATATTGAGAAAAAGAAAGGAGACAGAAAGAGAAGATGAAAGAAAAGAATATTGAAAAAAAGAAAGGAGACAGAAAGAGAAGATGAAAGAAAAGAATATTGAAAAAAAGAAAGGAGACAGAAAGAGAAGATGAAAGAAAAGAATATTGAGAAAAAGAAAGGAGACAGAAAGAGAAGATGAAAGAAAAGAATATTGAGAAAAAGAAAGGAGACAGAAAGAGAAGATGAAAGAAAAGAATATTGAGAAAAAGAAAGGAGACAGAAAGAGAAGATGAAAGAAAAGAATATTGAGAAAAAGAAAGGAGACAGAAAGAGAAGATGAAAGAAAAGAATATCGAGAAAAAGAAAGGAGACAGAAAGAGAAGATGAAAGAAAAGAATATCGAGAAAAAGAAAGGAGACAGAAAGAGAAGATGAAAGAAAAGAATATCGAGAAAAAGAAAGGAGATAGAAAGAGAAGATGAAAGAAAAGAATATTGAGAAAAAGAAAGGAGACAGAAAGAGAAGATGAAAGAAAAGAATATTGAAAAAAAGAAAGGAGACAGAAAGAGAAGATGAAAGAAAAGAATATTGAGAAAAAGAAAGGAGACAGAAAGAGAAGATGAAAGAAAAGAATATTGAGAAAAAGAAAGGAGACAGAAAGAGAAGATGAAAGAAAAGAATATTGAGAAAAAGAAAGGAGGCAGAAAGAGAAGATGAAAGAAAAGAATATTGAGAAAAAGAAAGGAGATAGAAAGAGAAGATGAAAGAAAAGAATATTGAGAAAAAGAAAGGAGGCAGAAAGAGAAGATGAAAGAAAAGAATATTGAGAAAAAGAAAGGAGACAGAAAGAGAAGATGAAAGAAAAGAATATTGAAAAAAAGAAAGGAGACAGAAAGAGAAGATGAAAGAAAAGAATATTGAAAAAAAGAAAGGAGACAGAAAGAGAAGATGAAAGAAAAGAATATTGAGAAAAAGAAAGGAGACAGAAAGAGAAGATGAAAGAAAAGAATATTGAGAAAAAGAAAGGAGACAGAAAGAGAAGATGAAAGAAAAGAATATTGAGAAAAAGAAAGGAGACAGAAAGAGAAGATGAAAGAAAAGAATATCGAGAAAAAGAAAGGAGACAGAAAGAGAAGATGAAAGAAAAGAATATTGAAAAAAAGAAAGGAGACAGAAAGAGAAGATGAAAGAAAAGAATATTGAGAAAAAGAAAGGAGGCAGAAAGAGAAGATGAAAGAAAAGAATATTGAGAAAAAGAAAGGAGACAGAAAGAGAAGATGAAAGAAAAGAATATTGAAAAAAAGAAAGGAGACAGAAAGAGAAGATGAAAGAAAAGAATATTGAGAAAAAGAAAGGAGACAGAAAGAGAAGATGAAAGAAAAGAATATTGAAAAAAAGAAAGGAGGCAGAAAGAGAAGATGAAAGAAAAGAATATTGAGAAAAAGAAAGGAGACAGAAAGAGAAGATGAAAGAAAAGAATATTGAGAAAAAGAAAGGAGATAGAAAGAGAAGATGAAAGAAAAGAATATTGAGAAAAAGAAAGGAGATAGAAAGAGAAGATGAAAGAAAAAAATATTGAGAAAAAGAAAGGAGGCAGAAAGAGAAGATGAAAGAAAAGAATATTGAGAAAAAGAAAGGAGACAGAAAGAGAAGATGAAAGAAAAGAATATTGAGAAAAAGAAAGGAGGCAGAAAGAGAAGATGAAAGAAAAGAATATTGAGAAAAAGAAAGGAGGCAGAAAGAGATGAAAGAAAAGAATATTGAGAAAAAGAAAGGAGACAGAAAGAGAAGATGAAAGAAAAGAATATTGAGAAAAAGAAAGGAGACAGAAAGAGAAGATGAAAGAAAAGAATATTGAGAAAAAGAAAGGAGACAGAAAGAGAAGATGAAAGAAAAGAATATTGAGAAAAAGAAAGGAGACAGAAAGAGAAGATGAAAGAAAAGAATATTGAGAAAAAGAAAGGAGACAGAAAGAGAAGATGAAAGAAAAGAATATTGAGAAAAAGAAAGGAGACAGAAAGAGAAGATGAAAGAAAAGAATATTGAGAAAAAGAAAGGAGACAGAAAGAGAAGATGAAAGAAAAGAATATTGAGAAAAAGAAAGGAGACAGAAAGAGAAGATGAAAGAAAAGAATATTGAGAAAAAGAAAGGAGATAGAAAGAGAAGATGAAAGAAAAGAATATTGAGAAAAAGAAAGGAGGCAGAAAGAGAAGATGAAAGAAAAGAATATTGAGAAAAAGAAAAGAGACAGAAAGAGAAGATGAAAGAAAAGAATATTGAGAAAAAGAAAGGAGACAGAAAGAGAAGATGAAAGAAAAGAATATTGAAAAAAAGAAAGGAGACAGAAAGAGAAGATGAAAGAAAAGAATATTGAGAAAAAGAAAGGAGACAGAAAGAGAAGATGAAAGAAAAGAATATTGAGAAAAAGAAAGGAGACAGAAAGAGAAGATGAAAGAAAAGAATATTGAGAAAAAGAAAGGAGGCAGAAAGAGAAGATGAAAGAAAAGAATATTGAGAAAAAGAAAGGAGGCAGAAAGAGAAGATGAAAGAAAAGAATATTGAGAAAAAGAAAGGAGATAGAAAGAGAAGATGAAAGAAAAGAATATTGAGAAAAAGAAAGGAGACAGAAAGAGAAGATGAAAGAAAAGAATATTGAGAAAAAGAAAGGAGGCAGAAAGAGAAGATGAAAGAAAAGAATATTGAGAAAAAGAAAGGAGATAGAAAGAGAAGATGAAAGAAAAGAATATTGAGAAAAAGAAAAGAGACAGAAAGAGAAGATGAAAGAAAAGAATATTGAGAAAAAGAAAAGAGGCAGAAAGAGAAGATGAAAGAAAAGAATATTGAGAAAAAGAAAAGAGGCAGAAAGAGAAGATGAAAGAAAAGAATATTGAGAAAAAGAAAAGAGACAGAAAGAGAAGATGAAAGAAAAGAATATTGAAAAAAAGAAAGGAGGCAGAAAGAGAAGATGAAAGAAAAGAATATTGAGAAAAAGAAAGGAGACAGAAAGAGAAGATGAAAGAAAAGAATATTGAGAAAAAGAAAGGAGATAGAAAGAGAAGATGAAAGAAAAGAATATTGAGAAAAAGAAAGGAGACAGAAAGAGAAGATGAAAGAAAAGAATATTGAGAAAAAGAAAGGAGGCAGAAAGAGAAGATGAAAGAAAAGAATATTGAGAAAAAGAAAAGAGACAGAAAGAGAAGATGAAAGAAAAGAATATTGAAAAAAAGAAAGGAGATAGAAAGAGAAGATGAAAGAAAAGAATATTGAGAAAAAGAAAGGAGACAGAAAGAGAAGATGAAAGAAAAGAATATTGAGAAAAAGAAAGGAGACAGAAAGAGAAAAAGAAAGAAAATAAAAGAACAGTAATGCAAAAAATAAAAAGATAAAATAAAAGTATTTGCATATTTTCTGTCAGATTGAGGAATTGGAGAGTCTAGTTCGAATTCCAGTCGAATCCATTACATTCACTTACATGCCAATACCCTTGGGAAAGGTATGAATCATCTTCTTTTCCCCCCAGCTATGGATAAGTAGCAGTTCTATAGCCTTGGATGGCAACTGGTCTACTGCAGAAGGAAATGGCAACCTACTGCAGGAAAAAACATGCCTTGAAAAGATACATAATCACCAAAGCGTGTATCATGCATGGCACATAAATGAATGTCTGTAACTTGTAATGTAGCCAGTGCAAGGGAGATAATTAAATTTCTCTCACTAGCAATACCAGATGGCAGTATCTTTGTTAGAACAATGACAGATTGTTTGAATATGTTTACATGGGAGACAAAAAAGAACTGACTCCATGAAAGAGGCCATAACAATAAGAACTGGAAAGGACATATTTAATGACTCATATGTGAAAAGCTAAGGACTTAAAACAATATTAATTTAATAGTTATTGTCATTTGGCATTGGTAAACTAGTTTTCAAATAATAAATAAAATGTCTAAACAACATAATTTATCTTTTGTTTTTGTTTCATTATAATTTATAACTTCTTTATTTGATATATTATTCAGTCTTAAGGATAAAAAGAACAATTCAACCTCTGACCTTAATTTTTTTGATAATAAATAAAAAAAAACAATGATAGAAAGATAGAGTCGAACATTAGGTACATGTGACCAGAAATAATAATTTTTTTCAATTATTTTTTTTCATATTTCTATAGATTAAGCACTCAAAATAACGAATATATATAAAAAAAAAAATTTCTATTAAATTTTATAAAAATTGATAACAGTGGGGAGCGGGTAGTTTCTTATATAAGTTAACTGTAAAATTATCTTCCTATAGAAACAAAACAAAACATGCTAATATGACAAAAATTTTTTGAAATTCATAATCTGGAGTTCTTTTTTCATATATTAGGTTGGTGCAAAAATAATGACGTAATAATGTCGTTTTTTGACGTAACGTCAAAAAACGACATTATTACGTCATTATTTTTGCACCAACATAATATTACTATTGATTAAGTACTCCAGATTACAAATTAATTTTTTTTATTTCTCTACATCTTAAGAAATCACATGGCATAATCATATTTTTTTTAGCTTCCATAGGGAGATCGGTAAACTGGACACTACCCCTTATCAACTTTTATAAAATTTAATAAAAATTTTTTAAAAAATATTTATGATCTGGAGTAAAATAAAAAAAATAAACATTTGAAAAAATTATTATTTCTGCTTAAATATGGTTCTACAGAAGGATACTGAGAATACTATGGACTGAACATGTGAGCAATGACAAAGTTTTAGGAAAAATGGAAACAAAAAGTACACTTATAATTAACATCAAAAAGAGAAAGTTGGGCAATTGCCACTGTGACCAGAAACATCAAAGAAAGAGTTGAAATTTCTACAGCATATAATAAGGAAAGAGGACTTAGAAAATTGGACACTCACAAGATATATTGAAGGCAAGAGAGATAGATGAAAACATTGCATGACATATCTAACAAGCTTGTGTACATGGATGGCAGAACAGGGCTTAGAAGAGAAAGCAAAAAGATAAAATTTACTAATAGCTCCAAAGGACAGGAAATTGTGGAGAGCCATGAGCACCAATGCCATGAAAAAACATGACACATAGAAGAAGTGCCTATAGTACAACTCAACTGAAACAAATTATATTTTCTATAATTTTAATAAGCATTATCGTTTACTAAACTTAGCATACAACCACAGCTATGAGACACCCAGTGAAAACTGAAATTACTTCTAAATAGATTTTTTTTAATACTAATATTCATACAATACAAGGCTTGAGAGCCACTCAAAGTAGAGATTACTTTTAAAATGGTAATGATGAATGAGGTGTGTTATATAAGAGAGAGAAGATGGTAGGAAGAGAAGTTTATAAAGATAAGAAGAATCGATAGTGATTGACCCTTGACTTGAAGAGTTTAAGATTGCAGTGTTCAGGAAAGCATCCACGTGGGAGTCTGTGGTAGTTCTTGGGACAAAGCTATCTGAGTGGAACTTTCTCCTTATATTTGGAATATGGAGGTAATAAGGCTGAATTGACTTGTAATGTTGTATCTGTGGGAAAGAGGTTACAGAGTGGAGAATAATGGTTTTAGTGATACAAGTCTTACTAATTAACCTATAGCTGTGGAGAAGAGGTGGATTCCTACCTTTCCCAAGGGTAATTGCATGTTAGTGAATATAATGATCTCAATGGGAATTGTAACTCAGTTCTCCAATTAACAATTCCAAGCCATTATCCATTACATCATCTGTACATCCAAGCTTACAGCATCTGGTATTCTTCATCTAGGTAGTGACCAGGCTCGACATTGCTTAACTTCAGTGATCGTATGGAAACTGGTGTTGTAATATGATGTGGCTGTAAGCCAACTTTATCAAGACAGAAAAGTGAGAATTGAAAACTGGTAATAGAATCAATGATGGATTTGCAAATAGTAAAGCTATTTATTTTCTTTTACTTAAATACTGATTTAATTTTTTAAAAGTTAAGGAATTATTGATGGAAATTTTATAGAAATAGTGTAAAATTTGTGATTATAGGTTTATATATTGTGAGAACTATTTTATCCAAAAAAAGATATGCAAAGGAAAATATTTTTTTAAAAAAAAGGTTTAAAGAGAATTTAAAAAAAATAATTTTTTGCTTTCCTATAGGTTTATATATTTTGAGAGATATTTTATCCAAAAAAAGATATGCAAAGAAAAATATTTTTTTAAAAAAAAGGTTTAAAGAGAATTTAAAAAAAATAATTTTTTGCTTTCCTATAGGTTTATATATTGTGAGAGCTATTTTATCCAAAAAAAGATATGCAAAGAAAAATATTTTTTTAAAAAAAAGGTTTAAAGAGAATTTAAAAAAATAATTTTTTGCTTTCCTATAGGTTTATATTTTGAGAGCTATTTTATCCAAAAAAAGATATGCAAAAAAAGGTTTAAAGAGAATTTAAAAAAAATAATTTTTTGCTTTCCTTTGCATTTTGTTTCAAGAAATATTATTGAATTTTATAATATTAAATTTTATCATCACTTAGTAAACTAAAATGTAGTAAAATGATTTCGTTATATTTCTTAAATAATAATGTTTTAATAAAATAAAAAATATCAAATAATAATATATAAATATTGAATAAATATTAATAAATATATTTTAATATTTAATATAATAATATAAATTAAATAATATTTTAATATTATTTATAATTTAATAAATAATATTTATTTAATAAATAATATTTTATTAAATTGAAACATATTTGTAATTTTTTGCCCACTGTACTTAAAACGAAAGCATTTATTCGGTCGAACTGAGAATGCTTAAAACGAACAGAAATTTATGAATAAACGAATAGCAGAATAACAGAATGTCGTTTTGTGAACGTGCTAGTTTAACTCCGAATGTGCCATAAACATTTTTGTGGTTCCGGGCTAGCAAGGAATGAGAAGCGTGTGATGCCGTCGTTTAAGCGGGTTTTGCGACCACCACCACCTCCGCTTATTGTCCAAGAAGAGGACGATCTGGCTGGGAAGTTCTTGCATCCCCAGAGCTTCCCTGGCCTTTTTTTGAAAGTCTAGGCGGTCGGTTGGTCGGTCCTTTTGGGGTGGGTATACGTCGTGGTCCATACCGTGGGTCGGTCGGTTGTGTGCGCTTTTCTCTACCTTTTTCCGCCGTCCGTGGTCCGTGGTCGCCACTGGGAAAAGAGGAAGGGATGTTGACACAATGGGTAAACTGAAGTGTTTCGAGATCTACCTGGACAGCAACAAGTCTGTCTACCATCCCGGGGAAAGGGTCACGGGCCAGGTGATTGTCGAACTCAAGGGTGATATGAAAATGCGATCCCTTCGTGTCTTTATGCGGGGTGTGGCGAAGGTCCACTGGACTGAGTCCCGAAGCACTGGGAGCAGACTTGGATCCTATACGGAACACTACAATGCCGAGGTAGAATATTTCTTCAAGAGGCAGGTTCTCTTTGGTGGAGGTAAAGTATTCATCATTAACATTATTTTATTTACTATTCTCTTTCTTTTTTTATTTGTTTAATATTTATTGTTTTTGTCTGCCATGTTTTTTAAACTACTATTTTTTTTTTTTAGTCTCTTCTCATCAACTCTACCCTATTTCTTGTTTTTCTTTATTTTTAAACGTTTTTTAAGACATTTTTATTTATTTATCTTTCGTGTACAGAAACAATTTTTTTAACACTTGATAAATAATTATTTCTTAAACACCTGATAATTTATTGGGGATAGGTTCAAATACTACCAGTGAATCTGGAATTGATTTTTTTTTTTTTTTTTTTTTCGAAAATGTTATTTTTTATTTTTATTTTTAAAGAAATGTTTACCATCAGTTGCTACTGTATTTTATTAAAAAAAATTACGAATTTTCAGTTATTTATTAGAACATTCTGGGCGGTATTTTTAACCCTGTTTTTAGTAGAATGATATACGTAAAAAAAAAAAAAGACATCGGTCAACAACATTACACAAAAACAAAATTGAAGCTTTAAAAAATTTGTACTGTTTTAAAATGTCTCGAAACCTGAAAATGTCATTTCAACATGATATAAGAAACAGATTTAAATATTTTTCAATACGAAACATTAAGTGGAATAATTCTTCCTTCTTTAAAAGACAGATTCTCTTTGACAGAGAGATTCGTATCATCATCATGATAGTTTTTTTTTTTTTTTTAATTTTTTACCATTATTTCTTAAATTGAAACAAAAATCTCATCTTCGAAATTTTTGTTTTAGTCTTTTTTTTTTTATTTTTAAATATTTTAGCTTCTGTAGAAAAAAAATACCCCCTCCTTATTTTTTTTTTTTTTTAACTGATTAAAAAAAATGCAAATCAATTAATAATTAAAGATAACAAAGTAATTAGGAAGCACTGTTGCATATTGTTTACAAACTTGCGTTATTTTTTTTTTAGCAAGGCGTTTTTTGTTTTTGTAGAAAGCAATAATTAAAATTAAAAATTATCTTTTTAATTTTTTTTCTATATGATCTCAAAACAAAATTTTAGTTTTAATTACCCTTTGTAACGAGTTAGTTTTAAATCGAGAAAAAAAAAACAACCAAAAAACGACTACATTTTAAAATTAATTTAATTTTTACTTTCTGTACGATCTGAAGAGATACTGTTTTTTTTGTCTGTTCATGCTACGGATGACCAATAGGGTTTATTATTTTAATACTTAATTATTATTGTTTTTGTAAAGTGTAAGAAACCTTGCATATTATTGCAAGGTTTCTACTTTGGAAATCAATTGCAGTTATTCATGACTAAATAAAAACAATAATAAACATCGTCATCACTTTTACTTTGTCTTTCATTGTTTGCAAACAAAACAAATATCGTTCGTTTGAATATCGACCTGAGGAATTTTAAATCTAATAATTAATCATCTTCCTTATTAACAATTTATTTTAGTTTTTCTTTAATGGTCAAACAAAAATATCGTATTGTCACTATTATTGTGGCTTTTTTTGATATTTTTTAAAAAAAGCATACGAGATTATGCGCGTGTTTCTTTTTCGGAATTAAATGGTGTCATCATGTCATTTTTTTAGGGTTTTCCATAACACGGAAAAATTCAATTTTTTAAAATTTGAAAACTAAAAAATACTAAACAAAATAAACATTAAAATTTTAAAATGATCTAAAAATCTCTTACTATTTTTTTTTTCACCACTACTAGATATTTATTTCTGTAGTGTTTTTGTCTGCTTTATTTATTTATTTTTCTTCAAGTTATAATTCAAATTGTTTTTAGTCTTTCTTTTTCCAAAAGGAAATTAAAAACCCCAGAAATATTTTTCTTAATTATCCTTTTTTTTTTTTTTTTTTTTTTAAAAAAAAAAAAAAAAAAAAAAAAAAACTTTTCTAATTAATAGTCATTTTCACTTGTTTAGTAGTGGTTGTAATCACTCAGTCTTTTAGTAATATCGATAGTAGTAATTATTTTCTAGACTACTATTGTTTTTGTTGTGTATTATTACTATTATTACATAATTTATATTTTATTACTTTATGGACTTAAGAATGTTGCACTTCCTGGGGGTGAGAATGATGCTGTTGCTTTCTTCTTCTTTCTCATGCATTCCAGAAATGCTCTTTTTTTTTTTTTTGTTTTTTCATGTGAATGCTGAAACAAACAAACAGCTAAAAATCATACCTACCCACTACTAAGTAACGACAAAACAAGAACGGAACCTAGTGATACCAAGATAATCTATCTCCACAAAGACTTAATTATTATTTTTGCTTCACTTCACTTCGTATATAAAAACTAAAGCCAATTTTTGTTGAATAGTTAAACAAGAAAATAAATATAAAATATTTGCAACAAAAGTGCAAAATAAAACAATAAAAACAAACTAAAAAAAAAAAAGTCTCAACAAATACCACCTGTATTGATACCTTTTTTTAAAATCTTAGTTAAAAATGGAATTATTACGAAATATGTGGTCGCGTGAGCATATTACAATGCGCTCTATAATCAAGAAAAACATTTATTTACTCTTCCATGTTTATTAAGTTTTTATTCGTTTTTAAAATTTGATTTATTAGGAATCTTTCAGATTATAAAACGAACTTACTTTGTGGTATTAAAAAATACATTCACAATATGAAGCCCGGTAAAAAAAATAACAAACAAACAATATGATGTCTTTAAGTCTTTTAGAATATGGCCGCGCACTGTCTTTCGTCTTCTTACAAGTGAACCACTTTCTTTGACTCTAAAACTGCTTAAATCAAAAGTAGTTTTAAAATTAACAGTGCATATTATTTTTGCTTTCTTTTTTTTTTTTGTAGCTAACAGCTAACTTCTTTTTTCTTCTTAATTCCGCTCAACTTAAAAATTGTTTTGGTTTATAGTTTTAAATTAAAAACCTTTGAAAAGTTTTTTTTTTCTGGTGTCATCATCCTCAGGTGTCTGTAAATTATTGCTATTCCTTTCTAAGAAAATGTGATAGTATCGATTCGAGATCGAATTCCGGAGTGGATACGTTTTTTTTTGTTTTTTTTTGTTTTTTTTTGTTTTTTTTTCGATTCACTTGTTTTCTAACTGGTCATAAACCCCGAACAATTTAAATAAATCTTATTTTAAAATATTAAAACAAAAAATATTCTCATTGAAGCATTTGCTTAGCCAAAAAACTTTAAAACTTAATTTTATTTTTCATTTTCACGAAAGAAACTGATTTCCATTTCAATCTTTCTTTTGTTAAAAATTAGAACACAATTAGTTTATCACGTAACGGTAAAAAAAAAATAAATGAAATTAAAAACAATTGTAAAAAATGAAAGGTTTGAATAAAAATTAAAATATTATAAAAATCTTCTAGTTTTACTAATTTTTTTTAATTCTACATCGTTATCTTTCTAACCGAACGATTAATAATAATATTTTCTTAATAAAATAACTGTTATTTTATCTCTACTATTTTTTATGTATTTTTAATTTTAATTTAGATATTAATTTTACAGAATTATTAAAAATGAAGCAAGTTTTTTTTCCAATTTTTTAAAAGTTTTTAGTACTGAAATTACTAGTTAAAAATTACACTACACAGTTAACTTACAGTGTACACATAAATTTTAAAAATAATTCTTTTTCATTTTTAAAAATTATTCTTTTTATTTTTAAAAATTCAAGAATCTTTCCTTTCATATTGCTGACAAACTCCGGCACATTGGTTTTTTCTGGGGTTGTTTGTCAAAAATTGCATTTAAAATATTTCCGGCTAATTAATATTTCTTCATTTTTAAATCAAAACAAAATAAAATTTAATAAATATTTTCCAGTTTATCATTATTTACGTGCCATATTCCCTAAGGAACTGTCATTATTGTTCATATTTTTAAAAAAGCCAAGGAAACCCTTACTGAAAAATAAAATGTATTTTAAAAGGTTTTTTAATTTAAATGTCAGACAAAAAAAAAAGAGATTTAAAAAAAAAAATAAAATCTGTCGTTGGGTTTTTTGGTTGTCACGCTTGTATAGATTTTTAGAGCAGTAACAGGAAAAGCTTTATTTTTTTGTTAGTTACACTGATTTTTTGGTCGCTCTATAAGTCTTTTAGTGACAACGTTTCGGCCGTTGTACATACCGATCTTCTTCAGGTGTCTGTCGTATTCTCGGAAATTACTTCTTTTTGTTGGCAATTTCATAAGAATATCGTACAAAACAAGTAAAATATGTGAATTGTTTGTTAAATTATTGTAAAAAATGGAGTAAAAAAACAGCAAAAAAGTAAAGAAAATAGATATCCCTTTTTTAGTTTCTTTTATTTCGTTTCCTCCTTGAAGGATCGCGTCTTTAGAATTTAGTAATAATACAAGATTTAAATTACAAGATTAAAATTGGTTATTTTTATCCCTAAAAAATTAACTTATGATGACATCGACAGTCTACTCTAGATGACAATTATTACTTTGAATAAATAATAATTCACTTCTGTTTTTTACAATTTCTTTCATACTGAATTTCGTACTATCAACAATGACTTTATTAAAATAATTTCCGTATTAAATTTTTAATTCTGCTATCAGTAAAAAACAAATAGTTTATCTGTTAACTGTTGCTCTAGTCTAAAAGGATCTAAAATTTAAAATAACCATGAAACAACAATCCTTTTTTCTAGGGGATTATTTTTTAGGCTCTATGGAGAACAAACTTTCAATAAAGTAGGAAAGATAGATAAGGGAAGTGTTTAACAATAGCCTATGTGTGTAGTGAAAATTTAGGGAAAGGAAAATAAATGTTGTACAAAGCAATCCTTTTTCAATAGAATACAAAGACAGTAGTAGTAGTTGCAAGAAACACGAATCATGAAAGAAGGAAGGATCAACAAATGAATCAACATCGTATTTCGTTTTCTTCATTTAAATTTTGAAGACTTGTAACAAAACACTAAACAGTATTTACGAAAGCTTAGAAAAATACTGATTTGTTTGTTTGTTTTTTTAAATATACTTTTACGATTGAATTAAAAAAACAAAATTGTTACCTTAAAAAAAAAAACGAAATTCTCCATAGTTCCTTCCCTAAAAATAAACTTGAAATTTATTTTATTGAGGCAATATTTGACCAGCCAATAATAACGGGTCTCATAAATGACTACAGAATAAAAATGTTTGAAGAATGAACAGGTTTTGGGAGCATCTTCCATTTTTGTACCCGAAACGTTTTCCATGGACCAAATATTAGATTGGTGCAAAAATAATGACGTAATAATGTCGTTTTTTAACGTATTTTTTAACGTCAAAAAACGACATTATTACGTCATTATTTTTGCACCAACCTAATACTTCCCTTAAAAATTACTTTCCCTACTCTCATATTTTGAGGACACATTTTTTCCATACAAACGAAATTAAAAAATATAATTCAATTTCTGTAATTAATAAGAATTTTTAAAAGGAATAAACCATTGAAATATAGGCGCGATCCCCTTTAGTGTATAAGAAAAAGAAAGTTTTTTTTTTGTTTTTTTTGCACTACTGAATTTGAAAAAAAAAAAAAAAAAATATGCAATATAATTTTTATTTAAATCTCCACAGCAAAGAAAGTACATCCGACATTTTTTTTTGTTTTTTACAAATTCTTCTTGAACACAAGTTGAATTATATATTTAATTTATTCGTTAAAAAATGAATAACCGTGCAGTGCACATACCAGGTAAAAAGGCGAAATAATTCAGTACGTAGTATGCAAAATAATAAATAAACGTTTCGGATGTTAAAATTAAAGACATCTGAAATCCTCGAAAAGTGTTGATATAATTTTAAAAATAATTGTCATTTAAAGGAAAAAAAAATCTGTGCCCATCACGTGATCAACATTAAAAAAATTGGCAAAGACTTCACAAATTAGACAATTATGTACGGTTGTATTTTTAGTTGAAGACTTTTATCATCAGCTGTTAATTTAAAGACAAAAACAGAACTCTTAATCGACTCATTAAGAACTTGAAATTTAAAAATGTTAGTGTAGTAATGTAGTTTTTAGGTAATTCTTCAAAATTTGCTTTTTTTTTTTTTTTTTTTTTTTTTTTAAATAAAATTATTTGTCATTTAAATGTTCTTTTCAAAAGATTAGTATTCTCCTATTTTTTTTAAAACACTATGCATTCTTTTTCTGTCTCTTGGCCTACATGCAAAAAACGAATTGTCAACCTATTTTCATTTTCATCATTCTGTTTCAGGTGTCTTGATTAATGAACACTGCTTCATACTGCTTTTCCCCCCTTAATTCTTTTTACACTAAAATCCCTGAATGATAAGGTTTTTTATTTATTTTTTTAATAACTAGCCTAGTAACTGGAAAAAAAAAAACTGTTTTAAAAAGTTATTGATTCGTGTTTGTTTTAAAAATAAATTCTTGAAAAACGATTGCACATGATGACATGTCACTGTCTGTAAATTTTATTGAGTTGAGCTGCACCTCTGATCCTAACCCCAGTCCCAGCACATTTTCCTGAAAATTCTCTAATTGACAATGATCATCAGAAAAATTGAATTTAAATTTTAAAATGATAATTTTGGGCTCTTGGCTCATTTTGAAAAGTAAAAAAACAAAAACAAACTATCGACTTTTGCATTGGCACATTTTCTTTATTAATTTCTCGTAGACTTTCTTGCATGGATCGCGAATATTTTGTTGGCCTTGTGCCAGATTCTATGTGAAAACGGTAGTTGATATTATTTTAACTCACGACTACCTAGTTTTACTTTAAGACAAGTGCAGAAACGGATTTTTTTTTTTCGTGTTAAAGATGAGCAGTAATAATTCCATACGAGAAAAAAAAACAAAAAAAAAAAACGAGTCGTTAATATTGCATTCATCACTCCTTTTTTTTTTTTTCTTTTTAAAATAATCAATTCACCCCAAGCAAGGTGATATTGCCACAAACTCGCAATGGCTACTGGGAGTGAAATAAAAGACTTAGGGAAGAAACCAGAAACCCAACCTGAAACACAGAACCAAGAATAGACCTCTACTCCTGTTCAAAAGACTGGAGAGGAGTATGAATCGGGCGGTAGATGACCCGATCAACTCCTATTGAGAAGAAAAAAAAACAGAAATAGTGAATAAAATTTCAGTGTTCAGGTAAAGACGTTAGATAGAAGTAGTGTTGAAGTAGACGTTAAGGAAATGGAAACCCAGTTCTAAACAGGAAACAAGGGATAAACAGTTCAACTAGTATGCTTGTAAAATCCACGATACACGCATATAAGTAGAATAACCTAAATTTTGCACCAAATTTTAGATTGGTCTTGTTTAGTATTTAGTAGTGCACTACAGTCACATTTACTTTGTTCCATTACCATGTCTTAGATTATTTATTACACCCCCCCTTTATTTTTTTTTCCCTCAATTTGGATTTATTCATTGTAGTTTTCTTTTTGCTGTCATAGAATTCTGTACACTAATATCTCCATGGAATTGCTTGCGCAGCTTTTAAACCTATTATCAATATTATCTCGCTTGGGAATCAAGGATTAAAAGTGACCTTGCCTTGTGTAGAAAAAGTAGACATGATCTCATATTGATAGTTAATTTGAAGAATGAATATACAATAGTCCAGACAATTGTTCATGGAATAAGTCATTTTTTCCCCTACCCTCTCCATTTCAATTTGATGGAAATGTTAAACCAAAGATTACCCAAAGTCAAAGCCATGATATATTTCAATTGCTCCTTTTCCATTTGCTAAAGATTGTGTGATATAAGCTTAGGCAATTCTGTATCTTTCAAAACATGACTGACGAGGCAGATTTTTTCTTGTAGTAGGTTGCCATTTCTTTCTGTAGTAGACCAGTTGCCATCTGAGACTATAGAACCCAGTCTGTACTGCTATTTACCGATAGCTGGGGGGGGGGAGAGAAGAGGATTCATGCCTTTCCCAAGGCTATTAGCATGTAAGTGAATGTAATGGATTTGACTGGAATTGGAACTTTGCTCTCTGATTCCTCAATCCGAGCCACTATCCATCATTCCACTATGCCTCCTTCCTTTGTATTAGCACCCAGAAATATAGTATCTATTTTTAGGATTTATTTCCTAAATCAAATGTAATATAATGTAGCTAACCATTTACTTTTTTTTTTTTTTTTTATCTTCATGGTAATTGTTCTTTTTATGAATTTAAGTGTATTACTAGATTGGTGGCTAGGTCTCATCATTTTATAGTTGAAATTGCTAAATGTGACTAAGTTCTATACTAACAGTTTCTTCTCTTGTACTTTGCACTTGTGGAACTCTCTTCTGGACTCTTGCTTTCCAGTTAACTTTGATCTAAAATTAAATTTAAATGCAATGTAATCATTATTTTCTGTCTTGTTAATTCCTGTTCTTTCATTGTCCTCTCTCTCCTTAATAATGTTTTCTTTTTCTCATATTTTTTCACTTTCAGTCACGCCTTATGTCTTAGTGGCTTTATTGCTTTGCTTGGGGTGAAATGATTAAAAAAATGTATATCTGCTACCCACTCTTTTTGGTTTTGTTGTTGAAGATTGTATTTGACGAAGCAAAATCACATGCACTTGCCACTTTATATAAAATTTGTCATTGTTCATTTTTTTTCTCTTTAAATCTATATTTATTAAATAAAAAGAAAAACAAAAGACTGTTTAATCTCTTTAAATTTGATATTGAAAGGAAGAAACAAAAAAAAAATTAGAAGATTTACATTAAGTATATTGTTTTCTATCTTAATTCTTGTTCTTTTATTGTCCTCTCTCCTTAATAGTATTTTTTTTTTCATATTCTCTAACACTCAGTGAGGCCTTGTGTCTTAATGGCTTTATTGCCTTGCTTGGGGTGAAATGATTAAAAAATAATTGCTCTTTCACTGTCGGTCAGTCATGTTTTATGTGTGATACATGCTTAGGCGATCATGTATCTTTCAATACATGACTGACGAGGCAAATTTTTTCCTGCAATAGGTTGCTATTTTTTTCTGCAGTAGACCAGTTGTCATCGAAAGCTATAGAACCTGGTCTGTCCTGCTATTTACCCATAGCTAGGGGGGAGAAGAAGATTCCTACAATTCCCAAGGTTTTTAGCATGTAAATGAATATAATGGATTTGACTGGAATTCGAACTCGTCTCTCTGATTCCACAATCCAAGCCACTATCCATTACACCACCATGCATCCACTGTACAGTTCCTATTTCTAGAGTTTATCACTGGAGAAAAAATTTTATTTTTAATTTGTCATATAGGAAGAAAATGAGTATCTGCCAACACTGAAGTTCAAGTGTGACACTCTGGACTGATGAAAATATATTTTCCGCCAGGAGTATAATTAGCGGTGTCAAGCTACGGACTGAAGTGATTATTGAGTGAATATTGAGTAGAACTATCCAGTCAAATTAGTGTGAATTATTGTGCGTTGATGATTTGGGTTTTGATTTAGGATTTACCAGACGTTAAGTCGAACCACGCTACTAACAATGTATTCACTGAAATGGTTAATTATCTTTGGTTGACTTTTACTTCTTTGTTCTTGTTAAGTATTGTGGTTGTAATTAAATACTGTTTTATTTTAACATTGAAGTCTTGAGTTATATTTAATTATTAATGGCCACCTTATGTCACAAAATAATTAAACTAAAGGACATTTTTCTATTGATGATTTTAAAACTTAGCACATGATAACGACACCCATTTAGAACACTCGTTAAGGATTGAACTCATTAATGGTTTGTAAGACTTGTCTGCTAATCAAAACTTAACAATGAAGTGTCGACAGAAACTGTACTGTGCATTCAAATCACTTTCAACCCTTTTTAGGGTGCATAATGAAGAAAGAGGGCCTAGAAAATTTGACACTCACAAGACCTATTGAAGGCAAGCAGAGGAAAGCAACATGTAACCTACTTAAAGAGCTTGTGTAAATGGTTGGCAAAAAATAAATTAACAGAGATAGCAAAAAGATAAACTTTAGTAAGGGCTACAAAGGATAGGAAATTGTAGAGAGCCATGATCACCCACATCCTGAAGGGACATGACACACAGAAGATGTATCTTATATTAAATAAAACATTTATATTTGCTAAACAATCATGAAATATTTTTTTACAAACTGGAATAAGCTAAAACAATTTTTTTTTTTTAATTTAGTCAATTTAGTCCTAAAATTCCAATTAGCTTTAAAAAAAAGATTTTTTTTTTATTAGAATAATGTTCACCTTGTACAAGACCCAAGAGTCACTCAAGGTAGAGGGTTACAGAGTAAGAGGCTCAGTTTATAGGGATATGTGGGGAAGATAATGGTTAACCCTAGACTTAGAGAGGTTAAGATTGTAATGGCCAGGAAAACATTCTCTTGGGAGTCAGTTTCACAAAGCAGCAGTTCGTGGTAAGAAGCTGCTTGAATGGAACTTACATCTCACCAATGGAATATGAAGGGAATGAGAATGGTTCGCTACAGATAGCATGGCAGGGTGGGTCCTAGATGTGAAGGTTAGAACTGGTAGAACTAAAGCATTTAGTTTGTCTGAACACTTTTCATGGAAATACTGATAGATCAGTGAGAGGCTTACAATGTTTCAGCTGTGTTAAAGGGGTTTTAGGGTGGAAAATAATTCATTACCCACAAGGATGTGGAGACACTTTTTGACTCTCTATCCAGACTGGAAAATGAAGACTAGACAGCAGTACTTCATTTTTGGCTTGATCCATCTCTTGTAGTGGTAGCAGATAGGTACATACTGGAGCGATACAAGGAACCAACCATATTTTTTAGCTTCTTTAGCAATGGATTTTGTGTATGAATTCCACTTGAGGTTTGGGTTGAGCTTAAGTCCAATAGGCCTTCAAGGCATGGGGCCTTTTTCAGAGAACACCCATTCAGGCTCTGCTCAGTAATGATGGAACATCACTAGTTTGGTTTTCAAGGCATTGAATGTAACTAACCAGTTTTTCCCCTACTGAGCTGTTGAAGCTCGGTCAGAGGAGAGATCAGCTGCCACTCTCTGGTCATCTAGAGTTTTGGAGGTGCACTTATATACCGTTACATCATCAGCATGGATATTCACAGATAAATGATCAGAATAAAATATAAGGTAAAAAATGGATTGAACTGAGAATCTAGCCTTGGGGAGACACCTGTCTTGATCACTTGGGCCTCAGGAGACTGACCATTAACAACTAGCTTCATAAATTATTAAATGTATATCTTTCAAGATCTTTCTTTGGCCCTGACACTTGGCATTGCGAATTCAATTTTGGTGTTGGTCAGTTCATTAGTATATCAGGGAAATGGGCCTTACAACAACATTTTTCGAATGCACACTGTGCATCAATAAATGTGGTATGGGCAGGTTTGATTTTTATCTGTAATATAAATTGAAAAATAATGACTTCAATAAAAAAAATGTCTTAACAATATCTTTGTATAGTCACACAGTAAATATATCCTACTTTAGATTATTAAAATTCAGTGAAAGGAGAATGAAAAGTTATTGGCTTCAACCAGTTCTTTGAATCCGATCAAATTAATTTATTTTTAAACAGCTTGTTGGTGGGACTGAGATCTTTTGACACACCTCTCCTCAGTACATCTCATAATGTTTTGGTCTGATTATTCATTGGATACATGGTATAATTTTAGGGTAAATTTATTTATATATATTATTTTTTTTATTTTTTTAATAATTTTTAAACAACCCTAAACTCTCTAGTTGGTCAAAAGATAAATTTCTAAGCAAAGATTAAAAGCCATGAGAAACCATTCATTATTGTCATTAAAATTAGTCATTCCCAAACGCCATTGAAAATGAGTTAAAAATGATAATTTAAAATCAGTGAATTTTGTATTAATTTTTTATAATGTTGACAACGATACATTTAATAACATAATACTGATTGTACAATGGCTGCTATGATCACCAAAGTTAAGCAGCATTGAGCCTGGTCACTACTTAGGTGGGTGACCATTTGGAAATATCAGGTGCTGTAAGCTTGGATGTGTTCATGGTGTAATGGATAATGGCTCAGAATTGTTAATTGGACAGTCAAATTCCAATTTCATTTGGGTTTGTTATATTCAGTTACGTGCAAATACTCTTGGGAAATGTAGGAATCCACTTCTTCTCCCTCAGCTATGGGTTAATTAGTAAGACTTGTATCATTAAACCATTAATATCTCTCATCAAAAAAAAAATATATTATAATCTAAAATATTTTCTGGCTTTAAATAATCTGCAGAAGTTTTATAACCTGTAGAAAATGAATCAATCTCTCCTTAATGTTTAATTTTATTTACATTTTCTGGGATATAAATGTATAAGATCTAACGTGGACACAAAGTGAGGGAGCAGTCTATATAATGATTGCAATATAGAATTGATCCCCCACTTTATATCCGCATTATAATTTCTTGTTTGTTTACCTAATTCTGATTAGGTATGAATCCACCTCTTCTCCTTCCAGCTATGTGTTAATTAGTAAGAATTGTATTACTAAAACATTATTATCACCAAAAAGGAAAAAAATAAAAAATAAATTGCGTACAAAATATTTAGATTTCAGCTTTTATTAATCAACAGAGATTGCTATGCTGCTAAAACAACTAATCAAACAACCAAGATCGGATTAAAAAAATGTTTGTTCAATTAATCCAAACCGAGTCAGAACTTTTCAGCATTCTTTCATTTAAATTTTTAAAACAAAAAACATTCAAAAATGGTGGATTGCAAAAAATTGAAAGGTTGAATTTAAAATTGGTTATATTTATTATACACTGGTTAGATCAGACTAGTATTTCCATCTTGATGGTTATCATCATAGCATTTTGACCATTATACTTTCCAGCCTTCATCAGTTGTCTTTTGGTGTTGATAAACATCCAGGAATTTTGAACTGAACCCTTTATTTAATCCTTGGTAGTATATTGTTTTGTTGTTTTTTTTTTTTTTTTTTTGTTATATGAAAAAAACCCAAAAAGTGACAACTGCTTTGACATAACATTTGCTACTCAAAAAAATTCGGGCAATATGATCAAGAAAAAATATTTATCTGAACCCTTAGATACTGCCATCTCCTTTAAAGTAATCTGTTGCTTGATGCTTGCTTGTAATCTGATAAAGTTTACGAGCAAGTCTGTGTTTTGTCCACATAAGCTGTTTAAATTCCCCAAATTTCTTAGCAGCACATTGATTATGATTTAATGATTCATATATGTATCAATAGCTTGTTTTATTTTCCTAGCTTGTTAAATTCCCCAAATTTCTTAGGAGCACATTGATTATGATTTAATGATTCATATATGTATCAATAACTTGTTTTTATTATCTTTATTTTTTTTATCCAAAGTTAATTTTATGTAGTAGTAGTAGTAATATGCATCCATTTATCTTGCAAGATAATGTTAGTGCCCAGTTTGGTCAAAATCAGTGAACAGCATATGTAGTGGCTTAACAGTCCAATCTTTGCATGGTACTCTCTTCTGCAGGTGTGGCAGATGAAGCTGTGATGTAGAATGAAGATCTGAGAGTACTCTCTCTCCGCTTCCTGCATGGTCATCTAATTTCCAGCAGTTGGTTTCACTTTTTTCTGCCTATCATGACTTCTTGAACAGCTTGGAGTCATCCATTGCAATTGTCTGCTAGCTGTTCCCAGCTACCAGAGTCAATGCATGTCAGTTTCAGGTTCCTCTTGCAGATGTCTTTGAAATATGAGCTGGCCATAGCATACCAGACAGTGTCCTGTGGTCAACTCACTGTACAAGATGTCTTTTAACATAAATTCATCATTCATTCAATTTATGTGACCCAGCCATTGAAGACAACATTGATAGATGAGAATATCAGTCTGCTTGCTCCAGTACAGCCATGTTGGTAACTATCTCTCCGTACGATTTCTCGAGATATGTCATAGGCAATGGAGATGATGCTTTTCAGGTGGTTTTCCTGCTTGGTGTATACTATCCAGGTTTTGCTACTGTCAAGCAGAATACTAAGTATACATACCTGGAATACCTTTAGTTTGGTCTGTAAAGTCAGCTGGCTGTTGCTCCATTTGGTCATCACTACTGCTGCTTTGGTGATGCATTTGCCAATTTCCAGGTCAAGCGACAGGTTGTTGCTCATGGCAGCTGGCAGACATGTGAAGTGATCTATGACCTCAAGCACCACATGCTGATTGATGGAGATGCAGAAACATTTTGACCCATGACATTAGTTTTTTTTTTTTTTTTATGTGAATGGTCAGCTTCAATTCCTTATAGGCATGGTTGATGGGCTGTTGTTGGAGATTGTGCATGATCAGCAAACAGCATTCCTCTGAGTACTGTGTACACCTTGGTCTTTGCACTCAGGTGGGCTAAATTTAATAATTTACATTGTTTCTTGTGTGTAAGTATACACCTTTGAATTGTCTGAATGCCAAGTTCAAGTTGGTGTTATAATACATCCTTGTTTTACAATAACTTGAATTGTGAAGGGCCTTGAAGTTTCACCATCATTGCTGACCACACCCTGCATGTTTTCATGAAAGCAGGTGATGATGCTCAGCAACTGTGGAGGACAGGCAATTTTCATTAGTAACTGAAACCAACCTTTTTCTTTTTTTATGAGAGATCAGTGAATATCACATTCATTGATCTCGTGGCCTAGTGGCACCTGTTGTTTACAACAATTCTTCTAGAGAGATCATGTCAACTGTGGATCTCTTAGCTCTAAATCCACATTCTGATTCTGGGTAGATGCAATCAGCAAGTACTTGGAGTTGAGCTAAAAAAGACTTTTCCAACAATACTTAATCAGGAGATCCTCCAGTAGTTATTGTAGTTGCTAAAGGTGCCCTTGATTTTTATACAGGGTAATTTTTTTCTATAATTATTTTTATATACTGGGTAATTATTTTTATATATATTTTTATACTGGGTAATTATTTTATATGACTGTAATTATTTTAGATAAATTTTTATACTGGGTAATTATTTTGGCATTGCACATGTCCCAATGAACCTTGCCTTCTCTCCAGCAAAGACTCGGGGAAACTATGGAATGGTTTCAGTAAATCTGGCTTACCACATTTGATGATTTCTGCTGGTATGCCATCTTAAGTCAAGTTCACTAACTTGTGATCGACCCATTGTCCTATTTGTTTGTCTTTGTAATTGATTTCCCTATCGTTGATTTCAGTAGCGCATACTTTTTTGTTGGTTTGCTAGTTGTTTGTTTAATGTCCTCATACATGTTCTGGATGTTGTCTGACAGCTGGAGTCAGTAGTCATTTGCATAGCAATGTAGTGTTTTGGGCTTCTTCATAACCTTTTTCTGCTGACAAGTTCTCCAAACAGGATGATATGTGGGAGTGAAGTAATGCATTCTCAACTGGTATTTCTTCTTTGAATGGTGGAGATTCTTAGGTTTTAACTTTACCTTTTCGGAGATCAAGGAGTGGTCAGTGTTACAGTTGCAGTACTGTGGTAGCTTACAATGCTCTGCATATGATAACTTTCAATGATTCTTACCTGAAAGTTTTTGTATGGTCAATTCTCTTTATCTTGTATTTTAAAGTATCATAATCAATAACTGGTGGTCATCCACTTCTGTCCTTTATTTCAAGTTACTATCCATAAAAGGTTTCAGATAGTATGGTTAGGTATTGTTTCATTTCTTTTCCAGTTCTGGGTATGACGATAGACTATGTCTGGCAGCAAGGCCTCTGATTATGGTATTGGAGGTTCTGAGGAACCTAGAACCATTCTTAATTGCTGTTGTTCCCAGGTCCACCCTGACCCTGGGGTGGTAGCTTCTGTTTGTGTCCCAGCTATGGGCAAATAGTGAACCTCCAAACAAAAACAATCATAATGAAAGTATAAAAATTGTAAAAATACCAGCAATATATTTTTATATGAAAAATTACCAAATTTATAGTGAAATGACCAACAATACATTTTATCTGTAGTATACAGTTACATTCAAAATATATTTAGTTGAATTCATGAAATTTGTTCAAAATATTTAGATTTCAGCATTAAATAACCCATAGAGATGTTGATATGCTGCTAAACAAAATCAACTAAATCAAATCATTTCTTTTCACTTCCTCTATTCTGTATGTTCAGAATCTTTAAGGACCAATCTAAAATAATGCCTTAAAATTGCCAGAATCACAGTACGTGTGTAACATCTGAAGTTGAAAGTAGAGATGAATAGTACTGATAAGTAATATATATAACAAGTTTTATCTGTGCTCTGAAATAATGATGGCTATATTTAAGTTATTTCGCAATTGTCTTTTTTTGCCATCTATGATTTTCATCTGTACAGTTAACTCTGCTTTTGCATTTAAGAACAAATTCTGCTTTTAGATCATTAAAATAAAAATTTCCAAGAAAACCAAGGAAAAAAAGAAAAAAATCAGTTTATTACCATTATTATTTCCCGTTTTTATTAATGGTATATTTACTTCTAGATATCAATGCCTCCTGTTACCATATTATCAGGATATTTCATTACCAACAAATGGATTGAATGATTGATTTGCTATTGATATTTAATTGTAAGAATTTTGGTGGGATTTACTGATACAATTCCTTCTATTTAACCCATAGCTGGAGGAGAAGAGGTGGATTTATACCTTTCCCAACAGTATTTGTATATAAGTGACTGTAACAAACCCAATTGGGACTCAAACTCTGCTCTCTGGTTTTTCAGTGTTGCTTAAGTGATCTTACAAGAACCAGTGTTTCAACATAATATGGCTGTAAGCTTATCAACAAATGTAGATCAGGTTGCATGATTAATAAATAATATAGTAACATTATATTTTATGTTATACAATAGATAATATTATTAATAATGTAGGGAAGTCATAGATAGTTTTTAGATGTGTATATGGAATAATCTTTGGTGTAAAAGGCCTGCAAAAAGTAAAATAATTTCCATACAGTCTAATAATTTATTAATCAGATCTCACTTAAAAGCTATATATTGATTAATTTCTGTAAACTTTTAATCTTTCAAGACTGGGAACATTTTTGGAGAAAAGGTGTGTTAAGTACTGTATATACTCACATATCATGCGACTTTTGAAGCTAATTTGACTCCAGTAAATGGATGTATAGTTTGGACAATAGCTTAGTCAGTGCCAGCAGTACATACACTAATTTTATATCTCATATATGATGCAACCCTCTTAAAATTCACTTCAAAATTTGGTCTTCAAAAGTTGCATTATATGTGAGTTTTGCAAAGAAATCTAAAAATTAGAAAATGAGAAAGTTTGAAATATATCTATGCCTCAGGCAGATTCAGGGTTTTAATTAGGATGAAGTCCCAAATTTAAAATTTTTATCAACATTTGAGTTTGGAGCCTTTCAGTGCTAAAATTAACAAAAGAATAAAGTGAAAAAAAAAAAATCACTAATCAAAGAAATTTAGTTCAAGACCAATAAAAAAAAAAAAAATAATAAAAAATAAATTGGAAGACAATCAGTATGATTAACTAACTTTCAGCTAGTATTGACTTTTACTCTTAAAATTTGTTAGAAGCCACCCCCTCTCCCCCATAACTTATTTTATAAACTAGATCTCTTTATGAGCCTCAAACCCACACCTGACCTCAAGAGCCAGATCAGGCCTAAAATAGACTACTGTTGTCATATTTGGGCAGAAGCTGCCCAGTTCTCAATTCTCAGTTTAGATAGTTCAAAAGAGTCCTTGTTGGTGACAAATTATTTTCCACCCTCCAATCTCTCTCTCTCTCTCTCTCTCTCTCTCTCTCTCTCTCTCTCTCTCATAGGTAGGATGTGGTGAGCCTCTCACTGCTCCCACTACTTTCATGGAGAGTGCTCATTCCTTGGTTCTGCCAAGTCTGACCTTCACAGCTAGGACCCACCATGTCACTTACATTGAAGTAAACCACCTACATTCGCTCTGTATTCCATCAGTGAGAAGTTCCACTCGAACAGCTTCTTCCCATGGACCACTGCTCTGTGGAACAGACTCCCAAGAGGATGTTTCCTCAATCACTACCTGTTCAAGTTTAGAGTTCAGTTATCTTCCCCTCCTATAAACTACCCCTTAATGTAACCCTCTACCTCAAATGGCCCCCAGGCCTTGTACAGGGTGGGCCTTACTATAAAAAAAAACAAACAAAAAAAACTTCTTGTAGAGTAATTGGCCTTGGTTAAATGTAATTGGTAGAAATGCCTAACAAACAGAATTGATAAATTTGCAATAAACCATAGCAAAAGAAAGAAAAGAACAGGCCCAAAATAATACTAAGCAAACAATATATGCAAAACAAAAGTAGGCAAAGCAACAGTAATGAGGCAAAAAGAGTTCACAAACTAAGAATGGTGTTAACACATAAAAGGGATACAGACAAGTGATTGCACTGTTCTGACTTCAAAGAAAGAAAGAACAGAAATATGTGGCTTATTGGCTAGGAAGAAATCCCAGCATGCTTCTGTATGGTTTGTCTATAAATTTGGGGAAGGTGGGGATGTTTTTGCAGCCATTCCTACTATGATTGGAACCAACAGTTTTCCACTGGGTTTTGTCAAGATCATTCAATTTAAGGTTATATTTCTGTGGAGAAAAGAGTAAGGATTTTTAACCAATCAGAAGTGAAATAAGGGAAGAGCCTTTTCCCAAACAATATGACTTTCCATGGGCATAAGTAATGTATATGTGCACATCTGCTTTTGGCTTATGGCTGTATCATGTTGAAACATCGGTCCCTGTATGATCTCCAAAGTTAAGCAACATTGAGCCGGGTTATTACCTAGAAGGGTGACCACTCGGGAATACCAGGTGCTATAATCTTGGATGTGCAGGTGGTGTAATGGATAATGACTTGAATGACAGAAGAAGAGGAAGAAGTGTAGAAAAAGAAGAAAGAATTACATTGAACTTCCCTCTCTTTATCTCGCATACACAGAAGAAGAAATTTCATTGAACTTCTCTTTTTTTTTTTTTTTTTTTTTTTTTTAAAGAAAAATAATTTTTAGAAGTGGGGTGGGTCCTGTTCATTATACAAATCTCTGATTTCATAAGGTTATCTGTATTTTATTTTTATTTACACATGTCAGTGGAGAGCCAAGTTCCAATTCCCATTGGATGTGTTATATTCACTTATGTACAAATACTCTTGGGAAAGGTATGAATCCAGTTTGTCTAACCCCCCCCCCCCACCAGCTTTAATTATTAAGACTTGTATAACTATATAACTAAATCAGAAAAAAAAATCTTACAATCTGAGAATATTTTCTGGTTTTAAATAAGTTGCAAAGAGTTAAGCTGTAAAAAATGAATGAATGAAAAAAATCAGTTCCTTATGCTTGTGCTATATAATGTATACACACATACACACACACAATTTGACTATGTTTGAAATAAGACGTTAGAATAATACATTCCTCTCCCACTCAGTGAGGACAACCTTAAGCTGAACAATAAAATCACAAATTTGGAGGCAAGCAAAAGAAACGTAGGATGTAGGTAATGGCGGCATTCCATAGGCTCTTTTTTTTTTTTTTTATTATGAATTTTTATGCTTTCTTGGGAAAAATAGTGGAGTGGTTTTCTCATTGCCTTCTCTATGATTTTTGAATTTGCCACCTAAAGCTAGAGAATCCAGTCTCCCCTACTTCTTAACCAATAGCTGGAGGGAGAAAAGCCTTTCCTAAAGGTGTTTGTGTGAATGTGACTGACTAAGCTGGAATTTGAACACTGGTCACCAATTCAGTGTTCCATACTGATAACTGTTACAATACCTGAATATACTCTTGGATGAATATATTTTGGTAAAACCTGTCAAACAGCAGATTTCTTTTTTTTTTTTTTTTTTAAATCCCTTTTTGGTCAGGCCAAAAACTTTTCACCACCCATTGTATTTGTTAATTTTTCAAGGCTCAGCTGTATATAAAAAAAAAAAAAAAAAAAAAAAAAAAGATCTTTCTTCATCTCCTTTAAGAATTGATTTTGTTTTTTATAGTTTATCAACCTGTTATGTGTTATTTTAAGATGGAACATATTTTGGAGTGTAAGAATCATTCTTTCTTTTTTTTTTTTTTCTTTTTTTTTTTTCCAGATACAAGTTGTACTATTTAATCCATAGCTGAGGGAAGAGATGGATTCATACCTTTTCCAAGTGTATTTACACATAGTGAATGTAAGGAACTCAAATGAAATTTGAAATTGACTCTCCAATTTCTCATTCTAAGAAATTATCCATTACACCACCCACACATCCCTCCTTTAGGATTTTTAGGTATTACTTAACAAATTTTTATTGATGTTAGTATTACTAGCAAGACCTGTGGAAATTAGATTTACTAATGAATTTTTTTAATGCTGCATTCTATACTTTTCAATCCATGACCATTCCCAGATGATTATAAAAAAAATAACATAGTCTCTCTTAAAAATACTGATTAGGTCATGAAACATGATTTATCTCCTCACTACAAACAAGTGTCGTGATCTAAGAAGACCTCCCCTCCAATCCACCTCTGTCACACTCTCTTTTTGCCTCTATATGCCCCTCTCTCTTTTTCTTTTTTAGTCTGTTTCTTTCCCTCTTTGTATCTGATACCAAGTGTGACACATACCATACATAGTTATAAGTGTATTAACATATAGATTAGATGTAAAAGTTTCAAAAGTTTTTTTTTTTTTTTTTTGAAAACCATTCTGTCTGAATTTTTGAGATAAGGAGTTATCAATATTTAGACTAATATCCTCACTTTTGTTTCTATTATCATAAGGTTTTGGCTGTTGAGCTCTCCAGTCATCTTCATTTCACCCCAAGCAAGGCAATAAAGCCATTAAGACACAAGAGGGTTACTGAGTGTTAGAAAATATGAGAAAAAGAAAAACCTTATTAGAGAGAGATATGAAAAAATAAAAATGAAAAAGCAGGAATTAAGACAGAAGATAATGATTGACATTGCATTTAACTTTTTGAAGATCAAAATTGACTGGAAAGCAAGAAGCCAGAAGAGTCCCACAAGTGAGAAGTGCAAGAGAAGAAATTGTTAGAATGGAACTTATGGTTCATCTTGCCATTTCAACTATAAAATGATCAGACCTTGCCACCAATCTAGTGTTGCACTTAAAAATTCATAGGGACGTTCTTCAGAACAATTACCATGGAAATATTTTATAGAAAAGGCCCAGGGAAGCTACGTTATGGCAAACTGTAAAATTAATGAAAGTTAATAAATAATGGAAACCTTTTTTTTTAAAGGAAAATTTTGCACACATTTGATTATATATTAAAAAAAAAATTAAAATAATGCTTTGTCCATGCAAGTATTCTTTTGTCAACATGAATTAGGGGGGTAACAAAGGAAGCAACTGTGCTTGCTCTTTTTTTTTTTTTTTTTTTTTTTTTACTGGGCATATAATTATTGTGTCTTTTTCGAAGCAATCCGACAAATACAACAAAACATATATCAAAAAGTAAATCAAGCAATACTTGTTTTAAGTCTCAACTTTAATTAACTATCCTTGCATTAAATGTCTTTATTTTTTGAAGAGATTTTGGAAACCTATTATCATCTATCTTCCTTGTATTTATTTATGTCTATTAATTTAATTGCTTTCACTAATCTTGCATTATGAGGGCCTGTATGAACCTGGATTAATGGTTTTGCTGGTTCACACCTGCTGAGGTAAACACCTTTTAATCCTCAAGCTAATTATCTCATCCTACCTGTGAAATAACATGCAAATCTAATATATAAAGCTGAAAGTTTCTGTGCCTTTTTTTTTTTTTTTTTTTTTTTTTTTTTTTTTTTTTTTAATCATTTCATCCCAAACAAAGCAATAAAGCCACTAAGACACAAGGGGTTACTTAGTGTTAGAAAATAGGAGAAAAATCTACTATTAAGGAGAGAGGACAATAAAAGAAGAAGAATTCAGAAGATAGGACATGTTATGTTACGTGTATGTTTTTCTAATTTTTTTTTCTTTTTGTTTCTTCCCTTCAGTATCACAAATTTAAAGAGATAAGACAGCCTTTTTTTTTTTTTTTTTTTTTTTCTAAATATAGATTTAAAGAGAAAAGAAAATGTAAACGATTTTTGACAATGACAAATTTATATAAAGTAGCTAGGGCAAGTCAAATACAATCTCCAACAACAAAACCAAAGCTAGGAACCTTGAAAATGAAATATATGAAGTTGGTTGTATGTCCATGTGCAAATATTACATAAAACTGTGGCACCAGATAATTTCAGTTTTTTTCATTTGTATCTTTTTGCATGTGTCTTAGAACTTCTGTGTTGGCCAAGGTCTTTCTTAATGGGGATAATTAATTCGCATATTTCACTTTAAAAATCAAATTAAAAAAAGTAAGTTTTGTTATTCTCTTCCAATTTTGTGTTTTCTTTTTTGTTTTTTTGTTGTTTTTTTTTTTTTTTTTAAATCATTTCATGCTAAGCAAAGTGATAGACACTAATATGAAGGAGTAACTGAGAATAAAAAAAAAAACAAGAGAGTGAAGGAAACTGTGGAAAAATTACTTAGGAGAAAAGACAATAAAAAGAACAGGATTCAATAATACAGAAAGTAACAATTGATGTTGCATTTAAACTTTTGACAATTGTAGTTGACAGGAAAGCAAGAAGCTGAAAGACAGTTCTATTGGTGGGAAGGAACTATTAGAATAGAACTTGTGGTTACATTTAGCAGTTTCAACAATAAAATGGTGAGCCCTAGCTGCCAATCTAGTACTATGCTTTAATTTGTGAAGTTGGGGTACCAAAGAGGAAAGATTATCAGAAGAAATTATTTGTAGAAAAAGCACATGGAAGCTATATTATAACAGTGGGAAAGTGATTCATATCAAGTCTGGACTGATAATATTGCACATTCTTTGGATTTTGTACAGAATCATAAGACAGGGTATTTGTGGTTTCTTGAAATAAATAAGTTTTAATTGATTGCTTTTATAATTACAATGTTTAGTTGTGTTAATGAAGCCATTTTCTGCTCTGAAAGGAGTCACCATCTTAGCAGTTACATTCAGTTTTTGGAGTAAAGAGAAGTAAATAATTTATAAAGGAAAATCAGGGATGTTGACATTTTTTAATTGTATTTTTAAAAATCTAATAAAATATCATGATATAGGAAATAAATAACTTTCAAAATAATTTAAACCTAACTTTAATTATTACAATTTTGTTAATAACCATTTATTAGGTTGGTGCAAAAATAATGACATAATAATGTCGTTTTTTGATGTTAAAAAATACGTCAAAAAACGACATTATTACGTCATTATTTTTGCACCAACCTAATACATATGCAAGTCTCTTAAACAAAGAAATGACTGAAGAGTAAAGGAAAAACATACGAAATGTTGGGTATCATTTTTAATAAAAAGAAATATTGAAAAAAAGTCAAATGAAGCTTTAATGAAAGAGAAAAAAAGAATTTATTACATTTTTAGCTGACTAAATGAGTTTAATCTAGTGGGGTAAGGCATCTAATCTGGTTCAGAAGAATTGCAAGGACTATATTGTCTGTAGTGACTAAGATGTGGATACTAGTTTGAATAGGTCAATGTATAATAATAATAATAATAATAATTCTTCATCTAAGAAACAGTTGAAATGTTGGGGCTATGATAACCAAGATGGGGATACTCGTCTGAATAGATTGGTGTAATATAAAATGTATTTACATGCGTAAGAACTGATAATAATGTAGATATTTTGATCTATTGTAATAAAATATGTATGCAAAATTCAAAACTTTGCAATATATATATTGTAACCTAGGGAAGGTTATTGGATAGAATTATCAGATGAAGGTTGGTAATGAACGATAATACTTAGGACAAGAACAACATGCATAAGATTCACCAGTGGTCCATACAAGTAATCAACTGCAAGAAGTGAGTCAAGTGAATTCCACAATGAATTTCCAATTGCAGGATATCTACCAACTGCCCCACGTGGTCAGATATGGCACAAGGCTGAATTTAATGTGGGGTATCCAAGTCTGTAGGCTTGGCCAAAAATTCCCTGTAGACCACATATAAAATGGGGTCAGGTAGCTGTTTCCTGAGACAAGACTCTGCTCTTTAACATAACCTTGTCTGGGGATCCTCTCTGCCCGGAGACAGAGAATTTGACTAGCACAGCTGGAGACAAATCTCCAACTGCAGACCAACATACAGTATTTACTACTGTATTTATGTGAATGGGGGCATAATATATAAATAAATGTTGATAATAAGCTCTAGTTTCTAAGTATTTTATATACCTATATTATTATTAGTTTTTAATATTTGGAACTTTTATGGTTTTAGGAAATAAATAACTTCATGATTAATACACTTGTTTCCTATTTTGTGTTCTCTTATAAATTAAGACTGTTCAGTGTATTTTTTTTTTTTTTTACTCACCAAAGATAGATGCTAGACATATATTTTATTTTCCTAATTTAAAGAAAAAAAAAATATGATGTCCATTAATGATGTAGACTATAATGGCTCTTCAGATATACCTTTTCTTCATTATCTGTGAATTGCCATAACTTCTTGGGAAAGATTACTAGTGCTTTTCCAGTTGCCTTTCCATGGTTTTGAATGCAGTGTTCTCTTTCTCCTTGGAACATTTATGCACACTAGTAAAATAATTCACAATAAACCATTTTGCTATTTTTTTTTTTTGTTGGACCCCAGTAATGTTACATGAACACCGTTTGAGAACTGCTGATCTATATCAACCAAAATGTGAACAATAGTTCAAAATAATACAAATATATTAGGTTGGTGCAAAAATAATGACGTAATAATGTCGTTTTTTGACGTATTTTTTAACGTCAAAAAACAACATTATTACGTCATTATTTTTGCACCAACCTAATATTAACAATTACTCATCTCTGAAATAAAATATTAAATTATTGAATTTTAGTTTTAATATTTGTTAGTTTTTGTTTTGTTTTTTTTCTTTTTCTAGTGACTATTTTATTTTACAAATTTTTGTAAAGATGGCTTTATGGTAGATGTTATTTTAAATTTAATATTTTATTATTTTATTTTTCTCAACTGGGTTTTATCAAGATCACTTTGTTGTTATTTTTGTGATCTTTAAGGATCTTTTTATTGAAGTGAAGTGTAATCTTTTGACTATTTCCAGCCATGTTATTCCATTAAAGTATTAATTTTGTTTTAGGTGAGTTGAATAATTCTTGAACTTTTGCAGTATCTATTAAGTTTGAAGTTGGTAATTTTCATTGATTGGACTTCTTGCTGAAAAGTTCTTGGACCAATTTTTTTTTTTTTTGTTTCTTACCATATCCCTTCAGGGCATGATCATCACTCTCCAGTTTTTTGTTTATTATCTGTGA
This sequence comes from Acanthosepion lycidas, assembly GCA_963932145.1. Classification (NCBI taxonomy): domain Eukaryota; kingdom Metazoa; phylum Mollusca; class Cephalopoda; order Sepiida; family Sepiidae; genus Acanthosepion; species Acanthosepion lycidas. The sequence goes on along the minus strand of OZ010606.1, from coordinate 28,537,932 downwards.
CTTGCCATGACTTTTTGGGAAAGATAGTGGAGTAGTTTCTCATTGGCTTCTTCATGGTTTTGAATTCAGTTATTTTTCTCCATTCAGGACATGGGTGATCATGGCTCTCCACAGTATCCTTTTCTATATTATCTGATAATTGACATAACTTCTTGGGAAATCTAATGGTGTAGTTCCTTGTTGCCTTCATGTTTTTAAATTCAGAATTGTCTTTATCAGTTGAAGGTGTAAGTGATCATGGCTCTCCACAATGTCCTTTTTTTATTATCTGGAAATTGTCATGACTTCCTGGGAAAGAGTGTAGTGTGGTTTTCCATTGCCTTTTTTATGGTTTAGAATTCTGAGTTCTCTTTTTTTCTTTAGGACAATTACAATCATGGCTCACCACAGATTCATTTCCTTTATGATCCCTGAATTGCCATGATGTCCTGGGAAAGATAGTGGAGTAGTTTCTCATTGCCTTCTCCACTGTTTGGAATTCAATTTTCCTTCTTGACTGGTTGCTGTGATTGCAAAACAAAACGCAACGATTATAAGATCAAGTAAAAATAATAATAAAATAATACTACTGAAAATACTAAATTTAAAAATTAAAAAACTAAAAAAACAAACTTTTATTGCTTTTACATAAATGTGATGATTAAATAATGGAAAAACCAAAAAAAAATACCAACAGTTAATGACATTTTCAACACACTTGTCTTATGAGTGGAAGTACTTGGAATAAATTGACTAAAAACTTTTATACTTTCCTCAGGGTGTGAGCCAAAGTTACTAATTTTATTTTTCTCCTTTGGAATTGTGGTTTTTAAACATTACATGTGACCTTCTTTCAAGAAGTATTTGCATTTATTGATCATATGTAAACAAACTTGTTTTTTTATTTTTTTTTTTTATAAATTTATATATTTGTGTATATGTAAGGTTTTTTATGTGCAATTTTTTATATCAAAAATTGAGAGAATGACTTTTTTTTTTTTTTTTTTTTTCTATGACAATCAAATATCTGTAGAAATTCCCCAACACATCATTAAATGTTTAAGCTTAACAGCTTTAACAAAATATTGTAATAACGGCAACCTTGGACTTCATGCTCGCAAAAAAAAAAAATGGTGGGGGGAGGGCAGTTTTTCCCTTGACACTGCTATTATTTTAACTATTTTATACTGATACATTATTTTGTTCTTAAGAATTGACAACAAAAATATTGAACACTGTTTATTTATTAGATTATTTATTTACAAGAATAATTTTATATTTCTAACATTCTAAAGACTAATACAAATGTATCAAAACTAATGCAATGCAATATTTATCATTTACCAATTTGTAAAGAAATAAATAACATTTTTTTATTAAAAAAATTTATAAAGACTAAACTATTAAAATATGTGAATTAACTATCGGAAAGTCCTTATTTATCATTTTATAAAGTTCAGATTGATGTTTTGATGACCATTCTAATAAACAACCTAATAAATAAACGATGTAAATAAATAAAATAAATAGTGTTTATTATTTCTGTTACCAGTTCTCACAAAGAAAATTTATAAATTCACTTTCATATGTTTACGTTTCTTTATAATTCTAATTGCATTATGTTTTTTGAAACAATAAACCTTACCGAGGAGTGAAGGAGTCGTAGCATTGTCAGGGGAAAAAAAAAACATCCTTTTGACACTCCTTTGTGTGTGGGTGTGTTTTTAATCATTTAATCCCAAGCAGGGCAATAAAGCCACTAAGAAGCAGGGAGTTACTGAGTATGAAAGAATATAAGAAAAAGAGAACCATTAAGGAGTCAGAACAATAATAGAAAAGAAATTATGAAAACAGAAGATAATGCTAAAAGTTTTCGAAGATCAAACTTGGTTTGAAAGCAAGAAGCCCGAAAAGTGTTCCACATACAAGAGAACAAACTGTTAGCATAGAACTTACAGTTACATCTAACCAATTCAACTGTAAAATTATGAGACTTTGTTGCTAATCTAGTACTGCCCTTAAATTTATGACGTCTAGGTACCATAGATGAAAGTTCATCAAAACGATTAGCAAGAAAATATTTCTAGAAAAGGCCTAGGGTAGTTATATTACGGTAGTGAGAAAGTAACTAAAGCTGAGATACCAGAACTAAACCAATGACATTGCAGATTCTACTTTGGATTTTATCAAGGATTTCTAAATATATAGCAGGAGCACCAGACTATATGTGGTGGCAATGTTTGAAACATTGACAAATAGTAGACTTATAAATATGTAAGATAGATTCAGGTGAGAAAAATTGTCTAGCACAACACAGGGAGCCAAATTTCTTAGCAGCAGACCTAGCAATGGATTCAATATAATCTTTCCATTTCATTTCAAGGCAAAATGTTTGCCTGGGAAGGTGCAATGAATCACTCTCCTGGAGGTTAGCATCAGCCATGCTGATGGAAGGCTGAAAAGGTTCTCTAGTTATCACAATATGATATTATTTTTATATCATTTAGCATTTAAAAAGATACTAAAAAAGAAAAAATATTACTAGTATTACAAGGATTAACAGTAACAGAATTGTTGCTACATTCAGAACTGCCTTCAGTCATTGCAAGAGCATTCTAGAACATGCAAAGAGCCACCATACACAAACAGTCCAAGCCAAAGTGGAAAACAAGACTCGGTTCCTGCAAGTTCTGGAAAATCACCAAAAATCAACTAATTTTTTTTTTCTATATCCTTGCTTTTTATCGCCACATTTTAGCATTATACACTGTTCATTATTATTTTACTATTAGTTTTAAATCCTACAAAAAGAAAAAAAATCTAACTTTGCTTTAGAGTTTGGTTTATTTTGTTTTACAGCATATCAACCTCACTGGGTCAGCATTTTTAATGCTGACAAGATTTTTAGGATAGGTTAATATGAATAGAATGTGTATTCTTTGTAAGAAATCAGTTTGTAGATAAAGTTTCATTGATGTATAAAAAAGAATTTTGTTGAGTCAAATGTATTGCTAGTAATTTTTTTTTTCTTTTCAAAAATGTATTCCTGGTATCTTTATTTATAAAAATCTATTTTTATACATTCATAGTGTTTTGACTCCATTTTGGGGATTCACTATTTGCCCATAGCTGGAACCCTAACATGTGCTACCAACCTGGTTCTGGGTGGACATAGGAACAGCAATTAAGAGGTGGTTTGATGCTCCTCAAAACCTCCAGATCAGAGGCCTTGCTGCTGAATGTAGTTTATCGTCATACCCATGAATTCTACCTTGGGAATGTGGGAAGGTTGTAAAAGATGGTGTGCACAGTGACAGATTTCAGATCACATTTTAATCTTCTTGGCCTAGGAATGCCCATGTCAATGGCAAGGAGATAGCATCTTTAAGAATGAGATACTACACCCTTTAGTAGGTGTTGTGAGTACTAATTATACCACGTTAGCTGGAATGCAACTGAAAAACATGATTAGTGAATCTAACCGCAATTTTTGTTCAAGGATAATTCAAGGAGTTTTATTCCATCTTATTATTTTAGCATTTTTATTTCAACAATCTAGGTTGATACATTCTTCACCCACTTGAGCACGCAAAAATTTGAAATTAAAGATATGCCTTTTGACAAGACTTGAATTGGTATGCCCCACTCTGGTAGCCCAGTGATGTTGCTGTAACCACTTAGAAGCTTTGATGATCTTTGGGATAAGCTTGTTAACCATTACCTATAATGATACATCAGGTACTCTTAATATAGTTATATACTCAGTTTTAGCACCCTACCTGAAATATGAGTGGGTGGACCAGTGAGGATTGAACTGTTTGGTCACATTTAATACCTCAAAAACAATTGAAGCAGTCAAGTGACTAATGATGATTATGATTACAAGAGCCAGATCAGGCCAAAAATAGAGTACTGTTGCCATATTCGGGCTGGGGCTACCCAATCTTCAGAGTTCAGAAGCATCTATGCAGCCCTGTGGGTAATGAATTATTTTCCACCCTACAACTCCTTTCCCACAGCTGAAACATTGCAAACCTTAATAATTACATTCCACCAGTTCTAACCTTCATGGATATGACCCACTATGCCATGTACACTGTATTAAACCACACTCATTCCCTTAGTATTCCATTAGTGAGAAGTTCCATTCAAAACAGTTACTTCCCATGAATTGCTAAATCAACTCCCAAGACGATGATTCCCCAATCAATACAATCTTAACCTATTCACATTTAGGGTTGATGGTTATCCTTCCCATATATTCCCATAAACTGTGCTGCTTAACTCTTATTCATCAAACTCCTCCAGTAACCCTTTACCTTGAGTGTCCCTTGAGCCTTGTATAGGGTTAAAAAAAATCACTATTCAGTAGTAATGAAATGCAAGATCATCTTACTAAGCATTATGATGAAACAACCAATTATTTCTGTACCCACATGTTAAGAAATATCAAACTCATTCATATTGTATGCCTCTGAAGAATTTCCAGCTATTGGTAGGTATTTAGTGGCTAATAAAGAACCAATTTCAAAGTAATTATTTAAATTGAGGTGTTTCATTTGCAATGAATTATACATCTTTTTCAGTTTTATGTTTACTTAAAACTTATATGATACTTTTTTTATAGTTAAAAAATCTTATTTTATTAACAAGAATGCTTTCAAAGTGTTTGAGGATGATGACTGCCATATCAACTGCAAAAGAACCCCCAAAAAATCTTCATATTCTGGAAGGCATCATATTTATTAAAATAAAGAAATCAAAACAGATACATTCTGCCTATTCTCTTGTATGCTGAAGGTTCTGCTATGCCATTGGGACAATATTTAAAAATTGAAATTTAAAGACACAAATAAAATACAGATTTTTGACTCTAAGTCTTGGATCTTAATTTATGATGGATAAAGTCTTAGAAGCAATCTGCAATGGCTAAAGTAATAGTCGGAAGCATTTTTTTTTTAATCAATTCTTATGCACTGAAGTCTGTCTTGTGTTCACTTATAAGAAAATGGAAATAATTAAGTAAAAAATATTCCTTGTCATGGTCTTTAAACAAGCTTGTATTAATGAAAGATTACTACCTTTATATATATATATATATATATGTCATGACATATATTAAGAAAAATTTTTTTCTGACAAATTTGAATTTTGCTTAGGTCACATTCAACTGGTTAATCAATGCAAAGCTCACAAGTCTTTTTTTTTTTTTTTTTTTTTTTTTTTTAAAGTATTCTGCTTTTTGAAATCAAATTAATCTTTTACTTGCCAATAGTTTATCATTGCCTGAAGAAACACATTTATGGTGGCTGAGGTACCTGGTGTTGCCTGGGTGTACATGGCTGCAATTGTATACCTGCACTCCCTGTCTAGAAATGTCTGCCTGCATTCCCACTTGCGTGCATCATCCATTAGTATACTAAGCTACTCGTCATCTTTTTTACAGTATGTCCTTCAAAAGTGTTTGTTCTTAATAAAGGAATTCCAGCGATAAAAACTTGTGTGGTCATTGCTCAGGGTTAAATTGTTTCAATATTTTAGATATTCAGTAAATTTCCTAGGCTGTAATAACTTTCAAATAGTATAGTACTGTTCACAAATCTAATAATCAATCAAAAACAGGGATGAAGCGTCAGAGCTTGATTCAGCTGCAAGTGCAAACGTGTGAATGACCTCCCCCCCTTTGCATGTTTACTGTAAAGCTGAGGTTAATAAGAGGTTCTTTGGAAATTTTTCACTTTTAATGCTTCAGTAATCCTTCTGAAACAATCCCTACATCAAAGGTTGTTCAGATACCAATTTAGGATAGCTTCATATGAAGAAACTATTGGCTAAATGGCAAAAGCCAATTTTGGACCTAGTTTGTTGCAGATTTCGTCCATTTTAACTGAAATAATCTAAACCAAACATTCATGCAAGGCATCTGGGAAGCATCAGATGAAAAGCCAGTGATTATGGCAAAAAACAGGCTTTTTGAACAGTTTTTTTGTGCTTTTTTGGCATATGTGGGAAAGCAAGCAGGACGAAAACCATACTATCTCATTTCTTGCATGATGGCAAATTCTTTTGCAACTTGTTTGAAGAAAATCAGATCAAAAAATGAGTAAGTTATTCAAGTTTTTATTTTAAGTAGTACAAAAAACTTGATTTTTTTTTTCTGTTTTTCGCAATTTTTGTGTGAAGCCAATGTCACAGCAAAACATTCAAGCACTCTGTATAAACTTTGTAACATGAGCTATGTTTTGCATTAAGTGCTCAACTCATCCAGTAAAAATTTTGTTCAAATGTAACTTTGCTTTGGTTTTTGCAAAACATTGTACCCACTTTCAGTTTTATTAATTTTTCTGCACAAACCCTAGGGGCCTGGAGATTGAAAAGTTGGTCTTGATATTCTATTTAATTTGCTAATAAAGGTATTAGGTTGGTGCAAAAATAATGTCGTTTTCTCACATAGCAACATATGTGAGAAAACGACATTATTTTTGCACCAACCTAATATTAGCAAATTTGCAACGTTTGTACAATTTCATTGAAATCGGTCAAGAAATGTGGATGTGCATAAATAGCGTGCACACACATACACACATCTTATGTTTTATAGATATAGATGAACTTAGGAAAACATTTAGATACTATGTTTTATTGCAAAAAATACACTTTATTTTTAACATAAAAAAAATATTTAAATAAGTACCTTAACATGTCTTAAATGTGGTAGTGATGTCAAATGCTTTCCTCTAAATATTAGTTGTTTTCTCATCATATTCTCGGCTGAAATGGTATTGAGGAGGTCTTCAAATCTGTTTTTTTTTTTTTTTTTTTTTTTTTTTTCTGAATTTCACCTGAAGTTAAAAAGAAAACCCAGTTAATATTGCTTGAAGATGTGAAAATTGAATGTCTTTGTTTACTTGGACAATACCCTGTCTGCAAAAGTGAATAGTTTCCTTTCTAATTCAATCTTGACTTGGTGATTCTATTAAATGAAAGTGACTACATTTCTAAATTACATACATTTACAATTGGCAACCAACATTGATTTTTGTCTAATGGAAAAACTTGCTTAACTTCCAGCACATAATAACCATGATTACAGTTGAAATAAGAGCATAATGAATAAGAATATGTCTTATTTATGATAATCCTAACTCTTATTTAGCATAAGTAATGTTTGTGATAATCCCAGTTTCTATTTAGCATATGTCCTGTTTGTGATAATCTTAATTCCTATTTAGCATATGTCCTGTTTGTGATAATCTTAATTCCTATTTAGCATATGTCCTGTTTGTGATAATCTTAATTCCTATTTAGCATATGTCCTGTTTGTGATAATCTTAATTCCTATTTAGCATATGTCCTGTTTGTGATAATCTTAATTCTTATTTAAATAAGAGTATGTCATGTTTAATTTTATTTGGATACAAAAGCAAAAAATCATATTAAAAATTGTTTAATACAAATCAATATTATTCTTATGTTTATATTTTAAGCTGTATAGTATATAGAGATTATAGGTTTTATATATGAGAGGGTGCAGGAAATTTCTCTGCTTAAATCCCTTCTTAAAATCTGTGCAAATCTTCAAACATCGGATTCTTTTTTTTTTTATTCTCTTAGTTGGGTTGAGAACCTTTCAGTACTTCTTCATAAAATTATATCAGTGAATAACTTTATTGACAAGTCACTTAATTAAAGAAATTGTTATAATTATTTGCACATGATGCATGAACGAGACAGTTGGTAACTGACAAGGTGGTACACCTCCTTTTCCGACAAACAGAAAACGAAAGGGAAAATTGCCTCAAATCATGTCCTAATTCAAGTCTGGTGCTGCTCAACCCATCAGTCAGTTCAATGTATTGTGTATACTGCTTTCTCTAGGATTTCATAGTTGTTGACTAACACTGATATAAATGTTCATACATTACAGGTGGACTGTGAAAAATCTGTCTCAGGTCACTTGGTTATGACTCAGCTATCTTGAGCTGACGATAAAGTTTGTATGTGAAAGAGGCTATGAATCTAGTGTATCAGTATTAATATCTCCTAAGCTGAAAGATATTCTATTTAATACAGACTGTTTCTTTTGTATAATAATAGCTTAGAGCGGGGATCGGCAACCTATGGCACGCATGCCACATGTGGCACGCCAATCAATTTCCAATATCACGCTGCTGCAAATGACATTGTGAAGTTCAAACAAATAATTACTACAACGCAAAGAAGATATTTAGCTGTTTCAAAACTGCTCACTCGTTGGACTCCCTTTAATAATAAAAACTTTAAAAACAGTTTGTCTATTAATTTGGTTTACATATTATTGTATATATTACTATGTAAAATATATTGTAGAACAGGTATATTGACCATGACTTGCATAAAAATAGGTATGCTGTTGGCACACTGATTTTAAAACCCTAAGTTGGTACATAAGTCATCAAAACCTTGCCACCCCCTGGCTCAGAGTATATTAAGTCTTTCCTTGCAGTGAGTGCTATGTAGTATTTTGCTATTGTTTACTAATATGTCTTATGATAATGTTTGTATTTCAGTTGTTTGTAAAGCAAGGAATTATACATGTATAAATTTGATCCAATAATCTTATTATTCAAGATGCATATTAAATATTTTATGTACACTTTAAAGCACAATCTCCTGTACTGAAGGATTGATTTAATGCAGATTGTTTTTGTATATGCATGCATTAGAGTATTACCAGTCTTTCCTTGCAATGAGTGCTATGTAGTATTTTGGTATTGTCTATTAATGTGTCATATGATTGTTGATACATTGCAGTTGGACCATGAAAAATCTGTCTCCGATCACCTGGTTATGACTCATGTTTTCAACTATTTTGAGCAGACAATAAAATTTGTATGTGAAAGCAGCTATGAATCTAGCTTGTCAGTAGTATTATCTCCTAAGCTGAAAGATATTCTCTTTAATGTTTATTGTTTCTTTTGTATAATAATAGCTTAAAGTATATTGAGTTTTTCTTTGCAGTGAGTACTATGTAGTATTTTGCTGTTGTTTACTAATATGTCTTATGATAATTGTCAAATTTTAGTTGTTGATAAGGCCAGAAATTTTGCATGTATATGAATCCAATACAATCATTGTATTATTATTGAATGTAATGGATTTGACTGGAATTCAAACTCAGCTCTCTGATTCCTCAATCCGAACCTTTATCCATGTACTTGCTTGAATAGTGATCCATATAGAGAATAGCAGTCCGTATATTAATAGAGGATAGAGTAGAAATGGTGATCCAAATAGTAATAGAGATCAATATAGACGTCACGTGATTTCCTATATATGCATTTTCTTTATAGTCACATGATCCGCTAAATTCAATAATGGGATTGCCTGTGTTTGCTCCCTGGCGATCTAGGTTCAAACTCAAGTGTCAGCATTGACATTTTATTCCTATATAACATATTCAAAATGAATATTAAATATTTTATACACACTTTAAAGTACAATCTCCTGTGCTGAAAGATCGATTTAATGCAGAGTGTTTCTTTTGTAGAATAATAGCTTAGAGTATTTTCAATCTTTCCTTGTAGAAAATTGGGAAACACAAAGGTTCACTGTTAAGCAAATAATTAGATTTTCTCATTTCTTTGCTTTCCAAAATCTAAGCAAAGTATTAAGAAACAGGAAAATCTTGTTAGAAACAAAGAAAATGGTACTGAACTGTTATGTAATATTGGTCCTCCTATATGACAGTGAATGCTGGATAATATCTTCCGGGATAAAGAAGAGACTTGAAGCAGTAGAAATATGTGAGCAACAATGAAGCTTTAGAGAAAATGGAAACAAAAAGGCGCACTTATACTTAATATCAAAAAGAGAATGTTGAAATTTCACATAATGAGGAAAGAGGGCTTGGAAAATTTGACACTCACAGAGCATATTGAAGGCATGTGGAACAACGGAAAACGGTGAATAACCTAATTAACAAACTTGTGTAAATGGTTTACAAAGGACAGGAAATTGTGGAGAGCCTTGTCTTGAAGGGACATGGCACATAAAAGAAGAAAAAGCTTATATTATTAACCATTCTTTCACCTTATGCTCCCCATCCAAATAAGTTCAGTTGTTATTGCTTTGTGTCAAGTAGATTCTTAGGCTTATGAGTTTTTACAGTTTGGTATATTTCCACTCTACCACCTCTTTTCCCACAGTCATAACCTTGCAATCCTATTGCTATTTTCTTGGCAAATGTTCAGATGATCTCTACTTTTTAGTTCTACCTGTTCAGACCTTTGCAACTAGGACTCATTATGTTGCGTCAACAGTTGTATCAGCCACATTTCCTCTATATTCTAATTGAAAGGAGGAAGTTCTGTTCAAACAGCTTTTTCCCAAGAACTGTTACTGTCTGGAACAAATTTCCATGTGGGTGCTTTCCTGAACACTACAGTTTTAATCTTTCCAAGTCAAAAGTCAATTTCTGCCTGTCATCATTATCCACATAATCATCTACCTCCTCTTATATTAAGCAATGTCAAGCCTAGTCAATACTTATATAGGTGACTTTAGGAATACTGGGTGGTGTAATAGATAATGGCTCGAAATTCTTAATCATGTAGCCAAGTTCCAATTCCCATTGGGTTTGTTATATTCACTTATATGCAAATACCCTTGGGAAAGGTATGAATCCACCTAAACAAAAAAAATCACTGGTTCCTGGTTACTATCACCAAAGTTAAGCAACAATGAGCTTGTTCACAACATAGATGGGTGACCGCTTGGGAATACCAGGTGCTGTAAACTTGAATGTGCAGGTGTGGTAACAGATAATGGCTCAAAATTGTTAGTTCGACAGTTGAGTTGTAATTTCAGTTGGGTTTGTTATATTCACTTATGTGCAAATAGTCTTAGGAAAGGTATGAAGCAGCTTGTTATGGGTTAGTTATTAAGACTTGTATCATTAAACCATTATTATCTCTCCCACCAAAAAATAATATTCTTATCATCAAAAAATATTTTCTGGCATTAAATAACCTGCAATGGGTTTTTAAGCTGTAGAAAACAATCAATCAAATTCTCTTATATTAAGTAATCTTCTACCAGTCTTGTATTTGGTAAACCTTAGTATAAAAAAATCTAAATGTTGGTCATATTGCATGTAGCTAATGTAATCTTCTACCTTTTTATTTTTTGAACAACTCCGCAGTGAACTATTTGGACATCATGGCTTCAACTTGATTACTTTTATAATAAAAATCTCTATTGCAGTTTGTTCTTGGAAATTCTCTTTTTTTGTTTATCCAGTGATGTTAGCTAATCATTGTAAAGTTTAAGTAGGCATATATTTCTCTTAACATATTTATTTTGTTGTTATTCTACTGAAACTGCATGTTTTAATTAAGAAAAATGACTGAGAGACACCTGCTGGATAGTCATTGATTTAACATTAGCATTTACTTGGTGCTTAGTTCATCATCGCCCACAATTGGTTGCTAAATGTAACTACTTATTTCTGTCTTAGTATGAACCTACTGTAGATGTTGTATTTCAACATTAGCTGCAAAGTTTGTTACCTTTTTTTGTTTTTTTTTATAAGTAAAAACAACATTTTATTATGTAATTATATTGAATTTCTTTTTCTTTTTTTAAATGCCCTTTCAGGATATGGTTGATCATGGCCCTCCACAGATACCCCTTTTCTTTATTAACTCTGAATTGTGATGTCTTGAGAAATCTAATGAAATAGTTTCCTGTTGCCTTCTCCATGGTTTGAAATTCAGTTTTCCTTCTTGTAGACTAGAGAGCCTAGCCTGCCTTGCTATTTAATTGATAACTGAGGTGAGGGATGAGATGGATTCATGTTTCCCAAGGGAATTTGTGTGTAAATGAACACAGCAGGCTAAGCTGGGTCAGAATGCATGGTTGTTAGCAAAAGAAACAGCCCAACATGCAAATTACAAATTGGAGTGTGGGCAGAAAAGGTTGACTATGGAGGAGTGATACTAGAGCTGTGAAATCTTGCATGCATTAATTTCATCTCTTAGCAGCTTCTCTTGAAAATGGACAAAATTTGGCATCATGGTGTTATCAAGTACCCTTGCAAAAAAAGGGTTTAGCCCAAGGACAATCATGCTGGCATGGTTGCCACATTAAGGGATGATAGCTCTAGCTTTATTAAGAGTATGTTAGCCAGATTAAAAAAAACATTCTTTAGAATATTGAAATGTAACAATGTGTTGAATGAACTGGTATTATAGGTAGGGCAGCAAGGTGGTTAACTGTTTTTATGGAAGGCTGGCATCATTGTTCCCCCTGTGTGAAGTATCACAATAACTGAAGTTTTACAGTGACAATATAAATAACAGTCTAGTCATATCTACACATGGTGTGTGTGTATGTATGTATATATATATATAATATATATATATATATATATATATATATATATACTTATTCTTAATAGAAATCTTATAAGTATGAGAAACTATACTTGCTCAGAAAACCTTTGGTATATTGATTTGCAAATGAACAAGCCAATACCAAAGGGCAAAAAAAGTATAAAAGAAAGAACCAAGAACATGTACGTTAACCAAAGATAATCATCCAGCATACAAGTTCAAGGCCCAAAGAAAAAAAACCCCGATGTGAGTATCCAAAACAACTAAATAAAGTGCTCAATACAATGAGCAGAGCTAGTTAAACCTAGAGAGCCAAACAAACCTACCAAGGTTTCACCTAAGCAGATTGTCAGGGAAGCCAGCCTTCCCTGACGATCCGTTTAGGTGAAACCTTGGTAGGTTTGTCTGGCTCTCTAGGTTTAACTATATATATATATATATATATATATATATATATATATATATATATATATATATATATACACTTATTAGATGCATTTTGTAAACAGACTGCACAAATATTTTATTTGCTATTCATGAGCTTTGTACATCAGAGAAAAAATATTTTACAATAATAAGTTCTTGATAAATATGTGCAAAATTGACAGCCTATGTACACATAGGTGCCTAGATCCCTACATTGTACAGGCACACCATAAAGCTGTAACATGAGGGGGAAATAGAAAAATCAGATGTGACTGGGGTGAAAAGGTAAATCAAAGGCACAAACAAAAAAATTATAAAAAAAAAAAAGTATTTTGTTATTTTATATATATATTTAAACTTTTATGGCTGGTAATCTAAACAATTCTCTTTTTTTTTTTTTTTCCTGTGGGATGAGGTTGAAATAATAGGCAAAGAACATCAGTGGAAAATATGGAAACTTAAGGAATCAGAACATATGTTAGGCCACAGATATCTCCTAAGCCAGCCAAAAATAGACATGAATACAATATGGGAACCAGTAATATGGAATGCTAGAGGAAAACAATAATAAAAAATTGTAATATGAGCTCTGGTTTAAAAAAAAAAAAAAAAAATAAATAAATAAAATCATTGATTGAATCCAGTGACTTGACACAGTCGTCTCTGTTCACCTCTGATGTAGCTAACAGAGGTGAACAAAAAAAACTTGAATAGTTGAGTTAAAAAGTAGTTACTGAGATATCTGGAAGAGGCATGGCATGTGGAACTAGAACAATCTACCTCAGTGGATGAAATAAAGGGTTTGGTTTGAAATTTCAATCAACTGAAGAAGGCCGGAGCATACAACAGTCAAAACGTTAGGAATATGGCAACAAAGATAAGTACAACAGCCTGAACAATGTAGATAATGTAAATAAAAAAAAAAGAAAAAAAAAGAGAATTGTTTAGATTACAAACCATAAAAGTTTAAAAATATATAAAATAACAAAATACTTTTTTTTTTTTTTTTATAATTTTTTTGTTTGTGTCTTTGATTTATCTATTAATGCCCACTGCCCCCCCTTCTTTAATGGTGGTTGGTCAATATGCCCCCCGCTCCTTTTTTTCAGCCAGTGGGCACTAATGAGTTATAGGTAGAAATCTATAATACCAGATTTTTATAAACCTATAAATATATAAACTTGGGAGCTCTTATCATCCTTATGTTAATATGTAAACACAACCTTTTCTTCAGAACTATTTCTGGCTAAAAGACTTGATAGCAGGATATCTTGGATTTCTGCCCAATTTGTGGCTATTTTCACATATGAATGGTTGCTATGCCCAGCCCAATCTAGCACAAAGCCATTATCATATGGAATGCCCAGTATATGGATGCAAGTGTGTGCGTTTGTATTTACATTATATTTATAGAGGTGTGTGTAGCATGATGGCTATTGGTGCTGAAAATGGAAATGCCGAGTCAAGTTCAAATTCCATTTGAGTCTGTTATGTTCACTTTGTATACTCTTGGAAAAAGTATGAATACATCTTCCTCCCCCACCCCAAAACTAAGGATTTAAATAGATATGCAGGTGGTGCAATGCAGAATAAACAAATTGGTAAGCTGGGTCCAAATTGCAGTCAAGATTATTACATTCACTTTTGCAAAAGTACCTTTGGATATGGTATGGATCCTTGTCTCCTCAGTTATGGGTTAAATAGTAGAACAGACTATTTGGCAATTAGTCTAAGAGAAGAGTGACTTTGAATTCAAGGCTAGTATGTAGCCCTGGCTGGCTGCATGTTATACTGCCATTGAAAAGATTATGGAATCGACAACTGTAATGTGAACCTTGTGATCTCAACTGGAATTGAATTAAAATGGGTTTAAATAGTAGGGTAGATTTAGTTTCTAGTCTTGGATGGCAGCCAGTCTAGGGTTAATGAAAACCCTGAATTCAACAAAGTCTAGCATACATGTGCTATGGAATGCAAGACGGGCTTTCCATGTATCGAAACTTGGTCTGGCTATGGGTGGGTCTGTAACTCTATAACTCATTATTCACTTAGTTGTTTAATAAATCATACCTCTGATACTATGTGAAAATATTTATTCATATTAATTATTATAGATTTGTTAGATGTAGGTACATCAATATGTCCATGTCCTCATAATTAAAAAAAAATGTATTTTACATAACAAATATTTCATTTTTTAATGTAATCTTTCTTGTTAATGTACTTAATTTGGAAATAAATATTAACCTTTTAGTGGCCGTTGTTCCACTATTGGACTTATTCTCAGATATATTTTGTTTATACGAGAAAAGCATTAATTGTATTTTAACACAATGTGTAAAGCACATTGTATTTTAGTGTTTTCTTCGTTTACTTTCTATATAAATAAAATAATCAAAATTAATGCTCGTCTGGTATAAAAAAAAACAAAAAAAAACGATATCTCATTAATTTACAGTTGGGCTGCTAGATGTAGCCATAAATTCTATACTAACAGTTTCTTTTCTTGCTCGTGGAACTCTTTTCTGGCTTCATGCTTTCCAGTCAACTCTAATCTACAAAAATTTAAATGCAATGTCAATGGATATCTATTATCCTCCTGATTACTTTTTTCACTTCCCACTCATTATTATTGCTTCTGTTCCTAATTCTTCTACACACAGTAACCTCTTGTGTCTTAGTGGCTTTACTTCCTTGCTTGGGGTGACATCGATTTAAAACAAAAATAAAACTTATCTTAAAATATTATAATAAAAAATTTGTAGTAATTTCTGTAGTTAAATGTCTCTAGTTTCTATTTCTCAGACACTGCTCATGCAACACTGAATACTCCTTCTGAAGACACTTTTCTTGAAATTGTGCACTTGTCACCAATGTAAAAATCGTGACCCCCTTCTCACTCCTCCAGCCCTTTTTATTATGCTAAGACCATGGCCGACTGACCAATCAGTGTTCTTGACTTTGACTTCAATCACACAGTCTGACCAATCAGAATGCAGATTGCTATTGGTCAAACTGCACTAAGCTGTATAAAAGCCAACATTTCAGAATCCTACATTTCTGGAATAACTAAGGTGATGGGGAAGATTCGTGTCAATCTCAAAAGAACAAAATGTTGCTGCTATGTGTTGCGTATTGAGTTAAGGAAGTTATTATTTTCCTTTACATCAGATGCAAATCACTCTGACTCATTTACTTCTACATAATTGTTCACTACAAATATGTTCTATTAGGTTGGTGCAAAAATAATGTCGTTTTCTCACATATGTTACTATGTGAGAAAACGACATTATTTTTGCACCAACCTAATACTAGGAAAAAAAAGGACACTAATAGGTTAGCTAAAGTACATTTTGTTTATGGCTAATAAAATATTTCAAATCTATATCTTTTTATGTGCCAAATCCTTTCTGTACATACACGATCATAGCTCTCCACAACTTCCTGTCTTTTGTTGCTCTAAGTTACTTTTGATGCTTTATCCTTGTTCTACCATCCATTTGCTCAAACTTAAGTAGGTTTTCCCTGCTCTTCTTGGCTCGCTTTCCTCTTGTGTCCCAGAAATGTTAACTCTCTTTCTGATTACAAATTTTCTTGTTTCTGTTTTCCTTAAGACTTGTTGCAAACGTGTCCAGTCCATTGTATTCTTAGCATAATAGAACCCTATCTCTGTAGCTTTAATTTTTTTTTTTTTTTTTTTTTATCTATGAAGAAATTGTCTATCATTCACTGCCATGTAGGGGATTAGATATTATATGGCAGTCCAGCCAGTTCTGGATTTAACTATAGGCTTAACAGGCTGAAGCCTAGGGCCTCAAAATCTAGGGGACCTCCAGCCAAAGTGTATAATATTTGTGACGCATTCATAGGCGTTTCTCACACATGCAGTCATAACGCATTGTAGACACTAAACAACACTTCAGTAATTTTCTTTACATTCTATTTCAGAATAATTGTCTTAAACTGATAACTTGATTCTAGAATTGATTTTTTTCATACGTTTTTTCAATCACATACTGTATTTAACAATAACATCTTATGTCCTTTAGAGAAGGAATTGTCAACTGTGGAATTTTAAACCCCCCGTCATCATCCTCACCTTTACTCAAATTGTTTAATTTAACACTCTCCTGTTTTCTTGTACTCGTGAGAATGGGGGATTTGGACAGGTCTCACAAGTGGAATAGCCTAGAGCCACTCTTCATCTAAATCCAGCCCAGAGTTTAGCTCCCTTTTCTTTGTTTCTAATGACATTTTCCTATGTCTTATTACTTTATTTATTTTCTTGAAGACATGTTTTATGAAAAATTATTGAACATTTTGGTTTCTGTTGCCTTTCAGTTATTCAAGGATGTTCTGTGGGTCAATATAGAATGTGCATACATCATTTCTTATTCCTGTTTTCATTTCAAATTCTTGTAGTTACTTTATGCCATTCCTACTTTGAGAAAATTAAGTTTTTAGTACATATTGTTACACTAGTGAAACATATTTTAAGACGTTTTTTTCTATACCAGACAAGCATTAATTGTATGTTAACACGATGTGTAAGTACATTATTGTATTTTAGTTTTTTCAATATTACTGATAAAATAAAATTAATGCTTGTCTGATATCAAAATGTCTTAGAATAAATTTCACTTGTGGAATAATGGGGATGAAAAGGTTAATAGCATGTGATTGTGACTCACACCAGGAAATATTCTGGTTATGTATCAAATTTAATTATTTACTCCATTTACATTGTTTGGACTGTTATCCTCATCTTTACAGTCACATTCACAACCTTTTTGACTGTTGTACACTCCAGCTTTCTTCAGGATCAACCCTTTATTTAGTCCATGGGGGTAGACTGTTCTAATTCCACATAATTTAGCTTTGGATATCTGTTTTAGTTGATTCATCCATGATAAATCCAAGTTTTTGTTTTGCCCACTGATGCCAGGGATTGAACTTGCAACTTTTTGTTCAAGTCTCTTTTTGGATCAATCAACCGATGCTTTTATCCATTGGACCATATTTAAAGATGAAAACAACAGTATGAACAATATAAATAGTGTAAATAGTTAAAATACCTCATCTCAGAAATAGAGACAGATGTTGAAGGTGAATATGGCAATAAAGATGAGGACAACACTTCAAACAATATAAATAGTGTAAATAGTTACAATACCTCATCTCAGAAATATAGAAAGATATTGAATTTAATGACCATCAAGAACTTTTGACATAAGAAGAGTTAATTTGTGGTGACCTTAATATCTACTGGGTTCATCCTAAGAGATTCTAGTGCTGTTCAGTTATTGCTCACCTGTTTTCATTGAGTGCAAGTACACACTGCTCAACCATACTAAATAACATAAGAATTACACAATATCCCTAGACATGAGCAGTGGAATGATAACAGTCTAGATTAAATAAAGGGTTCAGTTCAAAATTTTCTGTTGATTACCCAGACTGATATACAGCTGAGGAATCCTGGAGGGCACAATGGCTGAAATGTTGTGATAAAAACAACAAAGATAAGGACAATAGTCTAAACACTAATAGTGTAAATAATGATAACTCCTTATCAGAAAAACTCAGACAAAAATTGCATAAAGTTTGTTTACAATTTTTGCTCATTTTGCCTAATCCACCTTGCTGGCTAATCGTAATTATCCAATTGGTGGATTTTAAATTTTAGGTAAGCCCTCTAAAATAATTGGATACCATGCACTAATAGATTAAATAGTTTCACCATCCCAGCTTAGTAGGATTAAACTAAAAAAGGCATAAAACTTACTAATTATTAAATCCAGAGAGTGTCCCACAATCTTTTGACCTACAGTGTATATTTTAAAAGAATGCAGAGAAAGGTTGATTTGGTGGAAACAGAATGAAAAATAAGTGAGCCGTACTAAATAAGAACAAGATGAAATATCTCTAGACATGGACAGTAGAAAGAAAACAATCTACCCTCATAAATAAAAACTTCAGCTTAAAATTCCTTGAAAAAGGTCAAATGGCATATTGGCCAAAAATGTGATAACAATAACAAAGATTAGGACATTTGTCTGGATGATATAAAAACTTCACTTGTTTTATTGTTTCCTAATGTCAAGTAAAGACTAATCATACTGTCAGTCTTTAAAAATCATGAGTCTCCACAGCTTCCTCTCTTTTAGGGATTTAATTGATTTTTTACACTTTTTATCTCTTTTTGTCTTTGTCCTGCCATCCATTTATGCAACAGTTTAAGTAGGGTATGCCTTCTTTTTCCCTGCTTCTGTTATCTTCAGTATGTCTTGTGAGTATTAAATTATCTAGGTCCTCTTTCTACATTAAATAACCCATAAATTTTATGTCTCTTTCTAATTGTCATTATACTCTTAAGTGCTAATACAATTGGAGAAGTTAATAAAAGTAGGGGAGGTCAGAATTTTTCTCAATCTATATAATACTAAAGTCTGTGATTGTGTGCATGCCTGTATGGTGTGTCAGTCTGGCATATGATTTACAAGCTGTTTATACAGGAAGTATTTTTATTGTAACTTTCTTCAATTTTTTTTAATTAAAATATTTTTAAATTAAAGACAGACACAAAGAGATCCCGCTTTGCTGTTTCATCCATTTGTTTTTAGAGTGATTATTTATATTTCATCTTTAAACAAACAATATTTAAACAGTTAAAAAATATTTTCAAGTGAATATGACTTTAAAATATTTTTGGCATATTAAAAAAATATTTTTAAGCTGATCTGATTTAAATATTTTACATGAATAAGATTTAAAAATGCGAGTTATTTATACAGTAAGTATTTTTATTTCAACTTCCTTTAAACAGACAATTTAATATTGAAGTCAACTTCAATGTTTTACAACCTGAACAGGTTATAAAATAAAAATAAAAAATGGGTGGTCTAGTATGCAATAAAACTACATTATAGAAATATGTAGTCTTGTATGCAATAAACGTAGAGAGTCTTAATAAAAGTGTTGAGGGAGTTGAAAAATCATTGAAATGGTAAAAAATATTTAGAATTTAATCAAAAATTGATTTTTTTTTTTTTTTTTTTTTTTTTTTCTTGAACAATAAGTTTATCAAAAAATGAAATGTGGTAATTTTGAAAAGAATAAAAAAAAAAGAAAAAAAAAAAGAACAATTAAAACAATATTTTTTAAACAATGCAATCATAAAACTGTGCAAGTAAAAAATTTTAACCAACTATAACAGTTACTATCTCCTGTTTGATCTGTGAGGAAAAGTGCAACATTAATAAACTGAATGACCTTAATATTCCTGAGGATGGGATTGGAAAGTTTTCTTAAAAAAAAAAAAAAAAAGTAATAATCATCTCTACCCTTCTACTAGGCACCTAAGTATAAAATTCCTTTTAGTTTTTATTTTCCTTATGACTTCCTTGTTGCTAACAAGTTGTGTCCAGTCTATGGTATTCTTAGAATTTGTCAGAAGAACCACATCTCTGTTGATTTGATTCTCTTCTTTCTCTAAGGAAATTGTTCAACATTCACTGCCGTATAGGAGTATAGATATTAAATAGCAGTACAAGGTTCATTTTTTGACAATGTTTAACCACAAAAAAAAAAAAAATCATTGTGTCAAAAGGATAGTTTTTCTGTTGACATTACTATTACTGTATACTCCTTTGACTTCCTCAGCAATGTTTGTTTACAAAATTATAAAAATATATGAACCAGGTAGAATGCAATATTTATTATTTACTTTTTTATAAAGAAATAAATTTGAAAATAAATCTTTTTATTCAAAAATTTATAAAAACTTACAAAATTGTGTTCTTTGGAATGATAGGCAAAAATCATTGGTGAATTGCCAATTGATTTGAAATGGTAACTAAAGATTTCCTTATAGTTGGTTCATATATTTATATAACTTAGTAAATGTTTATAAATTCATTAATAGCAAAATGTTTTCAGATTTATTTTTTTATAAATTGGTAAATAATTAACATTGTATTGTATTAGTTGGTTTTCATTTTTAGAATGTTGTAAATATAATCTTATTCTTGTAAATAAACAATCTAATAAATAAATTGTGTTTAATATTTTTGTTGTAAATTCTCATGAACAAAGAAAATGTATGAATTCACTTTCATCTGTTTGGATTTTATTAAAATTTTAAACATTACTTTTTAAAATGATAAACAGTGCCAAGGAGTGAATGTAGTTAAAATAATAATAGTGTCAAGAATTAAAAAAAACAAAAAGGATAATTTTTGAAATTCCGTTTTATTGTGAGCAGAAAAATTAAAATTTGCCCCCCCCCCAATTTTTTTTTTTTTTTCTAACGATATTTTCTATATGTTCTGATATTACCGGAAATATAAAAACATTTCAATTCCCTCTTTTCATATAGAAAACATATGGAAAGAAATCTTGATCACAAAATTCTGTAAACTTGTATTATTAATTGCTGACAGCAGGAATATCTGCCTTGGTTAACACTAGTTTACTAAATCTTCAATGTAAATTTTTTTTTTTTTTTTTTTTTTTTAATCCTTTAGAATTCAACATGTTTAAACCCATCCCACAAATATAGGCTCTCAAAATCTCACCGTTTGCATGACTTCCTGCATTATTTGTGATGATGATGTCATATTATGGCAGGGTATACATATGGTGGGTTGAACATTGAGAGCCAATATATATGAAGCAGGTTTGGGCGTGTTGAATACTAAAGAATTAATAACGAAAATAAAAATATGCTACTTTTTCTCTCTTTTTTGCTCGTGTTTAAACCTGATCGTAAATTTATTTTCATTCGTCTTTACTGTACTTTTAGTAAATAAGTCACTTATTATGTCTGGTGTCCTTAAAAAGTCACGGATTTATATATTTGATACTGCTTAATTTTGGCTAAGCCAGCACATTCAGCCTATTTTCTAAACTTTGTTTAGCCTGGTACAAGGCCACAACTTCGAGTGCCTAGTGTCCTTAAGCAGTCACCTATTTATATGATGCGTCAGGTGGAAAGGGTCATATACAGCATTTGATAATTTTGCGGCAATACACACTTAAAGGTTTTAGGCAGTTTTGGTCAACTTTTCTTTTCATCGTTAGCCCTAGTAGGACTACTTTACACTTAAGTAAAATAATAACAATAATATTTATTAAGGATTTATTACAGGTAATATCTAGTTTTATAGATACATTCTGTATTAAATTACATAAATAAATAAAAATAATATAAATTTTGATGCTATATTCGATTTGAAGGTAGGTATTTGTCATTTTCTCATTTGTTATTGGCAGCATTTTAGAATACTTTGGCTGCAATGCTAACCTTCCTAAATTGAACAACCTAAACTATTTTGTTTATGCTTTGTTACCTCTCTTTTCCATTATTGTTTTTAGATCACTTTATTCCAGTCATTTTGATGGGCAATAGCAAAATTCTGAAATTTAGAATGATCGTATTCCATTTCAAAAATAAAGCCTGTAAAAAGGAATCTTTTAAATTAATATAGGACCAAAAATAAAATGCTTTTGACAAACAACATTAATGATTTCACTATAATTATATAACCATAATGTAATGATATTCTGCAGACAAATCTACAGTTTATGTTACCTCATCTCGGTACAAACTATAAAAATAAATTGAGCTTGAAATATTGTGTAATCGAGTCTAATTCTTTGTAAAATACTTGGATATGATATAATGAATAATTTGCAGTGTAAAAAGCAATTTTTGACTTTTTTATTTTTTTATTTTTTTATTTTTTTTGTTGAATACGCTCGCTCCTCTGCCAAACACATCATATACTGGCTACATTTGAGGCTCTTTAACTTTTTTTAAATCATTCCACCCCAAGTAAGGTGATAATGCCACTGAGACACAAGAGTGAAAGAAAATGAGAAAATATTAGTGAGAAGAAAAGACAATAAAAGAACAGGATTCAGCAAGACAGAAGATGGTGATTTTGCATTTAAACTTTTGAAAATTGAAGCTGACAGGAAAGCAAGAGCTAGAAGAAATTTCCATGAAAGAAACCTGTTAGAATAGAACTTAATTCACATTTAGTTAATTTCAATAGTAAAATAATGAGACCTAGTTGCCAATTTATGCTTTTACGGTACCAAGGAGGAAATCAAAAGACAAAGGAAAGCCATGTCATGATGGGAAAGTGACTGATGCCAGGTTAGAATTAATAACTTCACAGACCATTCTTTTGATTTCATCTCTAGATGTATAGCAGGAGCACCAGAACATATGTGGCAGCAAGATGGATTCTGGTGAGAAAAATTGTCTAGCATGGCACAGTGAACCAACTTTCCTAGCAGCAAATCTAGCAATAGATTCAGTATAATCTTTCTACTTCATGCCAGTGGAAAATGTGAGACCGAGAAGGTACAATGAGCTGCTCTCTTGGAGGTTAGCATCATTCATGCTGACGGAAAGCAAAAAGGGTTCTTTAAGATGGCTAAATGTTGACATCTTTATTTTGGAGATGTTAAAGTTTACAAGCCATTTCTTGCCGCAGTTAGCAACAGATTGAAGATCATTTTGAAGATCAACTGCCAGTTTTACTTTCTCAGACCAACTTTGATGATTACTTTCAGCTTGCTTTCTTAACTTTGTTTAACCTGGTACAAAGCCACAAATTAAAGTGCCTGTTGTCCTTAAGCGGCTACCTACCCATTTATATATTAGTGTTGATATAGTCTGACTTCAGTTATGAGTCACTAATTTATGTACAAGCCATTATTAACAAAAGAAATTCAGTTTGTTAAATCTTTAATATAATCTTTTATCAGGAAAGTAACAAACAATGACATGATTCATATTTTATCTTTTTATCTGTTCTCAAAAGTAATCTCTATTTTTTTTCAAATAATTCTTCTTACAGTTTAGCAATCCCATCATTTGTATGGGAATTTACTTACATTTGTCAAATCTGACACAAGGCCACATATTTTCAGTATCTATCTCTGATGTGTGTTGTGATGTAATGGATAAAAGCCCTGAATGAGAAATTAGAGAGCCAAGTTTGAATTCTAGCTAGGTTTATTACATTCGCTTACATACAAATACCCTTGAGAAATCCATCTCTTCTGCCCCAGCTGTGGGGTGAACAGCAGGACAGATTAGATCCTATAACTTTGGTTGCCAACCAGTCTACTGCAGAAAGAAATGGCAACTCACTGTGAGAAAAATCTTCTGCCTAGTTAGTCAAGAATCAAAAGAGATATGATTGTCTAAGTATATATCACATATGACACTTAGCTGACTGATCCTGATACCATCAACTTTGACTGAACTTATAATTTTATTACCAACAATACCAAACGAAAAGACTATGCCAGCTCCTCACTGTTGTCCCCAAAGTGAAAGAAATGGTCATCTTTTTATTTTGCCATTAAGTCTGTCCAATGTAATTACATTATTAAAAATTACTTTTGACAAATAAGTTTTCATGTACTTCTTCACAGATTTATCTTTGTGATATTTACTTAATGGAGGTAACTTAGTTGCTTTCATGTCTTTAGTCAATGTTCTTTGTATCTGACTTCATTTGTTGTACAAAAAGTTTATCCTAGCACTGAAGGTGACCAATTCCTGAACAATAATATGTTTAAATTTCATAGCTGTGTTGTCATATCCTGCTACGGCAACAAAAAACAACTTTGAGTGAAATTAATAATACTGCAATTGAGAGGCCTTGAAAAAGAATGGAAAGGGAAGTAATATTAATAATGCAGAGTGCTAAAGGTTCTGTTTTTTTCCTTTCTTTTTGTATTTGCAACATTAGTTTCTCCAAATATTTTCATGCTGGTTTGTTCATTTTTCTTATTTTATTTATTCTCAAATCTTTCTTATCACATTCATAAAGCCAGTGTTTTATTTTATTTATTTATTTATTTTTTTTTGCCTGTTCTAAATTTTGTCAATGTTTTCAATTCCTTTTTTTGATTGTTCCCTGATTTCTATTCAAAGTTTTCACAATTTCCAAAGTTGTGTTCCCATTGCTTGGTAACTTTACAATATCTTGTTTCTCTTTTGGGGTTATATCTTTCTCATGACTTATGGTAATCTTTACATATCTGAAATTAAACAAATAAATACAGATCACTGGAGTATTGCATATTCATTTTCAATATGATAAACAACCCACAAGTTGCATAATCTCAAATCATCAAATAAGTTATTGTAAATATTTCTAATAAAAACAGTTTTCTAAGTTGAAATTTGCATGATATACTGCTCATAAATTGCAGTATATTCTATAAATTTTAGTAACACTGGTTGGTTAATACCAATTTTTACAAACTTAGACATTTGTTCCCATAAAAAGACACATTGTCTAAATAAAGGTTTTTTTCATTGTCGCCACTTTTATTTTAAATAAGTTCACTCTTCAGCAATGTTTATTGTTTTAAAAAGTGATAATTAGAATTTTAATGAAACCTAAACTTTTACACTATTGTTGATTGGAATGGTTGGTAAAATATTGGCTAATTGCTAATTAATTTGGACTTGATAAAATGGTAAATAAGAATTTTTTTTATAGTTTGTTTACATATTTTAATAATTTAGTAAATGTTTATAAATTTATGAATAAAAAATGTTTTCATATTTATTGGTTTATAAATTGGAAAATGATAAATATTTCATTGCATTAGTTTTTAGAATGTAAATATAAAATTATTCTTGTAAAGATCAACAGCCAGCAATCTTAGATTGCTGGCTGTCGATCTTGATGGTCATCTATGGTTGGTGGCTGTCGGGATCTTGATGGCTGTCTAAGGTTGCCGGCTGTCGATCTTGGCAGTCTAAAGTCGCCAGCTGTCTATCTATAATCCCTGCTGAAACCCCAAAATGGGATAATGGACATTAATGGATTAATAAAAGTGACAAGAATATCTGGATATTGAAAAATATATATATATTCTATCTAGTTTTTTGTACCTTGGGATTCTGATATTTCTTGATGATTCTTCTTTGTTGTTTTCTGAGAGTTATAACCATTCCCAGAGACTTGCATCTGTGCCATTCTCATTTGATGTATGTGACATTTGGTAAATTCTTAGGAAGTTTTGACACAAAAGATTCCATGAAAACTAACAAAATTAGCAAATGGGTTTTAATAGATGAAATCTGAAAATTTTGCTTTCCAAAATGATAAACATTTGCAATATTAAAAAAAAATTGTGTATTTAATGGCATCATAAACAATTGTCACATGGCAGGAATAAAAATTCTCTATCCTCAATGAATCTTGCTTTCCAGCCTGTTGGAAGTCCTCATCTATTGTACCTGTCTTTAAGAACTGTGGAGACCCTTCTGATCTATCTAACTACTGTCTTATCAGTCTCCTACCACTCTTCAGCAAAGTATTTGAAGCTTTAATCAACACTGGAGTGGTTAATCACCTTATATCCCATGATCTGCTCCCAGATAAACAATATGGTTTCCGCTTTGCCCCTTCTACAGCTGATGTGCTCATGGCCATAATTGAAATTGTTTACAAGCCTCTCCATTATTGAGGAGTGCTTACTCCTCAATAATTCAATAATGGAATACTGCTGCTATATATGGTCTGGTGCCCCTGCTGTTCCCTTTGAGGTCCTTGACAAGATCCAGAGATGGATAAGCAATGTGATTGGTCCTGATCTAGCATCTCGACTACAGTTGCTCTCTCACAGACATGCCATCGCCTCCCTCTGTCTTTTCTACAAATACTTTCACGGTAACTGCTCTGATGAACTACTTTCGCTAGTTCCCAGATGAATTTAAGCATGCTACTAGGCTGGCATCATGGTTCAAACGGTTAAATGTAGCCGTCTCTTCTACTTCAATAGCTTCATGTCATGCGCCTCTCGTCTGTGGAATTCTCTTCCTATTACTTGTTTCCCTGATAGCTATAATCTCCAACTATTCAAATGTAATGTCAATTGACATCTCCAGATGCCCTGACCTATTCCCTGTCCTTTCCTCCATCATACCTCTTTACTCCCGCTCCCGCTCTGTAACCCCTTGCATGCTAGTGGCATCTCACCTTGCTTGGGGTGAAATGCTTAAAAAAAAAAATAAAATGTATGTTAATTCCTAAATCCTGTAAATTACCATATGAGAATAAAGAAAGCTTTCATTGAGCAACATTTTATATATATATATATATATATATACATATAATTAAAGAATATCAAACACTTAAAATTTCATAGGTAATAGATTACCTATGGGATTTTAAGTCTTTGCTATTTTTTAATTAATAATAATTTTGCTCTGCTCTGTCTTTTAACATAGAGCTCTCCCTGGATCTATATCCTCCTGGAAATTCCATACAGGTTACCATATTGTATCATTATTATATATGGTGGCCCAAAAGTAGGTATACACTTTACAGGGTTTTTTTGTCATTTTATTTATTACAATTACATTTGTTTAACATTGTTTGATCTCGTAAGTGCTTGAAATGTACTTTAACCTTGCAACATTCCTTGAACATCTCCAGAACACTGTGACACACAGTACAACATAAATTCTGATCCACATCAATGTCAATAAATGTTTCCAAAATTAACTCTTTTAATTTGTCTACTGTGTGGGGAATTTTTTTATGAACCTAATTCTTTACTGTGGCCCCAAAAAACAAATCCATTGGTGTTAAGTCAGCTGAACGTTGTGGCCACTCAATGCTGCCATGTCGTCCAGTCATGGAAAGGTTTGGTAAAGATTTTTCCCTTGCTGCCAAAGCATAATTAAACAACTGTGTACTTACTTTTGGCTATATATATATATATATATATATATATATATATATATATATATATATATATATATATATGCACATGCACACACAATTTCTTAGGAATACATGAATTTTTTATCTGATATTACTTCCTACTATTCCAAATGTTTTTTTTATGGATACCCATGTTTAAGTAGACACCCTGTTTTTATAAGCAGTGCAGATTACATCTCCGTGTCTGCACATTTGAGAGACTTATGAAAGAAAATATGTTCTCAAGCAGAGTTTGAACCTTTGTTCTCCTTTGTAGGTGAAACCACCATCTGATCCAGCATGCTTTTTCTGGCCAAGCAGTCTAAAGCATACCAGATTGGATGGTGGTATCAGATGGGTAACCACAAAATTGCATTTGGAGTAGTATGTATGTATTTGATTTTTTTTTTTTTTTTTTTTTTTTTTGCAAACTAAACTCTACACCCGGATGCAATAAACCAAGTTTCTTTGTGATGCGCATGATGAAATGAATTTCATGTATGTGAAAAAAAATAAAAAGAATTGTCAAAATAAAAAAAAAAGTATGCATAGATTAATCTAATATTTAATGTAATTGGCGGGGGAGATGTGAATTTTTCAACATTGTCTTAACCTTCCTTGGTAATTTTATGAAGATACGTTTGAAAAATTTTGAACCATCCTTGATTCTGTTTTTATGAGCCTGACCTATTTTTATTACCCAGTTAAGTTTTGTTTAAAATAAACAATTTTTTTTAATTCTTCTGAATCTGATTTAGCCAAAATGGTGACAGAATGTAGATCAGACACTTATGAAAAACATACAGTCTGGAAAATGGAATGTCGATAACTTGGCAGACGTAGCAACTTTTGGCAGAAAATTTGGAGAAATGACAAAAGTTGGTCACTACAATCTCTACCTGTTAATTACAAGTTTAGATCATATCTGCATTACAATATCTATGCTATACTACCTCGGTTTCCCCCATAATACTTTCTACATTTGCATGCATGTTTTCAAATACAGAATGTCTCAACTATTAAGGGACAGAAACAATACATTTTTGTATCATGTCTTGGATGCCTTTCTTTTGGATTTTTGTTTTTTTTTAACTTCTTTATTTTTAAGAATTGACTATTCAGATCTGACAATTTCTTATTTTCACTTTTGACCTAAATTTATTAATTTTAAACTCACCATAATGGAGCCATATCTACAAAAAGTTTATGAAGCTAGCAATTTTATTTTCATGCTCATATTAATGGGTACCTGCGTTGCAAGTAAAAAAAAAAAAAAAAAAAATTGGCTGTTACCAATAACTACTTAAATTAACCCATTAATGCCCACTATGAAATAAGGTATTATAGGTTTATACCAATATCCTATGGAGACCTACTTTCTTAAAAATGAGAGGGATTAAAATAAAATATAGCTTTTAAATTAAATTTTTTGGTTATTTTTAGATTAATACAATATTTTGTTGTCATTTATTTTTATACAAATATATATATATATATATATATATATAATGTGTGTGTAAAAATGTATAGAAAATAGGAAAGAACTCATTAGGTAAATAATCCAAAGTTCTTTAGTATTTTTGTTATTATTTTTAAAAAATAGTGCTCGATACAAAAGTAGAGCATAAATATAATTATTTATTTAAAAATATGATTCCATCGCTACATAAGAGTTCTCATGTTTCGGCTCTTGTTTTGAAACATGAGAACTCTTATGTAGCGATGGAATCACATTTATATATATATATATATATATATATATATATAAACAACATATCTTCATTCAAACATGGTTCATTGAAGGTTATATACATATATCTATTTTGTTTTGTTTTTTTATTGTTTCTAATTCTTTAATCAGTTTCTTGATGTTAAGATGAAATTCATCAAGGAAGGTGCCATAGTTTTTTCTAACCAAGTACTTTCAATCTCCTCTGATATATATAGGCAGCAAGTATTCATCTAAACAAGTTTGATTAAAATAACCAACAAGGTGTGTTGATTAATATGGTATATATAGGCAGCAAGAATTCACTTAAACAAGTTTTATTCATTTCAAAAGAAATTACAAGGTCTGTCTGTTTAATTTTTTTTTTTTTGTATTTTCCCAATTTTTGAATAAGATGTATGTCTTGGACAGTTGTGTAAACTTTAGTCAGATTATACACCATTTTGATCCTGATATGCATCTTAATTGGTAAAATGTAATTAGACTGACCTTGTCAGTTGAATTTGATAAAACTTGTTTCTCTCTCTCTCTCTCATATATATATATATATATATATATATATATATATATATATAATTTAAATATAATATAAAAAATATATGTATGCATGCTGCAAATCAATGCATTTATAATACATACCTCCACTTGCTGAAAAAACGTCAAAGCGTGATGAAAAAAGCCCCAAACTTAAAAACAAAATTTTACCGTCAAAATGTTTATATAATTATTAAGAGGAGAGACCAAAGTATTTTGTTTTTATTTTATTAAATTATTTTCATCCTTTCCAGTACTTTTTGAAGTTTTGGTTAAAAAAGTTTTTAATTTTTTTTAGATCAGCGGTCAATGTAATATTTAGGATTATTGTTAGCATCCTTTTTTTTTTTTTCTTTTCTTAAAGGTGAAAACACATAGATTTGGAAATTCTTGCAAAAATAAAGTAATTGTTGGATTTTAGTAAAACTTTCAGAAATTATCTACAAATGAATGAAATTATTTTTGTAATTTTTTTTTTTTTTTTTTTTTTTTTTTACATCCTTTACTGACCCCCACAGACACACTCTTGATTTTTTTTTAGTTAAAAGCAGGACTCCTTGGAGAATTTAAATCATTTATTTTTTTTTTTTAAACAGGACCCCCCCCCAGTTACCAAAAATTTGCTCTGAATCATAAAATAACAAATGCAATAAAACTGATATTATTTAATTAGAAAAGCTTTTAATTACTTTTATAAATAAGATTTATTCAGAGCACCATTGTCTTAAGAAAAATTTTAAGAAAAAATGTATTGGTGCTATAAAAAGAAAATTACAACACATATCAAATCAATTTATTTAATCTTTGAAGTAGTCCTCTTCTGAAGCAACATACTTTATCTAGCACCTTTTCTATTGATAGAAGCATTTATGGAACTCCTTTTATGGAATAGCGAGCAACTGCTTTGTTGCGTTCTCTTGGATTTCCTTGACTTCTTGAAATCTTGTTTCTTTCAATTGGGATTTGACTTTTGAGGCAAAAAAGGGCCGGAGATCTGAGGAATATGGTAATTGTTGGAGCCGGGGAATGTTTTGCTGTACAAGACTGCTGTACAATCTATGGTCATTGATAGAACTTCTGTGGTATGACGAGATGACCACACTCTTCACATTTTCCTTCTAAGCTCTGCTATAAACAGTGCAAGTGAGTGAGATGTTATAACTTAGTGTGTATGCATGACTGAGTTCAAGATCAATCTGTGTCATGCAACTTCACTCTGCATACTTTAGCTCCTTTACATTAACAACAAACCCGAGACTATTTGATCAGACCGCATGCATAAACTTAATATTTAGATTTTTATGATACTCCTCCCCCCCTTCTTTCCTGGATACATCGATTAATGTCCTTTATCTTTAATTTATTCGAATTATTGTTTTCAATTTAAATATCTTTCAGAAAATTACGCTCAGGCCATGTTCACCATTTTGGCTGATATCTTTTATGTGCTGTTTGGGTGTATGTTTTCTTCATTACATAAGCGATCATGACTCTCCACAGCTTCCTATCCAGTGTGGCTCTTAGCAGTTTTTTTCCTCTTTGCTAATGCTAATCCTCTCTATTCTGCCATCCATTCACACAAGCATGTCAGGTAAGTAGCTCACTGCCTTCTCCGACTTCTCTTGCTCTCAGTATGTCCTGTGAAAGTTAAGTTTTCTAAGCCCCTCTTTCTTGTTATATCAAAGAAATTTCAGCTATCTCTCCCTTATTCTAAGTGTTCTTTCTGTTGCTATTTTCTTTTAGTCTTTCTTGTTGCTAACTTACTCTGTCCATGGAATTCTTAGTATCCTTCTGGGGGACCACATTTCTGCTCTCTCTAGTTTTTTCTTCATCTGTGTGGAGATTGTAAAGCATTCATTACCATATAAGAAGATAGATATCGCATAACAATCAAGCACTCTTTTCTTTGTTTCTAATGAAATTTTTCCATTTCTCTGCATCTTGCTTAGCTTTTGAAATGCGTCTTTCACTAGTCCAGTGTTTGTATCTTGGTGTTGTTTAGCTAATATCTTAAATAATGGACACCTGAAGATAGCCAGAGGGGAGCTGGCTGAAAGGTTGTCTATAGTAACATCTATAAATAATCAAAATAAGAACAATAGTTTAAATAAATTGGCTGGGTCATGAACTATTGGTTGAGAAACAGGTCCTGTTACAAACTTAAATATGGCAATGATTATTATTGATTTCTTATATAGTTCAGGAAGACTTTAGTTAAGATCTTTTTTTTGCCTTCAATCATTTGCTTGTTGGCAAAATTTATTGTTTTCATTCAATGTAAATTTCTTGGATAATTAAAATTTTGTAAATCAATTTATTGATACCTAGAATATAAAAATCCTAAACACAAGATATTAAAATATTGTGAATCATATTATTCATTTCTGTTTAACATATCAATCAATATTTTCTCCCCAACTGCAAAAACAATAGCTACATTGATGCAACATTTTTTTCACCCTCTCAGTGATATGATTTGTGTATTATTATTATACGTATTTACAATATTATTTATATAAAATTTAGGTACAGCTGTATGTAGGTAACCTCTCTTTTATATATATATAATATATATATATATATATATATATATAGCTTAGCCTTGGAGTGGGTAGAATGGAGATCAACATGTTTTAATGGACTCAGCAATTTTCAATCTGCTTGTCTGAATCATCTTCAAGAAGCAAGAGCAAGATATAAAAGGTCAGCCAATCTAACAGTGATCTCATCTCACAATCCTCACACTTGCTTCATATGTGTCCTCTTTGTAAATCACTAGCGGTCTTAAATGCCACTTAAGATTATTGCACAAACTTTCATAACTGAATCAATAAGCTGTCAGATCCTCATATGTCGAAACTGACGAGAGCGTCCATTATTATATATATATAATATGAAGGCATGATGGTGTAGTGGATAGTGGCTCGGATTGAGGAATCTGAGAGCTGAGTTTGAATTCCAGTCGAATCCATTGCATTCACTTACATGCTAATACCCTTGGGAAAGGTATTAATCCTCTTCTCCCTCCAACTATGGGGAAATAGAACAGACTAGGTTCTATAGCCTTGGATGGCAACTGTTCTAGGAGAAGGACAACTGAATTCAAAACCTGCAGATAGACGTTGGTTACTTTGTGGCATGTAGAGCACCAGGTTTCTGTATTTGGCCCTTCAAAAAGTGTCTTTGCTTCTGCACAAAGCCTTTACCACTATAATCAAATCATATGTGCTAGTGTCTGGGCTGTCGGTTCCTAGAAACTGAGCTGCTTGATATGATGGGAGTGTCCACCATATATATATATATATATATATATATATATATATATATGGTGTGATTAGTAAATTGTATATATCTTAAATTTTATACATGTGCATTGTTTTTGATTTTTCAAATGAACAGCACAGTATGGTCAGTTGGGTGCTGTCTGTGAGAAAAAAGAGCATGATGACGCAGTTCATTCCACAAGAAATTTGGAAAAAGCATACTGTACTGCTTGGCATTCATGCTGGAAACTCCAATACAAACATTTCAGGACTGTGCACCATGCCACGCAAGCAGAACCCAGTCATGGCTGTCAGACAATTTCTGTGACTATATCAACACTTACATCTGGCCACCAAACCCCTCAAATTGCAACCCCCTTGATTATTATGTGTGAGCAAAACTCCTTGTAATGCCAAAGATGAACCGAGGGCAAAGATTATGGTAGCATCACTGAGCAATTTAAACAAGGAGACTGTCCAGAAGAGTTGCAGGATATTTCTGAAGTTGTATGGAAGCCATGGTTGAAGCCAATGATGATTTTATTGAATAAATTTACTCTTTAGTATTTCAAGTATTTTGTATAATATTGTTAAATATATGTGTTAAAATCAGATGTCAGTGTTATTTTCGTTTTTGCATAATTTATACGACAATTTATCCATCGCACCCTGTATGTATGTATGTATGTATGTGTGTGTGTGTATATATATATATATATATATATATATACACACACACACACATCTATATATATATATATATATATATATATATATATATATATATATATATAAAATGTGTGTGTTTGGGGTATATATGAATTTCAGTTCTGGTTCACTGCATTTCTTCCAGAACTTGCTTAGTATAAAGTAACATTTTACATTTAAAAGTTTTGTAAGAATCTGAATGAAAAACATGATGAAAGTAGACAACATCAGTGTTAAAATGAGAAAAACCTGATGAAAATGGCCAAATTTTATGTTAGAATAATGTGAAAATACAGTCCAGTAAATGACATATTCAACATGGCGGAGGCACAGGGTGGTTCCACTATCGTTGCATCCAACAGTGAAAATGTTAATATCTCTTCCAGTTTGAAAACCTTTGTACAAATAGTCTGTAAGAGCCACTTGTAAATCTAATCCTTACCATTTTCTATCCTACTTTATACTTAATAATAAAGTCTAGAATCCTGGTCAAGCAGCTGGGCTTTGTCTGTCAAATGCACAAATGTTATCTTTAATTGCTTGACCACTTTTAATATAAATGCCTTAAAGATACCAGCTGTTCTACTTAAGAAGTCAGGAAGTCATTAGAATATAAAGTAAAGAAGTGTCTGAATTGAATATGAATAACATTTCTTATAACATTGAAATGCTGCCAAAGACACTTGAAATTAAGTTGTACAATTTCATATACTTGAATTTTTCAAATGTGAACTGTCATATTTATATTATGTATATCAATGTTTTTACGATAAAATTGCCATGAACCAACCAATGTAGGTGAAATTTCCAGTTTATCTGTATATGGACAATATATCATATTTATCCTTATCCCACGTTTGTGTATAACAAACTGAAACATTAAATTTTTATTTATAAATAAATCCAAAAGTTACATTGGAATAGTGAAAGATGCATTCCAACAACTATATACAATATATAAGAAACAGGAAAATTTTATTATAAATTTAGCTTTGTTTTCAAAAAGTTCTTATACAGGATGTGGTAGAAATACCTCCCACATACACTACCCAGAAATATTTCCTGCATAATGGTAACACATTAGCTAGATGTAGACACCATTGTCACTAATGTCATACCATTATGTGAGAGGTATTTCTGCTGCACACTATATTACAATAACTTACTCTTTACAAATTTTAGTGTATTTTGCCTAAAATATAAAATTTTCAAAAGTGATTTCCTATAGAAAATAATATTCGAATGTTATAACCACTTTCCATGTGTCTTGTCCTTTGAGGATGTAGGCAGTCATGGCTCTCTACAGCTTCTTATTTATTCTTCATAGCTCTAAGTAATGTTTGTCCACTTACTATTCCTTCCAGTTCATGTTCTGCCATCTATTTACTGACTTTTCCCCTCTGCATCTCTTGACTTCAATATGTCCTGTAAGTGTCAAATTCTCCAAGCTTTCTTTCCTCATTATTTGTCCCAAAATGTTCAGCTGTTTCTTTCTGATCTTAAGCACCAATGTCCTTTGCATTCTTCTTTTCCTTAAAACTTCCTTATTGCTTGCATGTTCTGTCTATGGTATTATTAGCATCCCTCAATAAAACCACATCTCTGTTGCCTCATTTCATCTTTATCTATGAGGAAATTCTCCAGCATTTACTGCTATATAGGAAGATTGCTATTACACTTTTCTTTGTTTCTTTAAAGAATTTTCCTTTTTCTTAATATATTATTTAGCTTTTGTAAGGCATGTTTCACTATTCCAATGTGCCTACTGATTTCTGTGTAACATTTTCCATTGTCTGTCATTATGATAATACTCTCTTCAATTTTTTTTTTTTTTTCATTCTAAATTTATATTTAATTATATATGTAGATCAGAACAGTGCAAAGCCATTTGATTTAGTGTAGATCATGTTAATCTTGATTTAAAGCTATTCTATTGTGCATGTCTTACCCAAAACTGTAGGCCGATCTTGAATCTCATCATTCCACTTGGAGTGAAGATTTTTAGTTTTGGTCTGGCTTTGAAGTATTTCACTGCTGTTCACTTATCTCGATTAAGAGCATAATTAATTTGGCTCAAAAACTTAATTCTCATTATCTTTTTATTTTGTTTCTTACAATGGTTTTATTATAATTAATATAGAATTTGGTAGAGATTCAGATCTGTCATTTCTCACCCAGCTAACAAGGATATACGAAATGTTATATGCATTTTAATCTTTGAATTTAATGAAACAAATATCATATCAGAATTATTAATTCTGGAACAAAAAAAACATGATAGTAACTTTTTTAAATTTATTTTATTGTTGATGTATTTTGTAATAAATATATATTATAATCATAGAAATATCTTGAAAAAAAATGACTCTTAAGAATGTGTGGATTAGCATTAATGTCTTATACACCAACTGGCACCATGTAATCCAGATCTATCTTGTAGGGTCCATGGCTATCTAGCACAACA
This sequence comes from Acanthosepion lycidas, assembly GCA_963932145.1. Taxonomy (NCBI): domain Eukaryota; kingdom Metazoa; phylum Mollusca; class Cephalopoda; order Sepiida; family Sepiidae; genus Acanthosepion; species Acanthosepion lycidas. The sequence continues at coordinate 28,501,705 of OZ010606.1, read as the reverse complement.
GGGTAGACTGGTCTCCATAGCTATGTATGCAACTGGTGTAATAATGACATAGCATCACTGAGCAGCAGACTGAAGTCAATGGCCACAGTAAAGGGTTCCCCTGATGGAATCAATGTCCATGTATCTTTGACCAAGATGGACCTTCAAGTTGGTGGAAAATCAACTGTAGTTTGATATTAAGAAGGATGAGCTCTGTCAGGTTTACTTGCCCAAGACATGCTACACTCAAATGAATACTTCTCTGGCTTTATGTGGAAGGAATTGGTAAAGTGTTTAACTGCACCACGACCCTACAACCACAGTGGGTCCTGGGGCTTATGATAATGAGGATATCGTTACCTTGATGGGCATACATTTTTCTATAGTCATAAAATATTTTGTTGAATAGTAAAAATCTAAGCCTATTTTTGAAAAATGTAAAAGTCTACTATTTATTTTTGCTTTTTATTTTTTGTTTAGAAACAAGGGGAAATTAATTTTTTTTAAATTTTCTGCACTTGCTGTCAAGGCTGCATCCATTTCTCTCTGTTTTTAATTTGTATAATAAGTGCTTTCCTGGCAACCTCTACCAGTGAGATGGTTGGCTCATGTTCAAACTACAAGGAACCTATTTAGAACCAGGGCATGTCTTTTATATAACAAATATAGTTTGTATAACTGTATATTTTAATGAAGAAAAAACAAAAAAAATCAAACAGGAAAAACAAAAAAACAAAAACCTGCCACCAAATACAAGCACCCCCCCTCCAAAAAAAAAAAAGACAGATAGGCCAACAAAAAAAAAGGAAAACAAAAAAGGAAACAAAAACTTGTAAAAATTATAATAATGTACATAATACACTTGAAACTGCTGAGTTTTCAAGTTTCATAGCCAATGGCTTGTACAGTAGAGGAAATAATTTTGACTATAAAATATAACAAGTTTTTTTTTTTTTTTTTTTAAATAATAATTGTTATTGATAGTGTTGTTTCCGAAGAAATTGAACAAAGATCATTTTCATAAGAGATTACAATATCTCTATCATAATATATAGGTATGAGAGGTATGGTGGATTAGTAGATAGTGGGTCAGATTGAGGAATCGGAGAGCCAAGTTCAAATTCCATTTGAATCCATTACATTCACTTACATTCTAATACCCTTGGGAAAGAAGGACAACTGAATTCAAAACCTGCAGAGGGTCGTTTGGGGACCTTGTGGCATGTAGTGCACCAGATCTCTGTGTTTGGCTCTTCAAAAAGTGTGGTTGATTCTGCACAAAGCCTTCACCACTATAATCAAATCATATGTGCTAGTGTCTGGGCTGCCGCTTCCTAGGAACTGAGCTGCTTGACCCTCATATATCGAATATGATGGGAGAGTCCACTATATATATATATATATATATATATATATATATATATAATGAGAGAGAATCAATATATAATATATATAGATTTTTTTTTTTAATACTAGTAGTATTCTGTTAAAATTTCAGTTTTCTGGCTTATGGATCTATCACATTGAAACACTGGTTCTCATATGATCACTGAAGTTAAGCAATGTCAAGTCTGGTCAGTACCTAGATGGGTGAACACTTGGGAATACCAGGTACTGTAAGCTTGGATGTACCGGCGATGTAACAATTCGGAATTGGAAATCGGAGAGTCTAGTTCCTATTCCAGTTAGATTTGTTATGTCCATTTACACACAAATACCCTTGAGACAGGTATGAATCCACCTCTTCTCTCCCCACCATTAGGTTAATTATTAGGATCTTTATTATTATCGCTAAAAATTCTTTCAATCTAAAATATTTTTTTGACTTTAAATAACCTGCAAAAGGTTGATAAGCTGTAAAAAAAACAATTGATCGATCAATTCAGTTTTCTTGTTTTGATTTATTCTTTTAAATTTCTATTGTCATAATTCTTAATTTATTGACTGAATATATTGCTTGCTATTTTCACAACTATAAAATACTCAAGGAAATTCCACTATTTTATCATTAAATATTTGAGTTTATCAAAATATGGGAAACATTTATTTTTATTATTGTATATCCTATTGTACCCAATTCTCTTTGTATCCTGAATTCCACCTAAAATCTTTCATTAATGAAGGAGAATTGTCAAAGAAACTTGAATAATATTGAAGATGTATAGAATTATAAAAGATGAAAATAATGTCCACTTTAACTATTTCTTTCTTTTTCTCACTAAAACCAAACAGCATCTCAGATATATCTTTTTTTTTTTTTTTTTTTTCATCTTTCCTTGCAGTCAAAATGGTATGGGCCATTATTTATCTGAGGTAATAGCAAGGCATGTGTTAACAAGCAGAATTATAATATGGTATTTAAATATATATTTTTTCATTATATTTTATTTCATATATAAACACATTTCGTTGAACAAGATTGACAAGGTACTTTCTTTTTTTTTTTTTTTTTTTTTGTACATGTACAAGTGATTTCTTTCTTAGACTTATTGATTATAAAAATTGTCCAAAAAGACAGAACATGTGACACCAAATTTTTCTGCTTTGTCATTCAATTGCCAAACAGATTTGTCTATCCTATCTTCCACAGTCTTTTGCTTTTAGTAATATACCTGTGACATCAAGTATGATGAAATTACTGGTTGTAATTTGCCATGAGATGTTTGGTTTTACTAAGTTTTTTGGGTATAATATATATATATATATATATATATATATATATATATATATATATATATATATATATATAAAAATGATGTTCAGTAGAGCCTGTTATTTTAAAAAATTATGAGAAGACCTGTTGTTATTTATTTTATGGACACCTACATAGAAAAGGAACATGTGGTTTTATCTCGATCTCAAGTGTTTTTTGTTTTATAGCCAGCAGGTGGTTCCTTTTGAAGTCTAGTTTTCTAAGTGGCCTCCACTTTGACTGAGGGGAATGGGAATGTAAAGGAGTGGATGAGAGGTTTTTGGAGATCAAGTGACAAAAAAATGGAAATAAACTGTATCTGGGTACTGGTCTATATTAAGTCTTGCTTGAGGTCAGGGAGTTGGTTCTTGTTTGCTCTTAGACTTGTCCATCACATGCTTTGAATGCCATCCACTCATTGGGATGTGTAGATAGGTAAGGGGTTGGTCGGGGGAATAGCTAATACAGCAGAAGTTGTCCTAAGTGTCAACTACCTACCCACTCAGACGAGCAGGTGAAGCCCTGAATAAAAATATCTATTTTATAATATGGAAAGCAAGATTCATGTTATCATTACTCAATGTGACATTTGTCTTGTTACCTTGTGAGCATGCAACAAGCCCTTTCCCAGTTATCAGTGGAATGAGATTGAGGATCAAAATGCAACATGGGGTAATCATTGGTCAGTTGGTGAATAATACAAAGTGCTCAACGCTTATAACAAATAAACTAACAGACTAGTAACTAACCAAAGACACAACAAGAGTCTAGGTCCAATATAGTTGCATTGTATGTTTACATCTTTATTACCCTGAATATAGATTTAGAAATTGAAAGTTGTGATGAATGAGCCTCTTAAATGGCTGAGGTATATTGGTGTTTATTTGAACAGAGCATGAATGATTATATTTTTTATCATCAATACTTCATTTCTGTAGAGGCCATGAAAAAATACAGTATCAAAATTTACAATGATAGGCTTCAAAAAACAACCTTTATGTGCTTCTTCCTTGTATTGTTAGCTTATTTTCCTAACTTTACATTATGCTGTCAAATGTAATCTGTCTGTTAAATATAACTGCATCCATCATAGTACCAAGTAAATGCTATAAAAATAAGAAAGAAATGGATATCTATTGATTAGAACTTGTTTGTATCTTTGGCATTGGTCTAATAATATTTTCCCAGGAAATTATATTGATTTTGATAGTTAACTCCTGATTGTGTACAACAGTTATTTTTCATTATGAGGAGCAGCTGAAAAATTACTAGACTGACCTAATTCTGAAAATCTGACTAAATGACCAAACATTTTTTTATTTATTTTTTATATTTTTTTCTGAGGGGATTTTTTTTTTTTTTTTTTTTTTTTTTTTATAGAACTGGAATTATTTTTTTTTTTTTTGCAACAAGCTGATGTGTGTTGAAATCCTCACAGTATTCAGTATTATTGAAGAGTATGACTAACATTTTTTTCCGTTGTCTGCCAACATGAAGTGGAAAGATCAATTGCTATTGTCTGCTACTATGAAAAGGTGATTTGCTGTGTCATGCTAGATAATTTTTCTTGACAGAATCTATCTTACATATTTATAAATCTACCATTCACCTTTACTTTGAATATTGTTGCCTCATATGGTCTGGTGTTCCTGCTATATATTTAGAGATTCTTGATAAAATCCAAAGAAGAACATGCATCTCAGCTTCAGTAATGTAGCTTCCCTCAATAGTAATTATTCTAATGAACTTATGTCTATGGTACTTAGACTTTCTGAATTTAAGCATAAAACTAGATCGGTAGTAAGGTATCATCATTTTAGTGTTAGAATTGCTACATGTAAGCATAGATTTTATATTAATAGTTTCTTGTATCACATTTCTTGCTTGTGGAAATCTCTTCTGGCTTTCCAGTTAATTTTGATATTGATCTTCAAAAAATTTAAATGCAATCATTATCTACTGTCTTCTTAATTCCTGTACTTTTCTTGTTTTCTCTCTTTAAGTGTTTTTTTTCTCTCTCATATTCTCTAACCCTCAGTAATCTCTTGCATCTTAGTGGCTTTATAGCATTGCTTGGGGTTAAAGGATTAAAAACATCTATAGATGGAGAGAGAAAAGATGATTTCATGCCTTTATTTAGTGTATTAGTGTAGAAGTTAATACAACAGACTAGACTGTAATTTGATCTCTGCATGCTGATTTCACCTTTCATGCCAATAACCTTTATGACGCACACATCATTGCTGATTGTTTTTGTTTTTTTGTTCATTTAAAGCTTGTTGTATTATAAACTTATAATGCCATTTAAAAAATAGTGGTTTGTATTAGCACTTTAGATTTGTACACTATAGGCCAAAGGTTTTGGGCCACTCTGAGTTTTGGAGGGATTGCCGAAAAATTTATGGTTTCATGCCTTTTTCAAAACTAATTTACTAGGGACTTTCTCTTCCTAAATATATTTAATAATAATAATAAAAAATAAATTCGTTATTGCATAAATTTTCTTTAAAATGTTATCCCTGTTTGTTTAAACTACCCTGCAGGCTAATAGTAATCTTAGGGCTGGTGCATTTTAATTTTAGTCAAAAAAACTGAATTCCGTTGCACTAATGCATTCCTTCTTTCTGGGCGATTTTGTCATATATTCAATAATAGTAATAATGAAATTAACTCATTACTGTATAAAATTTACTTAAGATTTCCATGTGAAAAATGAAGTTGTAAAGAGAATAAAAACTACAAAGAAACTGCTTGTAAAAATCAGAAAGAGACAGCTGAAATTTTGGGGACACATAATGAAAGCTTGGAGAATTTAATACTAACAGGGCACATCAAAGACAAGAAATCACCGTGAGCAAAGTACTTGACAACTTTGTGTATAAGTAATAGAAAGAAGAAAATATTTGTTGGAAGCAGAACAAAACACAGGAACCTGAGAGCAGCTTTTACTTTAAAAAAAAAAAAAATTTGCATCAACACTGATAGCGAAAACTTTAAGGCCACACTCTAGATATTGAAAATTTGCCTAAAAAATGAAGTGCGTGTCTCTTTCAAAACTAATTCTAGGAACATACACCAGTGCCCATGATAACTTTTGCTGGGTGTGTTGCTGTGTGCTATGGTGCTATTCACAGTTGGTCATATTGTCTAATAGTTTGTGTTGTGATTTCCAGCAAGAAGAAAGAAAGATTTACTTTCTTCCGTTCTTGCCAAGCTGTGGTGTTCTTTTTGTCTGGATACTTGGTGAATAATGCCTTTGTAGGAGCAGATGACTCAACAAGTGGAATTATCTTTAATAATAAAGATTTATTAAAAAGATAAACAACAAAAATTGTCCAGTGGAACCAATTTATTTCAACATGGGCAGTAAGTACTAAAAGGTAAAGAAAAAGGGTGTTGGTACTTGCCTTTCTTCAATTCGGTTGTCCACTGCTAAGAAATTTATAGAAGTGAAATTACTTTTCACGTGTGCTTGATTCAACAGGCTAATTGACACAGATTGATACTGTAACTGGGCTCGAGCTTAACTGACTCACTGTGTATTCCAGCAACTCAGATTTTGTGTCCTGCATGATCAGAGTTGATGACAGGTGTCCAGAGCCAGATAGATTCCTTTGTCCCCAAAATTATATATGAATATGAGCAGATTGGAGAATAGTATAATTTAGGTCAGTGAAAACCAGCTAAAATTCAAATTTCAAATTCAGAATTTCACTCTAGCCTTACGTGATATATGATTCATTCACATGTGAATTCAGGTACCACTTTTTTTTACCTCTTTATTTATAATTCTCAATTTCAAATTATCACAGTTCCAATTAAGAATTTTTAAAATTTATTATTTTGCAAGCTGATTTTCAATCTTTGCTTCTTTCCAAAATTATATTCAATTTAACATAACCCTCTCATTTCTTACTCAGAAGAGGTGTCTGGGAAGTGTTGAACCACTTTTGTAGGTTGTCCTGATATTAAGCATTGTGAATATGGCAACAAAGATAAGGACAACAGTCCGAACAATGAAAATAGTTTAAATAATTGCATAAATTTTCTTTAAAAGTTTAGCTCTTTTTTTTCTTCATCTATCTTGCTGGCTAATGATAATCATAGGACTAGCAAACTTTAAATTTTAGGTAGCCTTGTCTCTAAAAAACTGAACATCAAATACTAATGGGTTAAATAGTTTCAGAATCTTAGCTTAGTGGGAGTTTATTAGACCAAAGAAAGTATGAAATTTATAATTGTTAAACTCAGAGGGTAGTTCCAAACTTTTATTAACAAGTCTATACTTGTTTCTCACAGTCAACATTTTTTATGTTTTAGGTTGGCATATATCTTCCAAGGGAGATATTATTTCCTTTCTCTTGGTTGATTCAAGTTTAAGTGTATTCACGTATAGCAAAGATGCTTAAAATAGCAGTTTTGGGGCCAGTATGGATGACTGGAGCAATTTGAATCACTTGAATAAATCAGTTGTGAATGTCAGTAAGACAGTAAAAATAGTAATAATGTAGAGAGACCTTTTTTTTTTTTTTTTTTTTTTTTGTTGCTTCTTTGTCTTGTAATTAGTCCTGATGGCACCATATTTGTTATTCAGTGTATCTTATACATAAAGTTAAATATAGGCCCTAATGATCTTTATTGCTAAATTCGCTACAAGTTTTATCAAGAATAACACAGCTCATTTCCATGACAAACCGACATAATTTCTGTAGCTTGTTAAAAAACACGGATACCATGGACATCCACTTCAAAAGTAAAGAGATGGTTTTTACCTAAATCTCCAGTCTTTCTGTTTAAAGTCCAGCAGATGGCTTTCTAAGTTATGGTGTAATGGATAATAGCTTGAAAGTATAAATTGAAGAGACATGTTCCAATTCCAGTCAGGTTTATTACATTCACTTATGCATAAATACCCTTGGAAAAGGTATGAAACTTATCTTTTCACCCTCCCCCCCAGTTATGGGTTGAATAGCAAGATTGGGTTCTATAGCCTTGGATGGCAACCAGTTTAGTGCAGAAAGAAGCAACAACTTGTTGTGGGAAAGTCTTCTGCCTAGTCAGTCATGAATTGAAAGAGACATGATTGTCCATGCATGCATATGTCATGACACTTAACTGACTGAGTACTTCTCTTGCAAGGACTGATAATCTTTTGAAAGAATTTTAATTGATATTTCTAATCTTGGGTACAATTTTTATATATTAAAAATGGATTTATTTATAAAAATTATGTTACCACTGGATATATAACATAAACATTTTGTAAAATAGAATTGAGATGAAGATCATGGACAGTCTTGACAAAACTTACTGTAATCTGGAAATAAGATCTCTCTGACAGTATCAGAGGCACTACTTAAATAGACTGGTTCATTTGTTAAAACAATAAAAAGGTAAAATTTTCCAGGTAATAATTTTTATAGATTAGCTTTCATTAAACCTTCCTCAAGTGATAAGATTTGTTAGTCCTGGGTACAACAATAAACTACATCCAGCAGCAAGGCCTCTGATCGGGATGTTTTGAGGAAAATGGAACTACTTCCTGATTGCTGTTGTTCCCACGTACACCCTGACCTGGGCTAGTAGCACCTATTAGGGTCCTAGCTATGGGCAAATAGTTAACTGCCAAACTAGGATCAAAATAGATTTTTATAGTAAAATTACCAGTAATACATTTTTGAAAAAAAATTTTATCAGCAATTAATACATATTCTGTTCATATGAACCTATCCTAAAAATCTTGTCAGCATTAAATAACGCATTGAGGTTGATATGACGTAAAACCAAAATATAAGATTTGTTAAAAAATATATATTTTTTTTTTAATCAATTTAGGAGCAGGGTCCTGTTCATAATATTGATAGACCAAAATTGTTCTGTGATGTTTTACAGAGTTGGTTAGCAATGTCATGGGAAATTTGTTGTTTAAAAACAGTAATTTGACTTTGCTAATCAGATGCTTCCTCTGTAGTTAAATAGTATAGCATGTCAGGCCAAATGACAGTTCTGTGTAGGATACAGGTTTGATTTCTGTTAGAGGACATGAATTTTCTATTAAATTTCTTTAACATTGAGGCTGGTAAATGTAGTTAATACTGTTTATTATAAACAGAGTATTTACTTAAATATTTATATCTATAAAAATAATTTATAAACAGAACATATATTAAAATAATTGAACTTTGTCCGTTTCATATATATATATATATATATTTATGAAAAAACTACCAACTGACAAAGATGACAGATTGATTGAATATTTTATAGCTTATCAACCCTTTGTGGTCATTTACTGTACTGGTGTTCCCAAGTATTTTCCTGGTCTTCACACTAATTAACTTCAGTGTGATTTGACTGTAAACTGATGTCAAGTAAATCAGTGTCAGCTCAACATGATGATCATGAGTCTGTAAAATGGAATCTGTTGCTTTAAATTTATTTTGGGGAAGGACTATCTGGACCAATTGTGTTTTCATGCAATATGCATGTATGAAGTTTGGTAAAAAAAAAAGTATTGGTGCTATAAAAAAAACAAAAAAAACAACAACACATATCAATTCGGCATTTAATCTCCTTCAAAATAGTCCCCTTCTGAAACCATGCACGTTAGCATCATTTCCACTGATGGAAGCATTCTTGGAATTTCTCTTTTGAGATAGTGATCAGCTGCCTCATTGCATTCTCTTGGATTTCCTCAATGTTTTGAAATTTTGTTCCTTTCAAGTGGGATTTGACTTTTGAAGAGGAAAAACTCACAAGGGATGAGATCTGAGGAATATGGTGGTTGTTGGACCTAAGGAATGTGCTTTGTCAAAAATTACTGCACAAGCCATAGTTGTTGATGGAACTTCTGTGGTGGTGTAAGATGACCACACACTACACACTTTCCTTTCTAGCCTTGCTATGAAAAATAAAAATAAATATTATAACTTAATGTGTATGTGCAACAGATTTCAAGGTCAGTATGTTCCAAGCAGTTTCACTCTGTGTACTTTAGCTCCATTACTTTTGATCAGACCTCATTCAATTGTCTAACATGACAATGTCAAAATGAATTCTGAATAATATGTGTATATTGTGTCTGTTTTTAAAAATATGCTCACTAAACCAAAGATATTTGTTGTTTATGATTTTCAGGGACACTTGGTCAAAAATTCATAACAAATCATTAAGAGTACTAATCTAAACTGACAGCTGGAAGTTTGTTTTTAAATTGCTATTTATTTATTCCAATTAAATACCACATAATTCAAAAGATCCTTTGTTCTCAGAGCACACAAAATGATGCGTCATAGCAAATATAATTTTTTAAAAATTCTTCCGTTATTTATCAAATTATAAGAATGAGATTGTAGTAATAAGAAATAATGTAGAAGTAAAAAAAAAAAAAAAAATGCTAATTGTTCGGATGAGCTCTTCATTATTGTATTAGGTTGGTGCAAAAATAATGACGTAATAATGTCGTTTTTTTGATGTTACGTCAAAAAACATTATTACGTCATTATTTTTGCATCAACCTAATACCTAGACTTTTTGAATTTTAGCACAGTACTAGACATAGCATGGTAGCAGGCATGGTGGAGTAATGGATAGCAGCTTAGATTGCGGAATCGGAGAGCCAAGTTTGACTTTCAGTCAAATCCATTACATTCATTTATCTGCTAATACCTTTGGGAAAGGTATGAATCCTCTTTTTCTAAGCTATGGGCAAAAAGCAGGACAGACCAAGTTCTATAGCCTTGGATGGCCACTGGTCTACTGCAGAAAGAAATGGCAACCTACTGCAGGAAAAAATCTGCCTCATCAGTCATGTATTGAAAGATACATGATTGCCTAAGTGTGTATCCTGCATGGCATATAACTGACTGACTAGATTGGTGTCAAGATCTCATCAATTTACAATTGAGCTGGCTAGATGTAACCATAAGTTCTTTGATAAGTTTCTTCTCTTGCTTGTGGAACTCCCTTCCAGCATTATGCTTTCTAGCTAACTTTAATCTGCGAAAATTTAAATGCAATGTCAATCTACTGTCCTCCTGATTACTTTTTTTTCTCTTCCTGCTCATTATTGTTTCTGTTCCTAATTCTTTCATACTCAGTAACCCCTTTTGTCTTAGTGGCTTTACTGCCTTGCTTGGGGTGATACAGGAAAAAAAAAAAGATATCAAAATGATGCTAGCAGATAGATTTAAAGCAGTCTTAACAAAAGATGTGCATCTTTTTAATAGGAAATTGTCTTGCTTCATCATAAGTCTGCTCTGGCATGTTTTAGATACAGGAGTGGTTGCTCTGATGGAAAAAGGGGACACAGGTTTGATTCTTGTTGGGAGACACATTTTTCTTTTGTGAAACATCTCTGTCCAAGCCGATTGATATTAATTTCATTATTTAAGAAAAAAAAGAAAGAAAAAAGAGACATGTCAACTGAAACACACGTTCCTACTAAAAATAATCTTTATTGTAATAAGAAATGAGACATATATGATCTCTTTGTTGGCATATAAAATTCTGAATATATGACTACAAATTCTGGCAATAAAGATTATTATATAATTGTAACTTAATCAAAATTTGAAAAGATGGAAGCAAGGTTTCAGGTTTATTTATTTCATTATTTTTCTGTTTAGCTTTAATCAGTTTAGACATTAATAAATATAATTTGTCCGACAAAGAAAAAATATTGATAACTAGACACCAAATTCAGCCATTTTTAACAAGATTTGGATATTATTCAATGAAAATCAGAAAGGAATTGTCAATAGATATTTTTTCTACAATGATATTCACTCTGTACAAGGCCCAAGAGCCACTCGAGGTAGACAGTTACAGAGTAATAGGCACAGTTTATGGGGATATATGAGAAGATAATGGTTAACTCTAGATTTGAACAGGTTAAGATTGTGATTGAGAATTATCGTCTTTGGAGTCAGTGGTCTGTAGGAAGAAATTGCTTGTGTGGAACTTACATCTCATCAGTGGAATACAAAGGGAATGAGAGTGGTTTGCTAAAACGTGTGTGGCATAGTGGGTCTTAGTTGTGGACGTTAGAACTAGTGGAACCAAGGAATGTACTTTGTCTGTACACTTGCCATGGCAGTAGCAGTAGAGCAGCGAGAGGCTTGCGACTATTACTGAATATTAAAACTTTATTTTAGTATATTAGTGCATTTTAGTGTCTACCTTAATTTTCCATAGAAGCCCTGGTGTATTTTCTTTTTAAAGACATTATTTTTGGTGGGGTGAAAAAGTATAGCAGTGCTGGCCAAATCATGGCTTGTAATCTGCATGTGTTTCTTTGACATTTATGGTGTGAATGACAAATATATTGATCAAGATCCTTTTCTTGTTACAGACAATATAAAAGGTGAATTAAAAACATGCTTTATAATTTATAATTTATTTTTTATTATCTTATTTTTTAAAAAGTTCTTGGCAGACTAATTTGTTGTTACAGAAATGCAAATTTATGTTTTCCTCATTGTTTCTATAGTAAAATAAGAAAAATGCAAAATGCATTTGGCCTATCATTAGTCAGGATTGTGGAAACATTTGACATATATATTTCCTATTTATACGTTATTTTTATAGATACAAATATTTAAGTAAATACTCTGTTTATAATAAACAGTATTTACTCAAATATTTGTATCTATAAAAATAATGTATAAACAGAGAATATATTAAAATAATTGTTGGACTTATTTCATTTCATAATATATAATGTCATTTGTTTACATTAAGATATGCTTCTAGCAGATATGAGCATTTGAGAGAAATCAAGGGAAATTTGTACTTTAAAAGCAGTAATTTGACCTTGCTAACCAGACACTTACTCTGTAGCTAAATGGTATAGCATGTCAGGCTGTATGTAGGATACTGGTTTGATTCCTGTCGAAGGACACATTTTTTATTAAATTTCTTGGACATTAAGGTCAGCAAATGTTGTTAATACTGTTTATTATAAACAGAGCATATTTGTATTTATAAAAATAATGTATAAACATAAAATATATTAAAATAATTGTTGGACTTTATTGAAGTCAACACTTAGAGGTAACAGTCTTTCATGCTAGACACAATCGTCAGGCCACTCATCGATTGCATGAAACAGACTGTCACCTCTAAGTCTTGACTTCAATGTTCACTTTTATATTTACACATGCTCTGTCTCTGATATTGAACACTTTACCCCATAAATATAGCACACCTTAAGACTATAGTGATTACTGGCAAATTAACATTAAAGCTTAAAAAGCTACCTATATGAATATATTGTATACATTTATTTGTTAATATGTATATAAAAGTTTGTATCAAAAATTCTGTCACAATAAAAACATTCATGTAAATTTTCTTTGTTTCATGGCTCTTAAACATTTCAAGTTCATCATTTGTGACTCTGGTTGCCATTGTTAAATAACATCAGATATGATACATATGAAAATAATTCATTATGAATTTTTTATTTGCCAAAGTATACCATATATATCTGAGCATATTGTGAGTTTTTATGATCAGTTTTTTACACCCAAATTTGGGGGTTGCACTATACACGGTTAATTTTTTTCATACATTTTCCTTGACCAGTTGCCCTATATACAGGTAAAATTCATGCAGAAAACATCAGGGGTTGTACTATACATGAAGTCTACTTATACACAGTATATGGAAGATATACAAATTTATATATTACACTAATAGTAAGTAATTGAATGAAAAAAAGAAAAAAAATCCTTCGTACTTTAATGTGTGTCTCACCTGTGATCATCCCAGAATAGATTTTGCACACAGGGGTTCTTTAGAGAAACCAGGTGCAGGGTTAATCTGGCAGACGACATCCTGGCTGGCAAATTTCTACTTATTCACGATAAATGTGTAGAATGTATTTAAAGTATCATTAATCAGAATTTTGGAAACATTTGGCATATATACTTAGTGATTACTGACAAATTAACAGCTTAAAAAACTACCTACATGAATAAATACCATGTACATTTATTTGTTAATATTTATATAAATGTTTTGTAACAAAAGTTTCTCTGTCACAAAAGCATGTATGTAAATATGATACATATGAAAATAATTTATGATTTTTCAAAATATATCTGGAAGATATGTAAATTTATATATCACACTAATAATGGGTAATTGAATGATAAAATGACCCCACCCCCAACTGTTGTAGTATGTGTCTCACCTGAGATCATGCTGGAATACACTTTTTTTGTCCTTTAGAGAAACTACATACAAAGTTGACTAAGAGAGCTTACGGCCACATTACATTGTAACACAGATTCCTGTACAATCACCAAAATTCAGTAACGGTGAGCTTGGTCACTACCTAGATGGGTGACCACTTTGGAATAACAGGTATAATGGATAATGGTTTGGAATTGTTAGAGATGAATTTTAATTCCAATTTGGTTCATTATATTCACCCATGTACAAATGCACATGGGAAAGATATGGATCCACCTCTTCTCCTACTTATGGGTTAAATAGTAAGACTTCTATCACTAAACCATTATTATCTCTGGTAGTTTGAAACATGTGATGCACTGTTTTTGGTTTCTTCTAAAGTCTACTTCAACTCTATACTTCTAATGTTACCCATGAATTCTGAAATTTTATTTAGTAATTACTAGCAGTAGAGCCCAGCGTTGCCCGGGGATGTAACAGTAAGAGATAGATCAAGTATCGACCATCATAAAGACTGAAAAATAAAATTGACAAAGATTATTGTTTAAGGTTGATGGACACGCATGTCTTAATTATTTTTTTTATTTTATTTTTTTTTTTTTTTTTTTTTTTACAAATTGGTCAAACCCAAACTTGAACAAAAAACATTGTTTTCAACCGTTATGAGTCTACTGATTGAATAGAATTTTATTATAAACAATTGTCTTGTAAATGGAATTTTGAAAGCATTCTGAATGTAAAAATAAAGAAAAAAGTTTGCAAGACAATACGAAACAATACCTGCCCAAAAATAGTGAAGTTTTGAAATCGGTTGAAAAATGTAAGAAATCCGATCCCATACATAAACGAACACACACACACACACACACACACACACACACACACACACGCACACACACACAACCTGGGTTTTATAATAAGTATAACTCAATATGAGTTGTCCCTCTTTCATTCTCGCGATGCCTCTTAATCATGTTTTCAAATTGATTTTGTGCAAAAACAATGTTTTTTCAATTTTTGGCGCTGTCAGAACCACTGCAAGGTAATTTTACGTAGTCCTGTGAAGTTTTGTTGAAATCGGTTGAAAAATGTAGGGAATCCGATCCAATATATAAACATACACATATACACACACACACAACCTGGGTTTTATAATAAGTATGATTTATTTTTTATTTTTTCCTGAATAGTAGATAAATTTACTTATTGTCCAAATTGTGTTCCTCCCCAGAGTAGAAGTTTATCCCTTGTTTAAAATTGTGTTTCTGGTGTCTTATAAAGTTTTTTTTCATTCTCTTTCACTCTCAGTAACCCCTTCCTTGCATCTTGCTTGGTTTGAATTGATAAAAAACAAAAAACAATGGCCAGATTTGATGTCTCTGTGGTGAAGTAAAATTTATTGTTATGTATCAGTGATTAAGTCTCCTGTTTTTATTTGATCTGCATAGTGATAACATGGTTACACAATTCATCTTGTGAAAGGACTTCTTCAGACTAAATAATCAATATTTTTATCAATGGAGTCTTGTATATATGGGGGTGAAGAGGAATACAACAAATGTTGGTTACAATTTTACACTGAGAAATGCAGAAGTTATGCTCTAAATTTAAATTAAATTTTCAGAGCATTCAGAGAATTGGAAAAGAAAATAATATAAGTAAGCTTTGATAAAACTAAACACATAATACTACTTACCAATTCAATAATGACTACAACTGAAGAGAATTTATCCAAACTTAATATAAAATTTGTTACAATTACTTTTAATCCCCTCCCTGGCACACATACATACATATATATATATATATATATATATATATATATATATATATATATTTATTTATTTACTGAAAGTTTCTTTTCATACATGGCTGAACAAACATGCCCAAAACATAATGTTCAGAAACCAGCTACAGATGTGTTTATATGTTGATCTTGATTCTTTTTATGCTCTTCTGAACTTTGAATGAATCTACTTGTCAACTCATATGTCTGGTAAAGGTGTTAGCCACTGCTCAGGTATTAGGTTGGTGCAAAAATAATGACGTAATAATGTCGTTTTTTGACGTTAAAAAAATACGTCAAAAAAACGACATTATTACGTCATTATTTTTGCACCAACCTAATACTTCAAGGTGCCTCGGTTTCTTAGTTGTCTGAAAATTAAATGTTTTTCCCAAAATAATCAGTGAGGAAAGGGATAAAACAATAACACAAAAGTATGAATTTGCAAAATAGGTTGTAAAGAATGTCTATAAAATATTTAGGTGAAACATTTAAGAATTTATATAACTGATTATATAAATATGAAAGGGATTTTTTGCAAAGCAATGACCTAATGCATTAGTCATTTATTACAATAAGTCTGACCACAATTTTGACTTAAAGGATGAAGTTTTAATTAAAAGGTAAAGTAAGTGAAAATGTAATTTAACTAATTTCAGAATATTCATTGGTAAATTTATGTTCATACAACATGCCTCTTTTCATTACAAAACTACTGCAATTATTTTAATTAAAAAAGGAAGTAATTTATTAAAGTGGAAATGTATTGAAAGTGCACTAATTTTGGAATCTTCCTTGGTAAATTTACATTCAGGACCATACAATATGTTTCCTAACACAACTAATTTTAATAAAATGTGATATTTAAAAACAGTAAGAATAAAAATCAAAACAAAGCTATAAAAATACACTGAAAACTTTAAAAAAAATATAAATTTAAAGCTAAGTTTCCCTATATCTTCAGAATTTCTTGATGTAAAATTGTAACTATTTGTTTTATTTCATTCTCCTTATATTCTTGACAAAATTCAAAGAAGGGTCTGTAATGTAATCAATCCTGACTTGGCATATCAACTTCAGTCAATTTCTCACCAACATGTGGTTTCCTTCTGTGTTTTCTACAAATATTTTCATGGTAATTGTTCTGATAAGCTTTCCTCTTTGGTGCCTCGACTGGATGAATTTAATTCTACTACTAGATTGGCAAGTAGGTCTCACAGTTTTACTGTTGAACTAGTTAGATGCAACCAGTAGTCATTTTCTAAAAAGGAAGATTCTGGAGAAAGAATCCATTGCCTGAAGTTTTTGACATTGATTCTGCATGTAATCAAGATAATTTCAGGAAGTACAAAAGAGTTCCAATGAAAGACAAGAAAAGGAAATTTAAAGCTTTATGATCAAAAAACAAATCTGTCTATTCTAATAGTTACTTTTTTTCTCCTGTAGAACTAGCTTTTGATTTCTTGCTTCCATGCCATCTACAATCTTCAAAAATTTAAATGCAATGCCAATCTTTATCTTCTATCTTTCTGAATCCTGTTCTTTTATTGTCCTTTCTCATCATTTCTCTTCACTAAAATCTTATTCACTTTCAATCCCAGTAACCCCCTTGTGTCCTAGTGGCATTATTGCCTTGTTTGTGGTCAAATGATTTAAAAAAATAAAAAATAAGTCACCATCAATAAAACCCTTATCAGTTAAGTTCTTGCAGGATTTTCTTATTGGTTTGGTAACCAATTAGAAGGGAGGAATAAATCTACAGCACTGGAATCAAACACTAAAGGAGTTGAACACTGGATCACGATGAGCAGGGCCTGAACAAAACTGCTACATGGGAACACCACACATGCAGGACGAACACAGTCGAGACACTGGAAACACAAAGAGTTGAATGAATTTCAAATAATGCTGGGTAACATAGACAGAAATCCTTTGTAACAGATGACAATCCCAGCCTACACGGCGTGATACCAGACTCCCTTTTTTTCTGGAAAATGTACTTGCTTTTATAGAACTAAAATTTAGTGGTTGGCTAGCAAAAAGAATCATTTGCATAGTCAACACTGCTTAGTTCACCGTCCTGACTATTTCATGGGAAAGCTTGTAGACACTTTTTCTTCATAACCAGATATCTCGAGATTCACACCAGCTCTGTTCTGGGCAGCCATTTACTTGCTTTCTGTAGAGACAGCACAGTAAACGTTGTCTCTTTGACCGATGAGGGTGGGTACTGTTATCAGTAGCGGTGAGCAGCACCATCTGCATTTTGTTTCTGCCACTCTTATATATTAAGTAAAAATTGTCTGTATGTAAAATACTGCATAAGATATTTGATATTTTTCTTAGACCAATTCTTGTCTGACTTCTTCTCTGTGGCATAAGATCTAATATATAAATATCTGCTCAAAATTTGTCTGTATGTGTATGAAAACATGTAAAACTGTGACATATAAAATAAATGCAGCTTTGTCTTTAATATTTACTAATACAGTAATAAATATGAGATACAAGTACCCTAACATATGAGTTTTTTGAGATATCAACTGGAGTTTTGTCAATTTTTTGCCTTGAGATACAAGTTGAACTTTGAGATATGAGTGTTCACCTCTGCTCTGGAAGGATTTCTGTTGTGTTGTGTCTTTTTTGCCATTATTTTGCAAAATATCTTTAGTGACACCATGGGTCTGAAGAAAAGAAAATAAGTGTAAAGAGCTGTAGTGAATTTTTAGGGGCCTGGAACAGATCAGAAATATTCACATTAATTTCAATGGAGAAAATTTATTTGAGATACAAGTCTTTTGAGTTATGAACTCAGTCTTGGAATGAATTAAACTTGTATCTCAAGGCATTAGTCTTATATCTTGACCAATTTAATAGTTATTGCTTAATGGAGACATTGCCTATTGAGTTTTGAGTTGTTTTTTTTGTTTTTTTTAATTAACTGTTTTGTTATCCTTTCCAATCTGGTTTTGGTGATTTGATTTTTTTTATTTTATAATTGTTGGCTTTTTTAAATTAAATTTAAGGTACTTGGTCTATACAAATTTGGGTACCGCTGCTAAAATAAGAACAATACATGCGAATTGATTTATATACTAAATTTGTTTGATAGGAAATACTTTTGTGATTAAGTAATTAATTCTAATATCTATGCAAACAAAATGTTACTTTTGAAAGAGAACCAGGGAAGCCATGTTGTCCTTGAGAAATCTGTTTGAAGTGTTTATTGTAGTCTTTTTGTTCACTTGATCCTTTGTGATCTTTTAACAATCATTTGCTTTGACTCTCTTTCGTGTCTAAGGACCACTCAAGAAGATGACTTTGTGGTTTTGATATTTGATGTTCTCAAGTTACACAAACAAAATTTACTTGAAGTGTTATTCTAACTAGAATATATAAAAGTTGAACATTTTTCAAAATGTCCAATGCTATTCATTAGATAAGTGTAATAAAACATTTCTAAGCAGGAGATGATTCCAGTTTTGATCCTGGTTCTTGACCCACTTCTTCCTTTGACATTTTCCATTCAAGCCTGGAGTTTCAGTTGTGCTTTCTACAATAATCATTCACTAAGATCATCCTGTTACATTTATAAATAAACAAAGATTGTTCTTGTTGAAGGGAATCCTTGTCTCTCTATAATACAGTTTTGGGAAAGGTCTTCAGGAGTTGGAGTGCTGACATTTCACTGTCACTGGCTTTATTTTTATTGCAATTCTAATTAACAAAAGCCGAGTGACCTGCTTTCTTTGTTAACATTGTCTATTTTTCTGAATTGTCTGAAAGGTCATTTTGTTAATTTTTAATATGTGCAATATAAATCTTTCAACACAAATTCATTACTGCATCTAGAAGTTATTAAATTTTTTCTTTCTTAAGCCATAACAATCCAACAATTTTGCTAAAGAAGTGCAAAAGAATGATTACAAGTGGTCATTATTAATTTACTCTATCCTTACCATAAATTATAAAAGTCTTTGAAAAAATAATTAAGTAATGATTGAGTTATCATTCTGATTAACTCTCTCTATAAATACTATTGTGGATAGTTTCAATCTTACTATCTTAACCAGTTTTCTTTTCTTTTCTTTTTTTCTTTTTTAAATCAATTTATCCCAAGTAAAGTGATAATGCCACTATGAGAATATTTTAGAATGAACTGGAAATCCAGTCGTAAACAGGAAAAGAAGGGGTATACCTCTACTCCTGTTCAAAGGACCGGGGAGGAGTGTGACTTGGATGATTGTTCAAATCAAGGGTCAGTAGCCTTATCATCTTCGTTCCTACCAGCTATTTCATTCACACACATTATTCATTATTACCGTTTTAACAGTAGACCTCTACCTTGAGGGGATCACAAGCCTTGTATTTGATGAATTTTAGTATATAACAAAATGTTTCTCGGTACAAAAAGTGGAATCCACATTTAAACATTGATTCCAGAATTAAGAGATTTCTTCTTTTTTAAACTTGACATCTGTTTTTCATTAGTAAGTTTCCATTTTATATTAAGGAAAAAGTTTTCAGCTTAAGTTTTATTTCTGTCTTTTATTCTTATAAAGCCATATCATTGATCAGACATGAAAGTATTTTTCTCGTCTTTCTACGACCTTCCACCATGTTTCAGCTAATTGTGTATTCCATCATATTACGCTGATATGAAAATTTCTATCATTTGTTGAGGAAAATATCTTTTTTCCATATAAATTCATAGCACCATTATTCAGTCACCAAAGTGTTTTCTCTGATATTCTGTGACTTTACAGCACCATTCAGCTAAATTGTGGATTCCATCTTATTAGACTGATGCAAAAGTTTCCAGTATTTTTTAGCAAGTCTTTTTTGTATTTTTACACTCTACTTGTACTATAAGTAGATTGTAAAAATTAAAAAGTCATGAGGAGCTCTTCCATTTTGTATTGAAGTAACCAACACAAAACAGTAATCTAAATTTAAATTCCAACTGAGACATTTTATATTCACTTCACTTTATTTCCTTTGTGTAAAGCATAAATCCATATCTTCTCTGTCACCCACCACTGACTGTAGTTAAAATTGCAAGACAAACTTGTAGTTCTCTAGCTTAGTGTTATATAACATACCTATGAACATTAATGGGTATTTCCCAATCCTCATAAATACATTGGAAACTATTGTAAGTGGGGGTAATATGCTGTTTAAGTAGTCCACCACTAGCAGTGGTTTACCTACTTCACGCCATTGGTTAGTATTGTATTTTGTTGACGTTATAAAGATTACCATTTCATTTCCAACCTCCATTTTGGTTATTCTTCATTCAGTAACCCTTTCTAGGTTACAACAGTTAGGTTGGAAGACATTTTAGGAAAAGGACAACTTTGAATTCAAACCAGGAGTGGATTTGATTCAGACAGTTGTCTGTTAATGTTGAATTCTGACAGCTCATGTAGCTAAGATGATTCCAATGTGAATCAGTTACTGAATTCTATAGCTAATGGAGAACCTCTGTTGAAGCTTATGTGACTTTATGAAATTGAAAAAAAAATAAAATAAAATACCTATCTTGATAGAGTTCAAAAGTGTCCATTCAACCTTGTGAGTAATGAATTATTTCCCACAGACGAAAAAACGTGAACCTCTTGCTACTCTATCTCTGTTTCCCTGGCATGTGTTTTAATGAGCTACATTCCTTGGTCCCATCAGCCCTGACCTTTGCAACTGGGAGCCACCATTACCATATGTAGATGAGGATGAATCATTCCCTTTGTATTCCATTAGCAAGAAGAAAATTCCACTCAGTTTCTTCTCAGGAACTACTGCTTTGTGGAACAAACTCTTGGCTGGATGTTTTCCTAATTGCTACAATCTTCTTGCCTTTCCTCATACTTGTACAACACTATACAGTAACCCTCTACTTTGAGTGATTCTTGGGCATTCGTGTGTGTGTGTGTGTGTGTGTATATATATATATATATATATTTTGTCCACATACAAGCCTGTTTTGCTGTATCACAGCTCATCAGTGTGGTTAGACATCCAGTTGTTTCAAGCTGGGATTGAAACCCAACCAATTTGGCATCAGTCAGAGATCCTACCCCTAAGCTATTGGCACATGGCAGAGAAAGGGAAATTTTAATGTATTATATGCAGATGTATACAAACGCCAGCAGCCAGAATGAAGAGTGGTGTTATATATATATATATATATATATATATATATATATATTAAATAAAAACAGACCACTTTAAGGTTCCATGTAATAAATTTCACCACAGCCCTTTTAAAGGACTGTGGTGAAATAATTTATTACATGGAACCTTAAAGTGGTCTGTTTTTATTTAAATTATTTGCTCTGTATTTACATTGAGCTGTCTGGATTTTATCCTCCTTAGGTTTACCCATATGGATTACCTAGTTTTTCATAAACTAACTATATATATATATATATATATGATAAAATCTCTTATTCAGTCATGAAAGTATCTTCCCTGACTGTCTATGAATTTACACACCCTTTCAGGCATTAGATTGATGCAAACATTTCCAGTAGTTTTGGAGACAAATCTTTTATTCATATATATATGTATGTATGTATATAATAATTATTCAGTCAAAATATTTTTCCTTCCTTTCATCTAAATTGTGTGCTTCATCCCTAGCAGATTGCTGTGAGAATTATTCATATAAATTCCTAGCATCATCATTCAGTTATCAAATGATTCTTTCTGAGTTTTTCAATGTTATGCCAGTTTCTGTCATATTCCTTATCAACATCAGTCCTATGACTGGGTGTGGTCATAGGCTTACTGTCCACCTGATTAACTCACTCTCTATATCTGGGTTGCAAGTGGGAGAAGTATTCATTTATGCATAACATATCTTGGGAAACCAGACTTGGCAGAGCTCATTTCTCTCTCGGTTAAACCTCTAACTTAAAATCTCAACTACTCCATGGTTGTTGATACTACAAGAAGGGCCGTCTGCCTTTTGACTCGTCTTGTTTCTTCTACTGAGTCTCTAACAACACTCCTTACCAAAAAAACCTCATCAAATTGTGCATTGCAAAAGAACAATTCTGATTTTGGTAAAATTAATTTTTCAGTATTTTGAATTTGTTAAAAAATTTGACTAGAAGTGGATTGTTATATGGAGTAAAACAAGTGACATCAATAGCATGCAGAAGTGGGGGTAGAGTGTGCAACGACCCTGGGTATCCATATCCAGAGGGCATTCAATTAAAGAGTGAAATAAAAATTTAGAAATTGTCTCTGTTAACTTTATTGTACAAGTACCCTACAGTCCTACAAGCTGGTGTGAATGTGGATCCATGTTTTGTTAAGCAAGAATAGAGTAGGCCCTCCTATTTAAGACTTAGGGGCATACAATCAAGGAGTTGGCCCAGGACATCAAGCCTCTGCATGTCACAGAGTTGACAGTCTGAAGATGACATTGACCTTTGTACCCTCCTAAAAAAAATGGATTGTCAAAAGGACAGTTTTCCATGACACCATTTTTATTTTA
The DNA here is from genome assembly GCA_963932145.1 of Acanthosepion lycidas. NCBI lineage: Eukaryota > Metazoa > Mollusca > Cephalopoda > Sepiida > Sepiidae > Acanthosepion > Acanthosepion lycidas. The sequence goes on along the minus strand of OZ010606.1, from coordinate 28,478,548 downwards.
ACAACCTTCACACTTCAACAATGTTTTAAAAAGCGATGAATAGAATTGTAATAAAACCTAAATATATGAAAGTGAATTTATAGATTTTCTTTGTTCTTTAAAATTGACAACAAAAATAATAAACACTATTAGATTGTTATTTACACTATTTATTTTTTATATCAGGATGGTTGGCAAAAAACAGCTAATCACCAACTGATTCAAACTATATAAAATGATAAATAATAAAGATTTCCTTATAAATGGTTTGATATTTTAATAATTTAATAAATGTTTATAAATTTTTGAATAAATTGTTTTCATATTTCTTTAGAAATTTGTAAAATTGCATTAATTTTTAGAATGTTCTAAGCATAAAATTATTGTAAATAAAAAATCTAATAGTGTTTAATATTTTTGTTGTAAATTCTCAAGAACAAAAAAAAATGTATAAATTCTAATCATCCCTTTTTAAGATATTGCTGAGAAGTAATTAAAATAAAAAGGAGTGTCATGGGGGGGGGGAAGTACTCTTGACACTCCTTATTTTTTTTTCTTTTATATCCGTCTCTATTTCTGAGGTGAGGTATTGTAACTATTTACACTACTTCCATTGTTTGGACTGTTGTCCTCATCTTTATTGCCATATTCACCTTCAACATCTGTCTATATTTCTGAGATGAGCTATTGTAACTATTTACATTGTTCAGATTGTTGTTCTCATCTTTGTTGCTATATCCTATCACCGGAAGAAGGCCAGAGCATACAACAGCCGAAACATTGAGGACAACAGTCTGGACAATGTGAATAATGTAAATAACAAAAGTCCATGTTTACTGAATTTTTACTGAGACTCTTAACATTTTGATGTGCTACATTTATAACATGACAGATGCTGTCATGCAACAAAATTGCCAGTTATCTTCTTTGCCCAGAAACAGGTATCTTCTCATTCAATGATTTTTTTTTTTTTTTTTCAAACAAGCCAATTGTTCACTGTACAGTAAGTTTGTACATATTCCAGCTCTAAAGAATTCCGTTTGAATTCAACCAAAAATAGAATTTTTTTTTTCTTAGTAGCTTCTGTTTAAAATATTAATAAGATAATGTTATTAAAATATGTTTAAAGATCAAGTGGGGTAACACTTTTTTTTTCTTTTTTTTGCTTAAAATATAGTTGGTGTCTTGATCCTTAAACGTATTTTGTAACAGTGTCTGTTTTTGATGAAAATTAGAATGAGAATTTCTAATTTTTATTTTCAATCTTAAATGTAAGATCTAGATTTAAATTCAAGACTAGATTATAGTGTAATTAAATATTTAACAAAAGTAACAATTCAGCCAAACAACAACATATCTTGCAAGACCCAGAAATATTAACCAAATGGTGTAAATTGAAGTCAGTACCTGATGATTGAATAGAGCATGAAAATCAGTTGTACTGTCAATGTGGGGTATCATGTATATTTATTAATATATACTCAATAGCTCTGTTATTTATCAATGAGCACTGTTTTTCTTACACCAAAGCATATATATATATATATATATATATATATATATATATATATATATATATGTGTGTGTGATCAACTCTCCCGTCGAGATTCGACGTGTGAGGGTCAAGCAGATCAGTTTTCCAGGAAACCGACAGCCCGACACCAGCACATGAGATTTGATTATAGTGGTGAAGGCCTCGTGCAGGACCATCCACACTTTTTGGAGGGACGAATACAGAGACCTGGTGCACCGAATGCCACAAGGTTCCCAAACGACCCTCCGCAGGTTTTGAATTCAGAGTTGTCCTTCTCCTAGGCCAGTTGCAACCCAAGGCTATAGAACCCAGTCTGTCCTGCTATTTTATCCATAGCTGGAGGGAGAAGAAGAGGATTCATACCTTTCCCAAGGGTATTTGCACGTAAGTGAATGTAATGGATTCGACTGGAATTCGAACTCGGCTCTCCGATTCCTCAATCCAAGCCGATATCCATTACTCCACCGTGCCTCCTCGGTATGTGTGTGTGTATATATATATATATATATATATATATATATATATATATATATATATATATATATATATATATATATATATATATATTTTTGTGTGTGTATTTGAACACTTCCATGAACATTTATTCATACTGATCCATTTGATATATATATATATATATATATATATATATATATATAATTAGATCAGTACATCTGTAACCTAATCACAAAAATCATTTAAAGCTATATTGTGGGTACATTGAAGACTAACACCTTATTAGGTAGATGGTCATAATGGTTTGGTTCATTATATTATAGTCTGGAGATGAAAAAAAATGGTAATTTAGCAATTCTCAGAATGCTCAGAAGAATGAGATCAAAATGAAATTATTAAAAGATGGAAGGTCTTGAACAAATTCACAAAGAAAGAATTAAGTCTGTCTTGTGAAGTAATTACTTTGGTATGCTTAAAACATTCTCATTTTTGTACTTAATAGCTACTTAATTTCATTGATTGATTCTTGTATTTTTTTATGGTTTGTTAACATTTTGCTTGTTATTTAAAGCTAGAAAACATTTTGGATTGTAAGAATAATTCTTTTTTTATGTTTTTGCAAATGAATATTTTTTTATTATTTTTATTTTTTTCCAAATGGAAAAACATCAGCTAATTTTTTAAATTAATATTTTTTTTTTTTTTTTTTTATAACAACAATGATTTTTCTAGATACAAGTTCTACTATTTAACACAATGATGGAGGGTAGAAAAAGGTATTCATACCTTTCCCAGGGGTATTTGCATGTAAGTGAATGTGACAAACTCAACTGCAATTTGAACTGGTGTTTCTGTTTTCTCATTCTGAGCTTCTGTCCTAATTATTAATTTGAAGTCACAAGTCTGGTTTAAATTGAATTGTTATTTACAAAAAGAGAAGCATGTAATGTATGCAGATTTCAAACACTGAATGCAGAATAAGACCTTCACTTTCTATTACCAAGATGTGATTACAAGCACAATTTTTGTTGTGTCCATTTGAATAAAAATAGATGAAAAAGAAGAGAGAAGATATAATTGGACTGATTAATTAAAATAATTGATCTGACACAAGCAAGCCATTTTTTTTTTTTTTTTTTCTTTTTTTAAATGGGGGTTGTTTGGTAGGATTTATAGAAGATAGAGCTTGAACTAAGAAAAGCTGATTAAAAAGATTGAAGATCACAGGTTGTAGCCAACAACAAGTCTATTTGATAGTGGTCTAAGCAAAACGAAGCAAGAGGAAGAAAAACAATGAAAGAGAAACAACCTAACTGTATCTGCTTCTGTTAATTGTTATTTCAACAACATACATGTTGCTAAACAACAACAGTAATAAAAACAAGAAATTAAAAGTGGGGATGGAATTCTGGAGGCTAATTAACAGAGGCTTTTAGCATTGATTAATATATGCAGATAGTGTAATGGTTAGCAACTTGGAATAGAACACGGGGGTCTGAGTTCAAGTTCTGGCTGAGTTTGTTACATTCATTTTTGCACAAATACCCTTAGGGAAAATATGAATTCATACCTTCTCCAAGTAATAGGTTAAGTAGCAGGGCAGACTAGTGTCCCTAGCCATGGTTGGCAACCAGTGTAGGAGAAGGGCATTTCTGAATCCAAAAACCATAACAATAAATGACCTGGAGATGTACAAAGATGGTTAGACATTGTCAATGTTATTAACAATCAGAAAGGATACTCGAGGATGGTGACAGTGTTGTTAACAATCGGAACGGGTACTCGAGGATGGTGACAGTGTTGTTAACACTTGAAAGGAATACTACTCCAGCACAAAATAAAAAAAAACAAACCAAAACAACTACATGCTGTCCTCATATTTAATATTGCAACACTTGTCTGGTCATCAATGTAGTCATTTGATAGTTATAATAATCTGATTTTACAAGCACACAAATGCATTTACTGTAAAAAAAAAAAAAAAAAAAAAAAATGGAATAACTATAATAATGAGTCCTAACCTGGCATCTCGGCTTCAATCACTTTCTCACTGATCTAACATAGCTTCCCTGTGCCTGTTCTATTTTCATGGTAATTGTTCTGATGAACTTTCCTCTTTGGTACCTAGGCTTTATGAATTTAAACATACTACTAGATTGGCAGATAGGTCTCATCATTTTACATTTGAATTGGCTAGATGTAACCATAAGTTACTAGCAGTTTCTTCTATTACACTTCTCACTTGAGGAACTCTCCTCCGGTTCCATGCTTTCCAGCCAACTTGGATTTTTAGAAATTTAAATGCAATTATTATCTACTGTCTTCTTGATTACTCTTCTTCTCTTATTCTTGCTCCTTAATAATGTTTCTCTTTTTTCTTATTTTTTCACACTCACTAACACCTTGTGTCTTAATGGCTCTACTGCTTTGCATGGAAGTGATATAATTAAAAAACAAAAAACAAAAAATTGGGAAATTAATATATGTTTATATATTAAACATTAGTCCAATGAAATGTGTCACTTGAAAAAAATTTCCACTTTGTCATAGATTTTTCCTAATATTTAAATGTAGATTTTATGTATATTCTGCCCTTATCTTCAGTGAAGCAATGTTGTTCATCATTAAATAATAATCCAATATTTATAGACAATGTTTAAATTTGCGTTCATATAATTAATTACTTAGTGTATCTTATGAAGAGAATTATACAAAACTAGGACATCACTGATTAATTAGTTGATAACCAGAAATTTAATTACTCTAAAGATTGGTAAAAAAAATTAATGAAAAATTGAGATATTGAGAATATTATTTAATTTCATTCTATGTCTAAGATAAGTGATAATTTTGAAGCTGTTGATGAAATTTATTGACTATGAAAACTGATAAGTCTGCAAATGCTTATACTACTGATTACCAATTATTTACCAATTATGTGTATCACCCGATAGGTATTGCAGATTTAAAATTCCAATACTTCGATAGTAATTTTTTTTTTTTATTTAAACTGAATAAGTTGGTATTTTGTTGTCTTATTTTATTTAACATTCTGTTTGTTTCTGTAAACATTGATTTGTGCATTTGTTCGATAGTTTGCATTTGTTTCACAATCTCAATCAACTTATTATGATTTAAATATTTTATGAAAAATATTTGCCATCTTAAATTGCAAAATCTGGACACTTTCCATTATTTTATTCAAGAAATGAATCTGGTTTTTTCACTATCTCAATTTTTTTTTTAATCATCTTTCATCACAATGTAATTCTCTGTATTAAAAAATCTTTCAAAAATAAAATGTACTTTTCTGAAACTTTATTTGAGCTACAGTAGCTAATTTGAAAAAGTATTATTTAAGTTTAAAATAACACAGAAATGTATTTTTAAAACAAAACAGTAGCTGTGTTTTTAAGCAACATTGCCATGTTTTACATAATTGACGAGGCATTGACAGATCTTTACAAAATGATTGTTCTGCAGAGAATTTATCTGTTAAAACATAATTTAAGAAAATGACATGAGTGTCTTTTTTATATAATTTTAAGTACCCATAATCTAATTTTAGGAATGTTGACTTCAAATTTACTATAGTCATTGCTCTTCTTTTTTGATAATGGCGTGTATAGTTGACCATTCTTTCAAAAAATGGGCACATTAAATAATATTATACACATAAAAACAAATTTAAAATTCTTTTTAAAATCTTTGTGCAGAATGATTTGTATTAAGGTTTTCAATTTTTTGATTAGTAAATATAGTTTTCACTTAATAACAATATCACCGAACTGGATGAAAGTAAGGCAGAATTTTAAGAGATTTATATATTATAAATTATTATAATTAAAATAAAAAATGAAAACAATTTTTGTAAAAATTCATTATTCATTGAAAAAAATGTTTTTCTTAAGACTTATTTAATCATTTATTTCATTTTGATCTCGTTCTTAATGAGTGTCCTTAATAAATCTTATTTATAAAAGCAATTAAAAGCATTTTTAATTAAATAATGTCATTGTTTTATTGCATTTTTTATTTTATGATTCAGAGCAGATTTTCAGGAATAGTAGTTTGAAAAAAAAAATTGATTTACATTCTCCAAGAAGTCCTGCTTTTAACTAATGAAAAAAATTTTGGATGAAAATTTAATATGTAAAAAAAAAATAAAAATTTAGCCCAGATTTTCTTAAAAAAAACAAGACAAAAATAATTTCATTAATTTGTGAATAAATCCTGGAAGTTTCATTAAAATCTAACAATTATTTCATTTTTGAAAGAATTTTCAAATCGTCGTGTTTTTCACCTGAAAAAAGGTAGTAAAATGCTAATGGTATGCCAACTGCTGATGCACAAAAAATAAGGTTTTTAAATAAAATTTTGAACATGCTAGAAAGGAGTAAAAAAAAATTTAATGAAATAATAAAACATATTTTGGTCTTTCCTCTTAATAGTAACATAAACATTTCAATGATAAAACTTTGTTTTAATTTAGCCTTTTTTTCATTTATGCTGTTTTTTTTTTTTTTTTTTGTTTTTTTTTTCCCAGCAAGTGGAGGCAACTATTGTAGTTACAACAAAAACAGCATAATGATTTCAATCATACAAATACAATTTGGAATCTTGTACAAGACAGTTTCCTTTTAAAAAATATTATTGATATTCATCCCTAAATTTACCATTTACTGGCACCAAATATCTTGGGCTGTGTTACAGGCTAAACTATAAAGATTGGCTTATGAAATTGACTATATTATAATTATATTTAATTGGCCCTATTATACAATGGCTATATTATAATTATATTTAACTGGCTATATTATAGATTGGCTTATGAAATTGGACATTTTGGAAATAGCAAAAGTAAATACTTACCCATGTTTTATTCATGAAATGAATTTTGTTGTTTTATTGACACCTTGTTAAAAAAACAAAAAACAAAAAAGACTTCTATTTCCTTTATAGATTATTTACCTGAAGAAGGCTGTAGGAAGGATCAGTTGAAACATTGTAATAACAAGAAAAGCAGTACAAAGTATGAGTTCAGGTGTCTAAATAGATCAGTGAGGAATTTCAGTTTCAGGGAGGGAAATATATTTTACATCTTCTTTTTTATTTACAGAATTTGGAGTCCATCATGAGTGTATAATAAAACACACACACACACACACACTATATAGAAATAATCCATGTGAATGTATATGTACTAATATGGAAAAGAATGAAAATTTTCAATAATAAAGGCATATTATTTTGAATGTACCTTTGAGAGTTGGTTTTACAGATTCTTACTGCTGAGTAGTGGGTTTAATCCTCACTGGATGCCCAATGCCTTGGGCCAAAACTTATTTAACCTTAATAAATATTAACCTTTAGCACTCTGTAGGTGACTATTTTTGCCAAGTAAAATGTTAGCCCTACCAATGCAATTTGAATTTCTTGGTTGTGTAGTCATATCCTTCTATGGCAACATCTAATAGAATCCTTACTAAAATTGAAAACCAGGCTACTGCAATTTCAGATATATAGAACTAATTGATTTCAAGTGGGAATTACTCCAGAACACTTACCCCTCCTCTTTTATATGAAAAAGCAGACAAATGCATGCTGGGATTTTTTTTCTTAGCCAATAAAATAGACCCGTTTACAGTTTGACATGACTCTGTCCAGATTTGCCTTGTCTAGAAGACAAAATGCTATGTTTGCTTGTCTGAACTTGCTTTTGTGTGTCAACACCAATTCTTAGTTTGTGAACTTTTTTCTTACTTGCCTATATTGTTTGCTTGCTTGTTTGATATTATTTCATTTTTGTCCTCCTCCTTTCTATTTTTATTGCAAACTTTGTTAATTTGATTTGTTGGACATTTATTTATTTTGCATGGCTACTCTCTCCACACTAATATATAAAACACTATTTTGAGAGGACCCCACATACTGTAAAGGGAGAAGTAATATTTACAAATGATGCAGAGTGCTAAATGTTACGGTTGCATTATAAGTAATTTCCATTTTGGGGAACCAATTGTAATGAAAAATGTATCATCCTAACAACTGATCTTATATGACTGTTAAGAATAAATGTAGAGTTCACTAACATATGACAATTTTCCACTCGAAAGGCAGTGGGTTGACAAGGATAAATCATTTACAATTGATCCCAAAAGCTTTTCTCTATGAAAGAACCATAATGTTGTGCATGTTGTGTGTTCAGGGGAATATTAATCATTAAGAGTTCTTAAAATGCAATGACATGTTAAATCTCCAGCAGCTGCAATGTGTCCATAAACATTTGGTCAAAAAATGATCTGCACCTATCAATAAAGAAAATCTTGGTCTCCAGGTTGCATACAGCAAAAATAACACAGGAAGGAAAGTTAGGACTCTGTTAGTCCGTTCTACTCCACCCACCATATTGACTAGGCCTTGCATTACTGTCTAGTTAATGTAAGGTATTGGTGAAAACAAACAAAATACCTCTAGTTCAGTCAGATAAGATAAAATAGGCTGTATTTGATTGTATATAAAATTCACTTGTTTTCCAAAGAAACTTAAAAATAAGATATGGCTTAAAAATATCTGTTTGACCAGACACTGTATACCACCAGTATTTCTACCAAACAGTACTTCATTTTTATTTTTTTATTTTTTATTATTTTAATGCCATGTTTGTTCTTTCGGGGCATAGGTGATCATCACTCTGATATATTTCTTTCTTTCTTTCTTTATCTGGGAATTGCTATGCTTCCTTGTGAAATACGATGGAGTGTTTTCCTCATTGCCTTTTACAATTTTAGTGTTTCTCTTAGACTGGCTACCACACAAGGTTGAAGAGCCCAGTCTACCTTGCTATTTAACCTATTTTATAAAAATTAAATACCATGTCTCCATCAGAGCAATGGGAAGCAGCATGGAATGAGAAATCAGAGAGGTGAGTTTGAATTCCTGTTAGGTTCATTCACTTACTTACAAATACCATTGGGAAAGGTATGAAGCCATTTACCCCCACCAGCTATGGGTTAAATAGCATGACTTGTATCTAGAAAGATCATTATTGTTCTATAGAAAAAAAAATTGTTGATACAACATTAACTCACAAAAGAGAATTATTCTTACAATCAAAAACGTGTTTCAGCTTTACATAACCCATAAAGGGTTGATAAGCTGTAAAAAAAAAAATAAAAAAAATCTATAGATCCAACAGGGCATATGTGATCATTACTTTCTGTAGATTAATTTTCTTTATTATCCATGAATTTCTATAAGTTCCTGGAAGTATGAAATAGTTATTCATCTCATAGACTGTCAATCAAGGCCTGAGCCCTGTCTACTCTGTAAACAGGGAAGTGGTCTTCTCTAAATACAATAATTAAAATCTTTCAATATATAACTATTCTTCAATTTTAGAAATTTATTTTCTTTTTTAATTTTTATTATTTCAGAAGTTTCTGAAGGACGAGAAACTTTGGTTGAAGGAAGGCATGAGTTTAATTTTGCATTTGATCTCCCTATGGGGTAAGTACTTTTTTATGTAATACCATTGAAAAAATATACAGATATTGAAAACCAAAAAGAATATATATATCAAAACATTTTTGTTCTTAAAGCTAATTTTATACATATATCTGAATGAATTTATTAGGGTCAACCATAAAATAAAAAGACATATAATTAAATGGGAGAACTCTAAAATCGACATGAGTTACATTCCTTAGAAGATTTCTAATTTCCATACATTAGAGAGTTCATCTTGTGAGGTTTTTCGTCTTTTGGGAACATGACGAACTGAACTTCCACACAATCATGCAATGTAGTTTCAATCCATACTAAATCCAACTAAGTTAACTTCCATCTAAGTATTCTTAATATATTTGTTTCAATTTTTACATTACTAATCAGATTAATTATACACACTTTAGAAGCAAAATTATTCAACCCTGTTGGGTCAATTTCACATAACATGGGCAACATTTTATTTGAATTATGACCCTGTTTGTCATCAGGATTAGTTCACATCCTATAACAGATTGACAACAACATGAGGATATCTACTATATACAAGTTGATTGAAAAGTAACTCCCTATTTTATATATGATGGACTCTCCTGTCTTGTAAAAATTATAGTTTGATGGGAGAGTCCATCATACATCAAATAGGGAGTTACTTTTCAATCACTCTGTTCTTGTATATGATACCAGGTATCATGTATTAGTCACTGGTCTGTTGACATTAAACATTTGAAGTATAGTTTTTAATGACTAAAATACCAAAATAAATTTCATTGACCTATAATCAAATTTTACAGTTCTCCTGACATTATAAAGGATTGAACTTTTCCATGATATACATTCAAAGTTGAAGTTAAAATTTTATGTTCAATATTGATGGCAAGACCCACTTTTTTGTGTGCATGTTTCTATAATAAGTAAATAACCCTTTCCATTATGGGCTTATACTATAAAATATACCATACTTGATGGTATATGACTAACTTTTTCCCCTAAAATAATTACAATTTTATAGATTTATAATTGTGAAAGAAACTTGTTTGAAATTGACCCAAATAAGAAAAATGGATGAAATTACACTGACATTTGATGAACTATCTGTCAGTGTTTTTCTTCATATTTCTTATTGGAATGATGGGATGCTTTTGTATATGCCAGTGGTGGCAAGATTATCAATTTAAATCTTTAGTAGTTGGATCACTTAGTCATGATACTAACACATTGGATGTAGTCTAATTTTTTAATGTATTCATTTTATATGCAAACAAATATTGTAATCCTGTAAAAGAAAATATTAAATAAAAAATAAATAAAAAGAAAATTTCTCTTAAAATTCATGGTATATGTTTTAATGCTAAATATGTCTGTTAATATAACACATCATTGATTGAAGAGTGGACACTATATTAAATTTAATTAGAATTATCTGATGATAGAACAAATGTTCTTTTTATTCATGATTCTTTTCATGACTACAAACTGTTTTAAATAGTAGTGCCTTTGTTTTGTCAGGACATGAAAATTTTTTTTTTTTTTTTTTTTTTAGATGGTTATTATTAAATAAGATTGACAGCTATAGAGAATGGCATTCCGATTGTTTTTTTTATTTTGTAGAAAATTTTGTTCTATATAATAAATGGAAATATCACTCCCTTTTTTCAATCAAAGGGACACAACTCTCTAATTTTCAATAGCTCCTGTTACAAAAATTTTGAATACCAAAATTTTCATTATTGTCAGTGGTTTTTTGTGTAATTTTTTTGTGCCAAATTTTTTGTACAATAACAATTTTTATAACTTTGAAGTAAATTTGGGAATAATCAAAATTCATTGACAAATCCAGTGAAAGTTTTTAATTATTATCTGTCTATATTTCTGCAATGAGGTATTATAATTACTTACACTATTTACATTGTTTGGATTTTTGTCCTCATCTTTGTTGCTATAATCACAATGTTTTGGCTGTTGTACACTCCAGCCTTCTTAAGATGATTGGAATTTCAAATTGAACTCGTTATTTCATCCACTGAGGTAGATTGCTCTAGTTCCATATTCCATTCCTCTTCCCTTAACTCAACTCTTCAAGGTTTTGCTCACCATGCAGTAGCCAGGTATTGGACTCACAACTCTTTGGGTCTAGTCACTGGGTTCAACCAACACTTTTATCCACTGAGTCACTTAGAATTGATAAATAAGTTTTGTCCATTCTCTGATGCTGTGGTCATTGTAGCATATCCAGAGATGACATTTGCAAGACTTGCTGGTGACTTTAGATGGCTAAATCCATCCTGCTACATTTAAAAACATATACTCTTTTTTCACCACCCTTTTAAGCAGGCTGCTACTATGTTTGAAAATATATACCTTCTTTCTCCTCTTTGTTAAAGAGGTGGCTACTTCTTTTGGATACAAACAAACAAACATACATTTACTTCCATCTGGAATCTTTCTCTATCTCTTGGATGTGTCAGAAATTTTATCCTTGAACTCTTGAGATTTCAGCTTTTCCTTATCTTTCTGTATTATTATATTGGGTTATATAAAGGTTTATTTTGTATTTATCAACACTGTGCATTTTCTTTTAATCCTTACACAAAGCCAATATATACCCAAATGAAATATAACAATATATAGTAGAAATGGATGTTGTCATAACTTATCTATAACAAATAAATTCTGTAACTATGAGAATATATTGTGTCAGTTTCAAATTAATGAATGCATAAAAATATTAAGTGCCTGTTGAAAACTGATATTTAAATTTTTAAACAGTAAAAATTATATTCCTCAATTGTTTTGTTTTTTCAGATTTGCATAAAAAAGTATGATTTTTTTCCTCTCTCATTAAGATATTCATTATCATTGAAATTCTATTTTCTGGTTATAAACTTTAGAATCATTGATTGATTATGCCACATATATTATTAATTTTAATTCTATCTATACTAAAAGCCCAGAATGTTATTAATTGACTCGCCTTTCCCATAACTGATGGCAGATCATTGTACATTAAAAGAAAGACAAAACACTTTCATTTTCACAGATAACGCTATTTTGTTCCTAATAAAGCTTCTCAGCTCACAGCATATCTGAAACCAGGCTACTTTGATCAAATGCTATAGATGGATGATTAATGGTAATATTAGGTATTTTCCTATAAGGAAACACTAGCAGCATAGCCCGGCGTTGCCCGTACTTGATTAAAAAATCGTACGACTCATACAGCATTCGCTATCACTTGACTTAAAATATGCCCTTTCTTGCCTTTAAAGGAGTGCTCTTTGCCATGCTGATGTTGCTACATGCCTTACTTCTTGCCTATCTCACACTGCGAATTCTTTCGAAGCTCTATACTAAACATTAAATCTGTTACGAAAAAAGAACTAAACAAAATGAACACAAAACGATCAGTTTTAAAAAAGGACTCTTAACTGGAAAAACCGAATGAAAAAAGAATGTTAACAGCAAATACTTTTTCACACCCAACCCAGGTCTGTGGAATCAGAATCAATGTTGAGTTTAAGCAAGCGAATGAGCCAATTGGATTAAAGTGCTATGCAGATTTAAATTTTTCCCACTTGTGACGAATGCAGCTACCGATTTTTTTTTTTTTTTTTTTTTTTTTTTTGCATGCTAGTTAACATTCATGTCAGTCAGCTGTTGGCTCTCACGCTGGCCAATAGAATCTTCCCGCCTATTCGTGGCAGCCAACTATTGGCTCTCACTCTGGCCAATACAAAATGGCCGCAAACTACATGAAAACTGCCGTAGAAGCATGAAAAAATTGGTTATTTCCACTTTTGATGGGAGTTGGGAAATGCAAAGTCGGTCTTGGGCTTCCAACTAACTTTGTGCATGTAAATTTTGGCACAAATCCGTCGAAAATTGTGGCCGTGCATTCGTTACACACACACATATCCTGCCTTTTATAGATAGAAATTTGGCATTCATTGACTGAGCAGCCAATATTGATTTTTGTTGAAATTTATAAAATCTTTTTAAACAATTTGTCAGGAAAATAGTCCAGTATCTGTTATTTCCAGTATTATTTGAAATAGTGTTGAATGTCAACATCTTCATTATGTAATTATTTTCTTTTTGAGTTAGATGTGTTATCCATTTTAGTTGTTGCTGCTGCTGCTGGTAGTCCTCAAGTGATGTGGTTTCTGTTATTTGGTACACTTCTTTCTTTGTGATTCTGCAGCACCAGTCCACAATGTTTAAAGAAAGGATAGTCTTTTTGGAAACCCTCAGGTTTCACTTGCTCAGTCATTTTTAACCATTGATCTTAGAAAGCAGTTATATACAACTGATAGTTTAGATACTTCTGAATGAATTTGGTGTCATACATGACATCCATATGAAGGACTTGATCTGATGAGGATATTTAAGAACATAATTCTGGTTTTTAGGTTGATGTTTTGATTTTGTAGCAATTTGAAGTGTTGGGCAAAACTATTATCCCACTGATGTAGCATATTCCTTGTTCCAGTTCTTTATCTCTGATACTAAATTTATTATAACTGATCCATATACTGAGGCATTTAGTTTAGTATGTACTAATTCCACATCTTGAATTTTTATGATGAATTCACTCCTTTCATATTTTGAGATTACATTGTTTATACTGCAGGTTATGTATGTTAATATAAATATAAAATTTGTCACTTACCTGATTGATGTTATATTCAGCATCTTGACTCCAGATTTTTGCAGATGGACCTTTTAGTAATTGCTCTGTCTACTCATCAGTAGGTACCAGTAATTGACTGCTTATTTTTTTGTTCTGGTTATTTTTATATTAAATTAAAAAATAACTTGTATCCTTTTTATTAGTGTAAGGTTGATCTTTTTTTTTTCCTTTTCTTTTCTTTCTTTTTTTTTCTTCGTGTGTGCATGCATGTGCATATACACAAGTGTGTACCTGTTTACATGTATATGTATGTCTAGAATGATGTAATTATTTCTCCTTTTCATTGTTTTCTTGTCTTTTTATACTATTCTTCCGATTGGTTTTATACTTTTTTTTTTTTTTCTTTCAACTCTGTTACATTTATCTTTGACACTCAATCTTACATCCAGTCTGGTGGACTGTCTTTGCTCTTAGTATATCGCGAATGTTCTGGGATTTTCTTTTCTATTTTTTTTTTTTTTTTTACTTAATTGTTTTTACTGATGATTAAATGGCAAGGCAAATATTTATATATATATCTTCACTTATATATTATATAAAATTTGTCATATGGCCACAATGGCTTCCAGCCTAAGGAGAGAGATTTTCTCCCCAAATATTGAGACAATTGGGGATGTCCTGAATTTCAGCATGTCAAAAATATTATATATAAAAAAAAAAAGAAAACACAAGACAACAAGTCTGTCTGATGGGTCAAAACTCATTACATAATGGCATATGCAACAAGGCAAACACTGTGATAGTTTATATACAATTTTATATAACAGCAAATGAGTTAATTGCAAAAACAACAAAACAAAAGAATGACGATGAAAATGATCTATAGAGTTTGAAGCCAAAAAATGAACTGGGTGAGTTAACAAAGTTCCTCTCTTTCCTTTGTGGAATAGTATATGCAAACTTTAGTGGGGTTATGGAGTATTTATCAAGAAGGGAGAGGGTGAAGCAAATGATATCTTGATTTTTCATATTATTATTATTATTGAAATCTCTTTTTTCTTTTTCTTTTTTTTTTTATAACTCTTTCATTCTTTTCAATTTTGTTTTTATTCATTTTTATATTCTCCTCTCATTTTGATATCAGTTTGTCTCTCTTCTTGATTTTTTTTTGTTCATATTTCCACTGTGTGCATCACAGTGTGTTATTGCATAATCCAATCAAGCACATGGCTCAAATCTACATTAGGTAACTTCTTTTGTCTTTGCCATGATATCATGATGAGGTGCTTTCATTAAGTTGGTCTGAGGTTTAATGCTTCCATCACTCAGGACATTGCATATCGTTATCCGTTTTTCACAATCAACAGGTGTTGGCTGACATTTTCCACCCCATGTGCATTCCTTTTTTCCTGCTTGTTGTTTCAAATGTCTCATGTTTTCTCCCATTATTCTCTCTACTTCTCATCATTGCCGATATTTTATCCAGGTTCTGCCTCAATGCTGATCGGAGCTGACTGAGAAAGGGGAATGTAGAATCGTTTGCCATGGGCCTGTGTTGGCTGGCCCAGATTGTGTATATATTAATTAATATATTACCCATATTGGTAACAGTGAGAAAAAGAAGCATCTCATTATCAATAACAAAAAAGTAGAGCTTTTGCAGAAGCTTGATCGTGGTGTTCCTGTGCAGTATCTGACTAAGGAATGTGGTGTCGAAACAACCACTGTGTATGATTTAAAGAAACAGAAACACAAGTTACATTTTTACTAATTTTATAGTTAAAATAATGACCATAAATTAATGAACAATAGGAAAACACTGCATACAGCAAAAAATAGAGATCTTGATCAAGTGCTAATTGAATGGATTTGACAATGAAGACATGAATGTATGCCACTAACTGGTTTGTTCATAAATAAACTACAATACTTACTGTCTGTAGTTTTTCTTTACCCCCAGTCTTTGGAAACTATCTTACACTATTGTCGAGCAAGTGACAGTATTGAGTGACAGAGAGGCAGGCATGGTACGTATATTTTAGTGAGTGCTGGAGAATCATGAGAGTGCAACACATATTTTTTAAGTCTTTTCAGAAAACAAAAAACATAACTTGTCCCAAAGATTTCAGATATGGGATTGTATACATGTATTAGATATTTCTGCTGCAGTTTCTGTAGCAAATAGGTTTTCAGTGTTTCATTACCAATTGGTTTTCAATTCAAATTGTCTGACAGCCATGACAGAGTTCTCTTGTTTGTATGGCATGGTGCAGTGTCCTGTTGCCAGACATAAGATCTTCCATCAGCCACCCTCTTGACCGAGGGCAGCATTACCTCCTCAAGGCACTTGATGTAGGCCTCTGTGGGAAGATAAATAGAACATCGCCATCATTAGTGATCACTCCAAACAGCTTTATAATCACCATTAGACTCATCCGAATCTTTCCGACTCCTCTGCATTGTTCTCAGATTGACACACAAACACTCTTAAATGTTCGTATTGGAGCTTCCGGTGCAAATGCAGCATGCCATTTCCAAATTTCTGGCAGAGTGAATTGCATCATCATGCTCTTTTTCTCACAGAAAGTGCCCAACTAACTGTACTATAAGTCAAAAACAAATAACAATCATACAGAAAATTAAAAATATAAAATTGCGACAATTTACCCATCGCATCCTACGCGCACACACACACACACACACACACACACACACACACACACGTTTGTTTGTGTGTGTGTGTGTGTGTAATGGGAATGTTAAAGAAGAATTTCCTTTCATATTTAGTGATAATCATAATTCGTAAACAAACTTTTCGCCAGCTATTATGGTCATATGTAGTTATAAAAATAATTTAATAAGTTTTTGGTTTATATCTAAACTAAACCTAAGAATGTCTTTTGGGGATTTTATTTATTTTATTTTACTTTACGTCTTGTTGCAGTAGTTCTTTTATAATTTAGAAAACTTCTTGTATAATAAAATTGCAAAAATGTCTTAATTTAGATAAAACAAAGAAAAATGAATATTTGGTTAACAAATCTAGAATAAACAATAAACTCATTGGTAATTTATATAATGTCATTTGATCAGACAAAGGTTTAGTTATTCTTTAAAGGTGACATAGGAACATGACAGAGTAACATGTCAATGAAAACCAACCCAAAAGTGAATATAATATATACTGTTAGAGAATAACGGTAATTCAATGAGGGAAGGCAGAGGTCTGGTGGACATTACAAGCTTAGAGCTTTCTATGTGGGACACTCTTCAACTAGTGGAATTTCTTCTGTCACTGCCTGAGGAGTAAATCTGTTGATTATCCAATTAGTGTAATGGGAGAAGTTTGGATGGGAATTGGAAAGTCTTAGTCTCTTAACTCTGAGATGCACGAAGCAGAAAGTCGGAAAGGAATTTAGGTTATTCATATTACGTTATTTGGAAAGTAACGTTGAGTTTTCAGGAATTGACACACACAAAAAAAAATGTTCCAATGTAACAAATGTCAAATTTGTTAGTAACGTAATCCTTATTCTTACTCCTGGCACCAAAATAACTTTTTTTTTTTTTTTACTCTCACCCTGAATCATACCCCCCTCCACAAATTTAAACTGTTTCTAAATCAATGTTTATTTAACTTTATTTTCATTTATAGTTGTTAATAACATAACAAAAAGACCATTAAAATGTTGATGGTCACATAACTGAATGGTTAGAATGTTTGCTTCATGGCTTACAGACATATATCATTTGGAAACATTGGTTCCTGTGCAACCACTGAAGTTAAGCAATGTCAAGCCGGGTGATACTAGGTGCTGTAAGCTTGAATGTGCAGTTAGTGTAATAGATAATGATTTAAAATTGTTAAAAGGAGAGCTGAGTTCCAATTCCCATTATGTTCATTATATTCACATGCACAAATACACTTTGGAAAGGTATGAATCCACCTCTTCTTCCCCTAGCTATGGGTTAATTAGTAAGACTTGTATCACTAAAACCATTATTATCTACAAAAATAAAATTGCACCTTAGTTTTTAAAAAAAAAAAAAGAATAGAAGTTTATCTCTTGTTTCCTGTTTAGGATTGTGTTTCTGGTTCCATCTTCAATGTACTTCAGCTCTGTACTGCTAACACTGGTTCTTTCCTCTGCTAATAAAACTCCACACACTAACCCTTGAGTGGCTCTTGGGCTTAACACAATGTCTTTTCAAGCTGCAGGTAATTGTGGCTTTCAGCAGATTCTTTTCTTCTTTAATATATATGAATTACTATATAATACTTCTAGAAAAAGATATAAAGATTTAAGGTTGTCTTCTTCGTTTTGAATTCAGACTTGTCCTTCTCCTAAATAGGTTGCCCAAATAAAGCAGAAGAGTTCAAGATGCCCTTCAATCTTACCCCAATAGTTTGGAGAAGGTGGTTTCATAACTTAACAAAAGATATTGTGAATTGAATGCAGAAGCCTTCACTGAAATTTGAGCTTGGCACACCAATTCCATCTTTGTGTCACAATCCATTATGTCAGCCACAAATATCTATGAATTTTTTCAAGGAAGACGCTATTTTGCTGTTCACAGTATAAACAAACATGCTTTTAAGCTTATTTTACCAATTTCGGTAAAATACCCCCCCAGACTATTTTACTAATAAATATTTTTATTATGAAGGCAGTTAATGTTAAAAATAACAACACAGATTTAACACAGAATTTTATTTATTTTCACCATCAATTGTTAAGACAATTTAATTTCTTTTCCACCATCAGGTGTTAAAACACAAGTTAAAATTATTTATTCATCATCAGTTATTCAAAGAAATTTAGAAGCCAAAAAAAAAAATGATGTTACTATTTGTTCTTGGGGGGAGGGTGAATACGAGACATTCTTTTTTAATCTATTAATCGTTGTGGTCTTAAACTCATTTCTTTTTCTCTTTATTAAAAATAATAATCCTTTAAATATTATCAATATTTGAACAGATTTAAATAGACATTGGTTATATAAATTTAGATAGTAATTGGTTTTATTACTATAAACATTAATTTTAGTGGTTTTGGGTTGGTATCCTTGTTTTTTTTTATTTTCTTAAACAGTGAAATTAATATCAGCTGGCCTTAATTAAAAAAAAAAATAAGACATAGATGTCAACTCACATGTACACATTAAACACTAAAAATGGCATTGTTATTAATAAAAAATAATATTGGATTAAAAAAAATTAATAAAATATTGTATTTAATTCTCTTATCAGATTTATTACATTCACATGTGCAAATACCCTTGAGAGAGTTATGAATCCATCTCTTCTCCCCTCTGCTATGGGTTAAATAGCAGGATAGACAGAGCCCTGTAGCCTTGATTGACAACCAGTCTAGCACAGAAAAAAATCTGCCCAGTCAGTCAGAAATCGAAAGACATGATCGCCCAAATGTGTATCATGTATGGCACTTAACTCATAAAAATGTCTGTTCTTTTTTTTTTGTGGTCACAGAAGATAAACAGTAATAAAAACATTACTATTATTATTATTATTATTATTATTATTATTACTGTGATGTTTCAATTTCAAGGGATTGTGTAAGAACAAGAATTACTTAGAGCAATAAAAGATGGAAAGTTGTTGAGAGCCACCATTGCCTAGTTCCTGAAAGAACATGGTAAATAGAGAATGACAAAATTTGGGTACCTTCCTCTTGTTACAAGATACAGTAAACTTTATCTAACACTATGCTTATTCCAATGTACATGTAGGAGTGTCAGGTGGAATAATAGTTGGTAAAACAAAAAAAAGGAACAAGCAAGCTGAGTTCAAATCCTGCCTAAGTTTGTGTTCACTTTGTAATTGTACAATGCAACCCCTGCTCAAGCTTTCAACTGATTGGCCAGTGATCATCCCATGTTGCATTTCCATCCTCGATCTCATAGGTGTTCAGCAAAAGCTGATGAAGAGTCTACTGTATTCTCACAAGGTAACACAATGAAAGAAAAGTCACTAGGAGAAATAATAACTGCTCATCCAGGTGGCTAGGTAAGTGATACTGGGGACAATTTCTGCTATGTCAACTATTTCTACTACAAACTCCTCACCCATTTAGTCATTCTAATATGATGGCTGGCAAATACAAAATGAAGGCTTCAGAATTTTGGCATGGACATGTCCATCTCTCACTCAGGGCCAACCAGCACTCTCCTCAATACTAAGCATGATTGTTAATATTGACCAACACCCAGATATACCCTATTTCCAGTTTCTTACCACTTGATCCCCAAAAATCACTTATCTACCCCTTTACTTCACACTACCCTTTGGTTAAAGTGAATACTGCTAAGAAGACCAAACTTCAAAATGACCCATCTGCTAGTGTATCAAACAGAAGCACTTGAGATCTAGATATAACTACCTTTTCCCCTTCTATGTGAGTGTCCATAATATCACAATAATGAGCTTGGAAAAGGCATGAATCCATCTCTTCTAGCTACATCTCAGCTATAGTTAAAATAACAGAGCACACAGGACTCTTTAGCCTTGGTTGGCAACCAGTCGAGGAGGACTACAATTCTGAATTCGAAACCATGGAAAATCTTACCAAAAAAAATGTTTTCTAAGATGCACAGTTTCTAAAGAAAAAGAAGCTGTGGAAAGCCAAGATCGCTGCATGATGAATTACATAGCAGTTAAAATCAACTGAATGTTTCTTGCAGATATTTTTTAGCATAGTCTGGTACAAGATCACAATATTAGAGCTCATAAAAAGGATTGAACTCACTAAAAATTACTTGTGAGACTAACTTGTTCACATTACTCTGCAGAATCCCATCTGAGTTAAATTGTAGTATAATATCTTCAAACTTCAGGGGGTTGTCCTTTGAGAGGAGGCTAGGATTAATCCCTGACTCTTGAGATAAGGGGTTTTGGACAATTTTTGTCCTTAGTCCCAATTACACTTAAGATTTAGCCTTGTACCACTTTTTTTTTTTTTTTTTTTGGTTGTATATCTACTCCATGACAGGTGCTGTTTCAATATAATCATTTGAAAATAGTAAATACTGACAAGACATTTTTTTTTTTAATTAACTTTAGATTAACCTACAAACATTGAGCACCTAGTGAGGATGAACCTCAGTGCACCATTGTTGGTAACATTAGCTTGCTTACCATTGCTCTTTAGCAAGACATTTCCTGTCTTAATAGTTCAATAGGTTTGATAAAGTCAAATTGACAAGTGATCACAAAATTGATCTTCAATCTGTTGTTAACTGGGGCAAGAAATGGCTCATGAATTTTAATACCTCCAAAACGAAAATGCTGTCTTTTAATCATCTTAAAGAATCATTTTTGCTCCCCATCAGCATGACTGATGCCAAACTCTAGAAGAGCAACTCATTGTGTCTTCTGAGTTTCATGTTTTCTACTGACATGAAGTGAATCAATTGCTAGGTCTGCTGCTAGGAAAGTTTGTTCACTGTGTTGTGCTAGACAATTTTTCTTGCCAGAATCTATCTTGTATATTTATAAGTTTACTATTTGTCCTTGCATTGAATAATGTTGCTATGTCTGGTTTGATCCTCCTATGTATCTTGAGATTGTTGACTAAATCCAAAAAAGAATCTGCCATGTTATCGATCATGACCTGGCATCTTGGCTTCAGTCACTACTGTTTTAACATAGCTTTCCTATGCCTTTTCTAAAAAATATTTTCATGCCAATTCTTCTGATGAGCTTTTCTCTTTGGTACCTTGACTTTATGAATTTAAGTGTATTACTAGATTGACAGCTAGTTGAAATAGCTAAAGGTTCAATTCTAATAGATTTTTCTCTCTCACTTCTCACTTGTGGAACTCTTCTCCTGCTTCTAGTTTTCCTGTCCTTTTGCATCTTAGTGGTTTTATTGCCTTGCTTAATTCAGTCTGGCACAAAACCTAAATTGTAGAGTATTCAGTAAGGGTTAATTTCTTTGTGAAAAATAAACTGAGAAAGGTTTGTACATTTTATTCCATCCCCTTAAATCAATTATAACTTAAACTGAAACATTATCTAAATCCTAGATTCTTTAGACAAAGAACAAAAATAAATTAGTTTCAAAGCAGACTTTTTAGAGGTTAGCATGCTAACTATTCCATGACAGACACTCCATTTTGTTTAATATCATTTACAATAGGTGAAAATATATCTTGACTTTTTTTCCGTGAAAATATTGCATCAGTGAACATTATGGTTGTCAAAGCAAAGCAGTAATAGGCTACACCCATACAAATGTGACTACTTAGAAATGTCAGGTAAAGATCAGTATGTCTGATTTATTTTTATCGAAACTTGAGAAAAAATTTACCTTATTTTTTCTAACGCATTTCAAGCTAAATTTAGAGGGCATTTTATATGCCACAAATTACATTATTTGCCCCAGACCCCACTGAGATAGACTTGTAATTCTGAAAACTGTGCTTGCTATCCTTCTTTGACAACCAGTATAAGAGAGCAACAACTTTGATTTACATAATAACTATATCCTTATCTTTATTGTTATTAAAGCTGGCTTTCATCAGCTGCTTGTTGATCTGTGTAACCTTCAGGTAATTGAATTCACAATTACTATGACAAATTTATAAACCAACACTTTAATCTACTAGGCTATTGTTTTGTAGGATAATTCTGAGTGTGGAACTTGGAGCCTTAATGCTAATATTGCTTTTACTGTCACACTTGACTGCATTCACTGAGGCTTTTCTTTTCTTATTAAATCTTGGGTTCAATCCCTGGTCCAGGTACTGGTGACTTAAACCCAGTAGAAACCAGGTGGGCAATAGCTGAGCAGTACTAAATAAGACCTAGACAAGATATTCCTAGACATGGTCAATGGAACAAGGACTATCTACCTCCATATATTAAATGAAAAGTTCAGTTCAAAATTCCTTGAAGGTTACTTGGATCTACAAGCTCTCGATGAAGGTCAGAGGGCAGAATGACCAAAACATTGTGGCAATTAAAACAGATGCAGGCAATAATCTGAGTGTAAATAATAATTTTCTCATCCCAGAAATTCAGACAGGAATAAATTTGAATTTAAACACACACACACACACATATATATATATATATATATATATATATATATATATATATATATGAGGGAGCAAGGTAGAAAAAGAGAGAAAGTTATATACACTTCTATGCACCATGTCCCTCCAGGACGTGGGAAATCATGACCTGCTACAACTTCCTAAGTTAACATTAAACACTTCACTGTCTTTTCAAAGAACAATCATGGCAATGCTCAATTTACAGATATTAAATTAAAGAAAGCTGTGTAGAGCCATGATTACTATGATCTGAAGAGACATTACACTTAAAAAAATTCTTGTATGTTTTATGTGCATCTAACTTTGGGGCTGTGTATAGTATGTGTGAAATTTATTCAATGAGATAGATGTTTAGTTTCTGTAATAAGATTAATACAATTTACTGTGAATGGGTTGGTCTAATCTGCATATTTTCTACCTTCATTTATGTTAGACTTATGGGGATATTACACTGAAACACCCGTTCTAGTATGATCACCAAAGTTAAGGAAGAGCAAGCCTGGTCAGTACCTAAGATGTGTAACCACTTGGGAATACCAGGTGCTGTAAGCTTGGATATGCAGGTGGTATAATGGATAATGGTTTGTGAATATAACGAACCTGATTGGAACTGGAACTTGGCTCTCCAATTTCCAATTCCAGTCAGGTATATTATATTCACTTATGTGCAAATACCCTTGGGAGTGGTATGACTCCACTTCTTCTGCTTGATATGGGTTAACTAGTAGAACTTGTATTAGTAAAAAAAAAATAGTTCTTACAATCTAAGAAATATTTTCTGGCTTTAAATAACCTGCAAAAGATTGATAAGTTGTAAAAAGCAAATCAATCAATTTTTGTTAAAGGAAAAATCCAAGGAAAACAAAACCAGAAAACAATTCAAGTGTCAGTGAATCTATATCTATAATTCTCAAAGTGTGTGTGTTTGTGTGCGTGATCAGATGTTGTTTATGCATTTCCACCATTTTCATCCGATTTTGATGAAATTTATTTTGTTTGATAGATAATTCTTCAGTGCCAGTTTTGAGTCCAAATCGTTGACAACAATGGCTCTCCACTACTTCCTGTCCATTATAACTCTCAGAAATGTTTTACTATTTAATATCAGTTTTTAGATATGTCTTTTAAAAAACTTTAATAAAAATAAATAGTTTAAATTATTACAATAATATTATTTATTATTATACCCTTTTTAGCCCCCGACCCCACCTTGTTAAATCCTCATTTGGGGATGTGCCTCAGTTGCACCCAAATGTGACACTGAGTTGTCAGCCCATGGTCAACTCTCAGTCCCAGCATGAAACTGTAATGTTTCTTCCACTGGCATTTTGGGCTTGACTCTTAGTCGCTGCCACCAGCCTGTGTCCCGGTCAGTCAGTCAGTGGTAGTCGTTACGCGGCGGAATCCCTTGGTCAGCGTACCAATATGTGACACTGGCCTGTCCCGGGTTGAACCCTCATCGTTGCTGCCCAGCAGAATCCTTTGGTCAGGGTACCAAGTGGGATGGTCAGTCGATGCTAACAGCTTCACACCAGCTGCAACTAGTTCAATACCAGCTCCACCGTTCCCGTCTCACTTTCAACGTTTGGTTACCGAAGTAACTGCTTCGATCTCAAGTTTAACCTACCCATGTTGTGATTTTGATCTTAGGTAGACAAGATCAATCAGGCATCGGGCTGTAGTGTAAGATGAGTCTAGACTGGAGGTGATATCGCACAATTGTAAAGAAAAAGAAGCAAGTAAAAACAAAAAAAAACCCCCCAAGAGGTTCAGTATGTTAAGAAAATAACAAAATAACTTTATCAGTCTGTTATATACAGGAGTGTGTTTTTCTCCCAGACTGTTTTCTATGGAGTGTGACACTTCTACATTTCTTAAGCAAGTTTTAGTATCTTAAGTCAACTGGTTTAGTTTTTAGATGCCAGCTTGTCTTCGTTCATCAGTATAACTTGCTATTGGTAGGATACATGAAGTCGGAGGTTGTGGAATCTCTCGGTCAGCTTCTGCGAGGCAACACTCAAGCTCTGACTGTCACTGACAGACTGTCAAATAACCTGAGGACATTTGTTTATAAGGGTACCAACCAAAAACCGGTGCAGGGTTAGATGCAGTCTGGGGTTTTTGGTAAATCTCAATTTCCAACAAGAATCTCTTTGTTGTCAGGCCAGGAAAATTGATTACTTCCCATTTTTGGAAAATTAATCACTTTCTATTTTGTGGGGGATCTCCTCGTCCGTGAGGAGAGGTCAGAGGGGAGCTATCCTCCTAGACTCTTCCTCTCTCACATTGATACCTCGTACGAAGCCCTTCAGTGGGCGTTAATAACTTCCCCATAATTCTCATCAAATTACCTCCGCCTATCACCATTGCTACCACTCAACCAATGGCATCCTGGCCGTGCGGGTGTGGGTAAGCTGGCCTCCTTAAAATTATAACCCAGAATATTTGTTTACAAAATCCTTTTTTTTTTTTTTTTCCCATCGGCCAAAATTTTTACAAATCCCACATTGCTACTTAAATCTCTTAAATCTTTTGGTCACTCAGAGTCTTCTTAACCAGCACTCTTTACAAATTACATTAATCACTTGTCAAAGTCTGCTATCTGGTCCCTTCATGAAGTTAGCTTTTACTGGAACCCTTGGCTTCTTGAGAAATTAAATTCCTTATCTCCCAAACCATGATTCTTCCATGATATCTTTTCTCATGCCCCAAATTTTCTAATCACCATATTGCTACTCAACATGTTGGCACCTGAAGACAACAATTTGGGAAAGCAAATAATAACAATTCTCTCCAACTCGTATTGGAATAAAATATTTCTCATGCCAAAATTTTTATAATCACCATTGCCTGATATCTTAACACTTTGCTTTTTCTGAATCTCATGTTTCTCTTCGGCAAGGCATTTCTTTACAAACAATATTAATCAATTAATCTCACATATGGCTTTTCTACGGGTCTACTGTCTTTTGTGAAAAGTAACTTTTTCGGAAATCAAATCAAATCTTTTTAATATCGAACGGTATATCGTTCGGGATATCTTCTTTCCGTTCTCAGTATTTCTTGTTTTAATTTCTATGGTTAATTAGTTAGCCAATTACCATAGCTAAATAGTGTCACACAAATGTTGTTATTAATATTGATTTTCAGGTGGGCTGAATTTAAACTTAAACTGCTCCAATTGAACGGCAAAAATTCCTAGTAATGAAACACCCGGTCGAAGACGGGTCATACTGCTAATCTACAATATGATTGCAGCAAGGAACCTACAATATGACAGTTATATATATTTGTTGATATGGCAGAAGAATTTTTATTGTTTGTAGAATAGGTAAGGGTTGTGTTTTATTATTATCTCTATTTTCTTTCGTGTGTCTCATGCCAACTGTACTTGTTATTTTTGAATGGTGGACTTGAAATTGCTTAAATTACATACTTAAAAATAGTAGTTGTCAGGTAGATTTATTGTTAACTTGCTATAGTGATTCCCAAAGTTAAAAGTCAGTCTGGTTTTAGTCAGGCCAAAGTAAACTTTCTTCCTTTTATTTTCAGAGGAATTGCAACATCTTTTGAAGGCAAACATGGCAGTATACGGTATTGGCTGAAAGCAGAAATGGATAAACCCTGGGCATTTAATCATAAAACCAAAAAAGCTTTCACTGTTATTTCTCCTATTGACATCAACAAGCCAGAGTACCAAGTAAGTTATCTTTATCTCTCTTTGTAATGTAGAAGAACACTAAAGAATAAAAGAATTGAAGGAATCCATATATATGCTATGCTTAGATAGCAGTTGAAGCTTAGATAGAAAAAGAAATGTATTAAGAGAAAGATTTTATAAATTTCAACTGACAGTAGCACTAGTTACTCAGTGAATGAATGCTGAATGTTTCCTTATAAGGAAACTGCTGATATTATCATTAGCATATAGTAATATTTAACTGTTTAGCATTCAATCCACTTCACAAATATCGGATCTCTTTGTTCAACCTGCTGTAACCAGCCCCATGTATACTGTACGATAATATATGGCAACGTCATTGCAAATAATGCAGTAAGTAATGCAAATAGTGACTCTTTGAGAACTGATATTTATGGGGCAGGTATGGGCATGTTGAATGCTAAAGGGTTCAGGCTTGAAAAACGACTACCTGAGTGACATGTCCTTGTGATAAAATGGCTGGTAAACCTTGTTCCCTGGAAGTCACATGTTCAAACCCAGAATATGTTCATAAATTCAAAACAGATTAACATCAACTGATGATCACAAGTTGGAAATGTGGTGCAGGATTGTGAACTCTCTGATCCCAACTGAGGTCAAGGAGAGAGACACGTAGATAGATACTGTTCAGTAACACCAAAAGCAACACTAATATCCATTCAGATGATATAGTTGCACAACATTGGATATGTTAATTGAAACTAAAATACAATCAACTAATAAATTAAAGAAATACAGCCTAAATGAAAAATGAGATTAAATTCTACATTGATTGGTAAATTAAATCACTTCCACAGCAATTATTCTTGTTAGTGATATCTTAAAGTTAACCTCTTTATTACCGTCAATTAAGACATTTCATTAGTCAACAGCTATTTGTAACTTGTTACCATAGATAAATAAAAATAATGTTTACTATTTTTACCAGTGTCTAGTGGTTCTCGGCAAAAAAGTCCAAATGCACTCTTTTTAACATATGTCGAAATGTCATTCTCCCACTTTCCAAGATTGTCCGACTCAAAAGGTGCATACCAAATAATATGCATGTATTATTGAAAATCTTCATTCTTTTCCATATTATTAGACATTTACATGGATTATTTTTACAGAGTAATTTTACAAATTTAATAGCATTAGAAAATGCTGATTGCTTCTTAAACTTGAATACATGTACAGTAATTTGTTTGAATTCATAATTAATTATTAAATAAATAAACTTAAACATATTTCAAACGAAAAAGGTTCAGTAGAATGTCAGGGTCTTGTAACTCACTAAACAAAATTCTGTAAATAAAAGACAAAAAAAAAAAGAAGTGAAATATTTCCTCCCTTCCTGAAACCCTCAAGTTCCGTCTCTGCTTGTGGACACTTCGTATAGTTCTTTTTATATTTCTTATTTATTCTTTAAAGTAGCAGTCCCTGAAATTTTCAGGATGAGGGTTAAATTTATTTATGTTGTGGATCTTAACTGGCCAAAGAGAGAAAAAAATGAAACTTTTCTAAATGAATTAATAAAATTTAGATAATTTTTATTTTTGTCTTCCCCCCCCCACCCAATCAGTTTCAGGAGAAAAATGTGATAATTGTAAGCAAATAAAATCTTTTGACAAGTCCTCTCCACTTTAGACATTAATGTAATGCATTTAATGGGCATACAGGTAGTGTAATGGTTAGCGACTTGGAATTTAAAAAAAAATAGGTAAGCAGAGTTCAAATCCTGGCCAAGTTTGCTTTTGCACAAATATCCTTAGGAAAATGTACAAATTGATTTCTTCTTCTAGCAGAGCAAACAGGAACTCTCTAACCTTGGCAATCAGTCTAGGAGATTGGTTGGTTGTTTTTGTTTATCAGCATATTAACCTCCATGGGTTAAGCTGGAGGGAGAAGAGGTGGATTCATATTTACTCAGAATTTGATAAACAAAGGTTATAATATGGATATAAAGTGGGGGATCAATTCTATATTACAATCATTATATAAACAGATTCTCATTTTTGGCCACAGTAATTTCTATACATTTATATTTCAGAGAATGTAATTAAATTCAAAAGACATGCTGTGTAGCTAATCAGTGTTTCATTGATTGTTCCATTCATTTCCTACCATTATTCTTATATTGTAAGAATTTTTATTTATTTTTAAGATAATAACGATTTAGTGATACAAGTCTTACTAATTAACTCATAGCTGGGGGGAGAAGAGGTGGATTTATACCCTTTCCCAAGGGTATTTGCACATTATATTAGCAGATCCTTAACTTTTTGGCTATGGTAGTGTCTATAGATTTATATTCCAGAGAATGTAAATAAATTTAAAAAACATGGCTGTGTAGCTAATCAGTACTTTATTGAGTGATCCATTCATTTTCTACAGCTTGAACTTTTGCAGAAAATATTCTCATTGGAACTTGGCTATCCAATTAACAGTTTTGATCCATTATCCATTACATCACATGCACATACAATCTTACAGCACCTAGTACTACCAAGTGATCACCCATTTAGGTGCAGATCAGGCTTGATGTTGCTTAACTTCGATGATTGTATGGGAAGCAATGTTTCAATGTGATATAGCTATAAGCCCTTTAACAAAAATGAAAGAAGAAAATATGCAGATTAGACCAACCCATTCATAGTAACTTATATAAAAAAGGTGATTCCATACTTGATACAGAGGAAATTTTTGAATTCAAAATTGTATTCAAAACCATGAAACCATGGAAAGGATTATGGAGTTCAAAATTAACAGCCATGCACAGTTGTGGACTCTGATCTTGGCTGAGGTCAATGAAGTTGTGGGTAGGGCATTTGATTGATTAATAAATTCTCATATCCTGATAAAATATTTGTTATAACATCATTTTGAATTCATTTTTAAAATTGCAGATTCAAGTTGAGAACAACATAGAGAAAACTTTGTGTTGCTGGTTGTGTACATCTGGACCTATCTCCATAACGGCACGCACGGACAGAAGAGGCTATTGTCCTGGTAGGTCTTTCTTGCCATACTGCTTTCTCAATCTTCTGTCATCTGTTAAATTTTAAAACAGAAAAAAAGCATAGAATTTAAAATAGAAAGCATAGAATTTATTGTTGCATCTATCCAGCTCAACTGTAAATTGATGAGACCTTGATGCCAGTCTAGTACTGCACTTAAATTCATGAGTTTAATTATAGAAAAAGTGAAACAGAAGCCAGGTAATGAACAACTGATACTTAGGGCAATGATGCAGCAAATGCAACGCAATTTTGAAGAGAATTTTATGACTATAACAACCAAGATGATGATACTAGTCTGAATAGATCAATGTATAATAATGATAATTCCTCATCTAAGAAACAGCTGAAAGGTTGGGACTATAACAACCAAGATGAGGATACTAACCTGAATAGATCAATGTATAATAATGATGATTCCTCATCTAAGAAACAGCTGAAAGGTTGGGACTATAACAACCAAGATGAGGACACTAATCTGAATAGATCAATGTATAATAATCATAATTCCTTGTGAATTTGCCAAAAATTTACATTTGAATCACTAAGCTCATTTAAAGTTGAAAGAGAAAAGATCTTATTCAAAAAAAGGAAGCTGACAAGCAATTTTCTTATGTATAATTATTACTTAAGCAATTAAAGCATTCTTAAATCCAATGGTGGGCAAATTTTATTTATTAAAACTTTTGATCTCTAGACCAGTAAACATTAATTTCATTGAGTAAAAAAAAAAAAAGAAAGAAAAAAAAAGGAGAACAGGGAGTCTACTCAAATATGTGTACCCATTAAATACAATATTTATAGTAATAAGAAATAATATCAGATTAAAAATATCCATTAATTGCCTAAATAATTACATTTTTGGTGTGTAAATAAAGTTAACAGCTGAAGACTTCAAAAGGTCCCATCCGGAGATGTGCATTTCCAGGGTAACGTAAATGAGCTTTGCAATGGTTTCTACTGGCTTCAGAACACTTGGCTTGAAAATGATTTCCCTGATTAAAATGGCAATACAGGTTCAATTCTTGTTGTGAGGCACTTTTTCTTTAAGACTTTTAATCTCTAGCCTGATAGGCATTAATTTTAGCTTTTTTAAAAAAGAAAAGAAACAGGGCTGTCAACTTAAACTAATGTACACACTAAATATAGTGTCTATAGTAATAAGAAATAGAATTAAGTCATTATTAATGATTTTGATAAAGCTATTAAGAAAATATCATCAATATAAATGAAATCTGATACCGATTAAATGTGAGAGATGTATTTTGGAATGTTGTAAGTATTTGCATTTTTATCAGTCTTCTTGAATTAGTGTCTGTATAGAATATGTACTCCATGAATGTTCATTTTTTTTTTTTTTTTTTTTGTTTAGTCATTTCACCCCATGCAAAGCAATAGAGCCACTAAGATGCAAGAGGTTACTGAGTGTTAGATAATATGAGAAAAAAAAAAAACTATTAAGGAGAGGGAACAATAAAAGTGTTTTAGCATACCTATTGATGATAATGGATATGTCCTCATTCACATAAATATAGTAGTAAATGCTGTATGTTGTTCTGCAGTTGAAGATTCATTGTGGAATTCACTTGACTCACTTCTAGCAGTTGACTACTACTTCTACACACCGCTGGCAAATCTTGTATGTGTTGTTCTTGTCCTAAGTATTATCGTTCATTACCAACCTTTATTTGATTATTCTATTCAGTAACCTTCCCTAGGTTACAACAAAAAGAACAAGAATTAAGAAGACAGAAGATAATGACTGACATTACATTTAACTTTCTGAAGATCAAAATTGACTGGAAAGCAAGAAGCTGGAATACCTCCACAAGTGATAAGTGTGATAGAAGAAACTGTTAGCATAGAACTTAGTTACATCTCGCTAATTCAACTGTAAAACAATGAGACCTAGCTGCCAATCTAGTACTGTGCTTAAATTAATAAGGTCTAGATATCATAAATGAATGTTTTTTAGAACACTTACCATGAACATATTGACAGAAAACACAAGGAAGCTACGTTATAGCAGTGGAAAAGTGACTGATGCCAAATCAGGACCAATAACATTGCAGATTCTTCTTTGGATTTTATCAAGAATCTCTAAATATATAGCAGAAGCACCAGATCAAATGTGGCAGCAATATTCAAAGCACGGATGAATAGTAAACTTATAAATATATAAGATAAATTCTGGTGAGAAAGATTGTCTAGCATGACACAATGAACCAACTTTCCTAGCTGCAGATCTACCAACTGATTAATCATAATATAATCTTTCCACTTCATGTCAGCAGAAAACATTTGTCTGAGAAGGTGCAATGACTCACTCTCCTGGAGATTAGCATCAGACATATGCTGATGGGAGGAATAGATCAATGTATAATAATGATAATTTTTCATCAAAGAGTACTTGCTCAAGTTTTGAATGTTGTATATTTGAGGATGGAAACATGTTTTTAAAAAAAGTATTTTTTAAAGTTTAATTTTGTTTTTTTAGGTGAATCCATTGCTATCTCAGCTGAGTTTGACAATCAGTCTTCACGAACAGTTACTCCATATGCATCCTTACATCAAACTCAAGCATTCTTTGCCAATGGGAAATCCAGAGTTCGTCGTACAAAGTTCACAGTACTTACTGGTAAGTTTGCCATATTTTTATTATTGTTGACCTCCAAAAATGCCCACATCTGTTTAACATAAAAATAGTTTTACCTTAGATTGAAATTAATTGTTTGATATGAAATTGAAATAGCCAAAAGAAAAAAAAAACAAAAAACAATAGTATATGAAATATATTAGTAAGCCTTTTTTGGTTGGGGGGACATATTCAAAGACCTCAAATGGAGACCAGATAACATGGATAGAACCAAATTCTATATATATTATGAGCTTTACTTATGCATACATACCTATATATATATATATATATATATATATATATATATGAGAGAGAGACTGCTTTGAAAAGATCAGTGTATAATTATCATCTAAGAAACAGCCAAAATGTTAGGACTATAATAACCAAGATGAGGATACTAGATCAATGTATAATAATGATAAATCCTCATCTAAGAAACAGCTGAAAGTTTGGGACTATAACAACCATGATGAGGATACTAGTCTGAATAGATCAATGTATAATAATGATGATTTCTCATCTAAGAAACAGCTGAAAGATTGGGACTATAACAACCAAGATGAGGATACTAGTGTGAATAGATAAATGTATAATAATGATAATTTCTCATCTAAGAAACAGCTGAAAGATCCAAGATGAGGATATTTGTCTGAATAAATCAATGTATAATGATTTAAATGTTTTTATCTAGAATTAGATGATTCCAAAATACTTGAAGTATTGAATCAACTTATTGTGATTTTACTTGTTTTTTTTATTTTTGGGTTTTTTTTGTCTTAATTTAACTCTGGTGTTTGTTTATTTTAGGTTTACCTGTTGCCCCTGGCAATGGGGGTATGTGGGAATCTCAACTCTTGAAAATTCCAGCTGTCTCACCTTCAATAATGAATTGCTGTGTTATGAAAGTAGACTATTTTGTAAAGGTAACACATTTTTCAGAATGCGTTTTTTATTGCTATAATAAAGAATTGAGTTCTTGAATAATTGTCACCAGTTGTTTATCAAAACACACTGTTGCTCTGAGAAGTCTTTTGGGAATGCTCTCTGTGGTGTGGTGAAAATGGACATATGTTCTTAGAAGTAAAATATAGCCTTGTATAACCTGCACATGTGACACATTTTTCCAAAGCTTTGATAAATTATGAAAAAGTTTAGAAAAATTACTACATTTTATAATCTACTGATTGTTTTTTAGGCAAACATGGACAATGATTCTGCAAATGTGAAAAAGATGGTTTTCTCATGACACAGCATTTTTTCACTCTTTGACAATATTTATTGTTTTTAAATGTGATGATTAGAATTGTAATAAAACCTAAACATATGCAATTGAATTTATACATTGTTCTTTTTTCTTGAGAATTGACGACAAAAATAATAAGCACTATTTATTAGGCTTGAGACTATAATCACAAGCATATTTATCGATGGGAATATATTTTTTATTTATTTGTGTGTGTGTGTATATATATATATATATATATATATATATATATATATATATTTTTTATTTTTTTTCACATGAATATTGTATTGAGCATAGTGATATGGAGATAAATAAAAATATACTTGTGGCAATATATATATATATATATATATATATATAAAGAAAGAACAGTAAGATATATAATCCGGTGTTCTTATAGATATTTTTACAAAATAGTGCTCAATGTAAATTTACAGAGCATATATATTATAAATTATTTGATTTAAAATATGGTTTTTCCGCTACACAGTTCTAACCATGTTTCAAAAATGGAAGGTCCAAATTTAATTTTGCAATTAAATTAAAGACATTAGTTCCATTTCATCCTCAAGCGAATTTTGGAGTAACTTTTAAAATTACTAGGTTTTAAAGACACAGCTAAAATCATAATTCACGTTTCTAAGGTTACAGATAAATTCACTTCCACTAGACAGCGGTGTTTGCGTGTTCTTTATGTCTGTATTTTGATGTATCCGTTATTAGCTACGTTTTGGTAGGGGGTAGGGATGTATTTTTCAATGAAATCTGACATTTGTTAAATGCATGTCGTCTGGATTTTTTAAAATTTTATTGTTAACAGCAAAAATCAGGTTAGAATACGTTTTACCGTAATTGTCATAAATTTTACTTAAATAATATTTAAATATAAAAATTTTAACAAAGGTAATATACATACTTATACTTGATATGTAAAAATAATTTTACTTACTGTAAGTAATTCTAATACATTTACTTCTTTTAAAAAAGAAATATAGTCTATTAAAACTAACAGTGAAAATATTTTAAAGTTGTATTTAAAATTGTAGTTAAATAAAAAGAATTTCTAACCTAAACATCTTTTAAAATTGTAATTAAATAAAATGTATTCTAACCTATAGATCTCCCTCCAAGTACTACAAGCACTTAAAGGAATCCAATAAAACACCTACAGTAAAATGAATTTAATATGAAAAGCTAGAAGATGTAAGCCATTGAATGACCCATGTCCTTTGGACTTACATGAGAAACAAGATATTACTAAGTTTATATAAAAAATAAAAGTTTACTAAATCTGAAATCAATTAGCTATTTTTGGTGTCATTGTCATAAAGTTTACTTAAATAAAATAAAAAAAAATAAAAAAAATAAAAATTGTTACCTAATAATATACATACTTATAGTTGATGTGAAAATAACTCTACATACTATAAGGGATTCTAATACATTTACTTGTTATTAAAAGAAATATACTATATTAAAAAATAATAGTGAAAATATTTTTCAAATTGTAGTTAAATAAAACGTATTCTAACCTGAACCCCCCCCCCAAATCTTTAAACATAAAATAGAAAAAATGCCGTAAGAATTTTTGCTGTTAACAATAAAATGTTAAAAAATCCAGATGACATGCATTTAACGGATGTCAGATTTCATTGAAGAATACATCCCTACCCCCTACCAAAACGTAGCTAATAACGGATACATCAAAATACAGACATAAAGAACACGCAAACACCCCTGTCTAGTGGAAGTGAATTTAAACCCAGTAATTTTAAAAGTTACTCCAAAATTCGCTTGAGGATGAAATGGAACTAATGTCTTTAATTTAATTACAAAATTAAATTTGGACCTTCCATTTTTGAAACATGGTTAGAACTGTGTAGCGGAAAAACCATATTTTAAATCAATTAATTTATAATATATGTGTGTGTGTGCGTGCAAATATATAGAAAAATAGGAAAGAACCGTTAGGTTAATAATCCAAAGTTCTTTAGTATTTTTGTTTCTATTTAAAAAAAAAAAACAGTGCTCAATTAAGTAGAGCCTAAATTATAATTATTTTTTAAAAATATGATTCCATTGCTACATAAGAGTTTTCATGTTTCAAAAACCAGCTCTGTTTCATCTTCAAGCAAATTTTGGAATAACTAATCTTGAATTATATATATATATATATATATATATAATTGCATATGTGGATATGCCATGATATTTCTGTTTACATTTGTAGTATTTTTATAATTACCTTTTATAATTACATGTGCATATTTGTGTTTGAATTAAAATTTGATTTTTTTTCTACTTGGAGGAAAAAATAAGATGTGTGGATTTGTCTTTTTGTACAATTTTTTTCCATCTATTTATGTTTATATTTTTTATTTTATTTGTATCTTTTCTCCTTGTCTGTTTTATCTTCTTTTTAATTTCAAATTGTCATCCATGACAATTGTATCTTTTCTCCTTGTCTGTTTTATCTTCTTTTTAATTTCAAATTGTCATCCATGGCAATTGTATCTTTTCTCCTTGTCTGTTTTATCTTCCTTTTAATTTCAAATTGCCATCCATGGCAATTGTATCTTTTCTCCTTGTCTGTTTTATCTTCTTTTTAATTTCAAATTGTCATCCATGGCAATTGTATCTTTTCTCCTTGTCTGTTTTATCTTCTTTTTAATTTCAAATTGTCATCCATGGCAATTGTATCTTTTCTCCTTGTCTGTTTTATCTTCCTTTTAATTTCAAATTGTCATCCATGGCAATTGTATCTTTTCTCCTTGTCTGTTTTATCTTCTTTTTAATTTCAAATTGTCATCCATGACAATTGAATCTTTTCTCCTTGTCTGTTTTATCTTCCTTTTAATTTCAAATTGTCATCCATGTCAATTGTATCTTTTCTCCTTGTCTGTTTTATCTTCTTTTTAATTTCAAATTGTCATCCATGGCAATTGTATTTTTTCTCCTTGTCTGTTTTATCTTCTTTTTAATTTCAAATTGTCATCCATGGCAATTGTATTTTTTCTCCTTGTCTGTTTTATCTTCTTTTTAATTTCAAATTGTCATCCATGACAATTGTATCTTTTCTCCTTGTCTGTTTTATCTTCTTTTTAATTTCAAATTGTCATCCATGGCAATTGTATCTTTTCTCCTTGTCTGTTTTATCTTCTTTTTAATTTCAAATTGTCATCCATGACAATTGTATCTTTTCTCCTTGTCTGTTTTATCTTCTTTTTAATTTTAAATTGTCATCCATGGCAATTGTATCTTTTCTCCTTGTCTGTTTTATCTTCCTTTTAATTTCAAATTGTCATCCATGGCAATTGTATCTTTTCTCCTTGTCTGTTTTATCTTCCTTTTAATTTCAAATTGTCATCCATGGCAATTGTATCTTTTCTCCTTGTCTGTTTTATCTTCTTTTTAATTTCAAATTGTCATCCATGGCAATTGTATCTTTTCTCCTTGTCTGTTTTATCTTCTTTTTAATTTCAAATTGTCATCCATGACAATTGTATCTTTTCTCCTTGTCTGTTTTATCTTCTTTTTAATTTCAAATTGTCATCCATGGCAATTGTATCTTTTCTCCTTGTCTGTTTTATCTTCTTTTTAATTTCAAATTGTCATCCATGGCAATTGTATCTTTTCTCCTTGTCTGTTTTATCTTCTTTTTAATTTCAAATTGTCATCCATGGCAATTGTATCTTTTCTCCTTGTCTGTTTTATCTTCTTTTTAATTTCAAATTGTCATCCATGGCAATTGTATCTTTTCTCCTTGTCTGTTTTATCTTCTTTTTAATTTCAAATTGTCATCCATGGCAATTGTATCTTTTCTCCTTGTCTGTTTTATCTTCTTTTTAATTTCAAATTGTCATCCATGGCAATTGTATCTTTTCTCCTTGTCTGTTTTATCTTCCTTTTAATTTCAAATTGTCATCCATGGCAATTGTATCTTTTCTCCTTGTCTGTTTTATCTTCCTTTTAATTTCAAATTGTCATCCATGGCAATTGTATCTTTTCTCCTTGTCTGTTTTATCTTCCTTTTAATTTCAAATTGTCATCCATGGCAATTGTATCTTTTCTCCTTGTCTGTTTTATCTTCTTTTTAATTTCAAATTGTCATCCATGACAATTGTATCTTTTCTCCTTGTCTGTTTTATCTTCTTTTTAATTTCAAATTGTCATCCATGGCAATTGTATCTTTTCTCCTTGTCTGTTTTATCTTCTTTTTAATTTCAAATTGTCATCCATGGCAATTGTATCTTTTCTCCTTGTCTGTTTTATCTTCTTTTTAATTTCAAATTGTCATCCATGGCAATTGTATCTTTTCTCCTTGTCTGTTTTATCTTCTTTTTTATTTCAAATTGTCATCCATGACAATTGTATCTTTTCTCCTTGTCTGTTTTATCTTCTTTTTAATTTCAAATTGTCATCCATGACAATTGTATCTTTTCTCCTTGTCTGTTTTATCTTCTTTTTAATTTCAAATTGTCATCCATGGCAATTGTATCTTTTCTCCGTGTCTGTTTTATCTTCTTTTTAATTTCAAATTGTCATCCATGGCAATTGTATCTTTTCTCCGTGTCTGTTTTATCTTCTTTTTAATTTCAAATTGTCATCCATGACAATTGTATCTTTTCTGCTTGTCTGTTTTATCTTCCTTTTAATTTCAAATTGTCATCCATGACAATTGTATCTTTTCTCCTTGTCTGTTTTATCTTCTTTTTAATTTCAAATTGTCATCCATGGCAATTGTATCTTTTCTCCGTGTCTGTTTTATCTTCTTTTTAATTTCAAATTGTCATCCATGACAATTGTATCTTTTCTCCTTGTCTGTTTTATCTTCTTTTTAATTTCAAATTGTCATCCATGACAATTGTATCTTTTCTCCTTGTCTGTTTTATCTTCTTTTTAATTTCAAATTGTCATCCATGACAATTGTATCTTTTCTCCTTGTCCTTTTTCTTCTCATTTTAATAAATTCAGTATTTTGTAGAATTTTAAAAATTTTTTTATTTTGATTGAATTGTTTTTCATTAGGTTTATCATTTTTAATCCATTAAAAATAAAACTTTAATTTGATTTTATTTTATAAAATTTCATTATCAATCATCTGATTACTCTTTTAGGTTGCTTTGCACATCCCTGGGTCATATAACCTGACCCTGCAGCTTCCTGTGGTGATAGGAACTGTTCCCTATCGCCGAGCACGCCCATACCACTATACATCAGAACCACGTTATTGTCGTCCAGCCCAAACACAAACTTGTGGCTTCGATCTGTTACCTCTACCCCCACCTTATCGAGAGACAGTCACTCCTCCACCTCCTTTTGAAGGTAAATTATTAGTTATTATCTAAAAACTGTTAACATTTGTTTACTGGTGTATACTTGGTTTATACTTGCAAATATAACACGTCTCATTTTTAGAATTTACTTTTACCTTTATTTTGGTTTGGTTTGATTTTTGTTTTACGGCATATCAACGTCAATGGGTTATTTAATGTTGATGAGATTTTTATTACTGGTAATATTTTTTCCAAAAATGTGTTGCTGGTAATTTTTTTTATTTCTTCAGAAATGTATTGCTGTTAATAATTTTCCCTCAAAAAATTTATTACTGGTATTAAAACCTATTTTTGCACTTTCATAGTATTTTAACCCCAGTTTGGAGGTTAACTATTGGCCCATAGTCGGGACCCTAACAGGTGCTACCACCCTGGATCAGGATGTAGTTTATCATCTTATCCAGGATGCACTTTATTTTGGGAATGATTGACTTGCATCAGATAACTTTAGCTCATCTTGCACCTGCTTAACAAATTCCTAAGTTTTATTTTATGATTATTTCATAGACTGTTGCTACAGAATCACAAAGATCTTTACCAAATAACAAAAACCACATCACTTGAACACTTCCAACAGCAGCAACAAGTAAAATGGATAACACATTAACTAGAAATAGAAATAATGATATAATCAAGATTTTGACATTTCACTCTACCTTAAACAAAAGGTTAGGAGGGGAAACTCCTATCAATACATGAAAGAGCAATAGCAGTAGACTTAAGAAACCTTTTTCCGGAAAAACTGTTTTAAAAGAATTTTAGAAATTTCAACCAATGTTATTTTTGATCAGTTAATTACTGCCAAATATTTATTGTATGGAAACGGCTATTCTCAATAATACCGTTCATGCTAAAAATATAAACTTATGAAAGAAATTTTAGTTATTTTCTGCAAGTTTCAGAGTGGAGAGGTAACATTAAGTTGGTGGGGTGATCACAACTGTAAAGTCTTTTTTTTTCAGAGGGTATCTTAAGGTCATGTTACATGCATAATTTGATTATTTGGGGTTTGAATATTATAGTAACAATATATAGAATGTAAACATACACATATATACAGTAGATTGTATCATATGGCTATCTTAATTTAAAGATCTTTGAACATGAACACTGATAAAGCTTAGATGAACATTTGACTTAGGTTCATTCAAAAAATTCTGTGTCCTGAGTATGACGATAAATTACATCTGGCAGCATAGCCTCTGATTGTGAGGTTTTGAGAAGTGTGGAACCACCTCTTAATTGCTGTTGTTCCCAGTGGTGGTAACACTTTTTAGGGTCCCGGCTATGGGCAAATAGTCAACTGGGGTCAAAACACTATGAAAGAATAAAAATAGATTTTTATATTAAAAATACCAGGAATACATGTTTAGAAAAAAAAAATATTACCAGCAATACATTTGACTCTTTACAGAAACTCTTTACAAAAATATGTCAATGAAACCTGATCTACAAACTGATTTCTTACAAAGAATACATATTCTTTTATGTTGTGGCCTTGTTAGAGCCAGAAATAAAGACATGAGAGGAATTGAGTTAAACAAATATATTAACAGCAACAGTAATACAAACATATACAAATGAATGTGTTACAGCAACAATGTTCAGTGTGACTGTCAGAGCTGACTGCTGGAAACTTCCCTCTCCAAAAGGCAGTACCTGCTCCTATTTATAGCTAGAGGAGTCCATGTGTGCTTGGGTAAATTACCATAACATAATCATAACCTATCCTAAAAATCTTGTCAGTATTATTTTAATACTTAATTTTTAGACTAATCTGAGCTTTGTCTTACTTATAAACCTTACGCTAATAAAAATATCCAAGCCTTGTTTCATGCTTAAAACATGTTTAATTTTTAGACTAATCTGAGCCAAGTCATGTTTTTAAGCTTCATGCTTATAAAAAGAAAAAACATGAAACCCCAAAAATGTGTAATCTGTTCTAGATGGCTTGACTAACTCGATTTTACCAGCCAAACAATATTAGTCTGGATATTTTGTTGCATTTATTTTCCATGGAAATAACCAGAACAAGATATCCATGAGTAAAAATGTCTCTACCAATAGCTTGAATATAATCCTACCAGAATATATGTTAAAATGTGGAGATAGTGTACAAATCAAAATTAAATTTGAATTAGCTTGAAACTGGTAAATAAATAAATTCAATTTGGAAAGGGTTAAAGTTCATGATGGAAGCAACAGTTTTCAATTGTAACAGTCTGAGAAATTAAGCTAGTCATAGGTGAGTGATTTCTTTCATGTGTGTACTAACCCATTTTCTTAATCGGACCATGTCACGACTAATTATAAGAGTAACAACTTCCCTGCTGTTACTGTCTAGACAGTTATGGAGTAATAGTTTGGCCACATGTCCACTTTGCCCATTCTCTTGTGTAAACCTTTGTCAAAATTGGGTATTAAAGTAACTGCTTTTTGCTTTCACACCTACGCAATCACATAAGCTATATAAAAGTGCCAAAAAGTTAGACAGCAACTTAATAATGTGCAATTTCTTACTTTTTTTTCCCCCTGAATAATGGTGACTAAGTGACCTGACATATAGATGCTGGAATTTTTATTCAATAAATAGGAGCAGGTACTGTTAGGGTCCCAGCTATGGGCAAATAGTGAATCCCTAAAATGGGTTCAAAATACTATGAAAGTATAAAAATACATTTTTATAGTAAAAATACCAGCAATACATTTTGTATAATAATTTTTAAAAAAATTACTAGTCAGATATTTTTGAAGAAAGATACATTTTTGTTAAAAAAAAAACAACAAATTACCAGCAATACATTTTGTATAAATATTTTTTAAAAAATTACTAGTCAGATATTTTTGAAGAAAGATACATTTTTGTTAAAAGGAAAAAAAAAACAAATTACCAGCGATACATTTTCGTAAAGGAAATTACTAATGCTCCCAAGAAAATTAAATTTCAGCATTAAATGACCCATAAGGAGTTGATATGTCGTAAAACAAGCCAAACCAAACCTACCCAAATGTGTGCAAAAATGAGTGAGATGTAATATCATTCAATTTTGTGCATGTAAATCCTGAAAACTTTTGAGTTAAAGGTTAGTTTTTATTTTCACTTCATCTTTTCATACTGTCTTATTTGGTATATTTCAAACATCCTTGTGATGTGCCAGGAAGTTTAATCAGTGGTGTTTATTTGAGCAATCACCTCCTGGTCAGCTTCCTTGCCTCTTTTGGTTGAATCTGCAAATTTTAAAAAAATCTGGCCTGAGCCAGATTTTTGGTTTGATTATTTTAGAATTCAGCCGATGAAAATTGGTTTTACAGTTTATACGATCTGTCTGTTGAATTTGAAAAATAATGGTTAATTATTATTTTTTTAAATTTGCAGAGCCTCCAACTTATGCTGAAAGTGTTGGTGGTGCAGTGGATATCCGTGATGAAGATGATGACATGATAGGCAACATGGGTGACCTCACCTACACTCCAATGTATACTTATGTCTATGACTATCGACCACCGCCAGCTTATTCGGAGGTAAGTTCATTTTTCATAACTTTTACTTATTTTATTTCTGGTGGCATTCTTCCTGAAAATTTAAGATACCCCTTCATGATATTTAAGATATTCCTTCATTACAATGTTCTACAGAAGGATGCTGAGACTACAATTGAAGGGAACATGTTAACAATGAGGTAGTTTTAATGAGAATAGAAACCAAAAGGACACGTACTTTTACATAATAAGTAAAGGGGGCTTGGAAAATGTGACACTTTTTTGTATGCTGTGTCCCTTTAGGGTGCAGGCAATCATGGCTCTCCACAACATTCTGTCCTTTGTAGCTCAATAAATTTTGTCTTTTTATTATTTCTCAAGATAGTGTAATTGTTTCTAACAGTTATTTTTTTTATTTCTTATGAAGATTAGTATTAAACCAAAATACTTTTCAATATTTCAAATTCTTTGGACAAGACTGAATTGCAAATTCTATTCCTTGGAATTCTCTTTTGTGTTCAGGAGCTTCAGTCTTGAATTATTCACTAATCAGCTATCAGAGTCCATTGTTGGACATAGATCTTCCTCATATTCACCACTGTTTTTGTTCCTATTCAAAAACATCTTAAATTTATCCAGGTTATCACAGCATCTTATTTTTGTCACAATTTTGCTTATCTCAAAGGATCTGCATTGTAAGTCATTGCAATATCTAGCAGTAATCTGATACTTTTGCAACATAGTCTGAAAATTGCTATGTAAGTTTAAACTGCTATGTAATATCAATATAACATTGACTGCTAAACAGTTTCCTCACAGATGAAGAGGAGATTTGAGGTAACAGTGATGTGGTTCTACAGAAGGATGCTGAGACTACAATTGAAGGGAACATGTTAACAATACAAATGGTTTTAATGAGAATAGAAACCAAAAGGACACATACTTTAAAACAGATGCTTGAAATTTCTAGTACACATAATAAGTAAAGGGAGCTTGGAAAATAGAAGAACTATTTCAAAAGAGTTACTCTTTTTCTTTCTTTCTAATGAGATTTTCCTGTTTCTTAATACTTTTCTGAGCTTTTGGAAAGCATCTTTCGCTATCCCAATGCACCTTCAAATTTTTGTGTTGCACTTTCTGTTTGCTGTTAAAACATTGCCTAGATATTTAAATTTTTGGTGTCTCCAATTAGTACTTTACTTCTTTTTGTTGATAACCATACATTCTATCTTCTTACAATTGATATTTAGTCCTTTCTTCACACTTTCCTTTGCTATCTTCTGTTGGAGTTCCTGTATTTTCCTTTCTGTATGTTCTCAACACTGTGTCATCTGCATGTCTTATATTAAGATTGCAGCCGCTAATAATGAAACCTGGTATGATTTCTAATTCTCTCAGAATTGCCTCATTGTATTAAGTTCATGAAGAACACACATTCTTGTCTTACGCCCTTTCTATGTTTATTTACAGAACTCATTTTGTATCTGTATACTGGCGGTTTTCTCTCTGCACAACTTCTGGCGTATTCTGATATCCTTCCCAAATATATCAATCTTACTTAACATTTTGGGGTTCAGTGTTTGTTAATTATGTTACCTTTTTAGTGTAAAACTTCTTATTTATCTTACCTAATTGTTTATTTAGCAGTCATATCCTTTGGATAAGAGGTAGCTTTGTTCACACATTGACATTGAGACTACTTGAAAACAGCAACAGGTATTTGTTGATATTCACTGAACCATTAAGTTTTTCAAGCAATGATCATTGACATTACAGGCATGAAACCGATGATACTATAATTGGACATGAATCCCTACACTGCAGTGACATCATTCTGTTATTGCTTGTTGACATTTTGTCACTGGGACAGCTGGCCTACAAATAACTTGCATAGAGAATGAATTCAAGAAATCCATCTATCTTTGATTTTTTTTTTTTTTTTTTTTTTTTTAAATCATTTTACCCCTTTTGTAAGACGATAAAACAACTATGGTTTT
This sequence comes from Acanthosepion lycidas, assembly GCA_963932145.1. Lineage (NCBI taxonomy): Eukaryota > Metazoa > Mollusca > Cephalopoda > Sepiida > Sepiidae > Acanthosepion > Acanthosepion lycidas. The sequence continues at coordinate 28,433,951 of OZ010606.1, read as the reverse complement.
ATTGCCTTATTACACAAGGGGTTACTGTGTGTGAGAGAATATAAGAAATATGACAATATTTGGTTTCTTTCTTTCATTTTCTCACTGTTGTAAAATAAGGCAAGCTTGTGTTGAGGTTTGTGGGACACTTAACAGATTGTTCTCTTAGAAATTAAGTTGGGGGAACAGGCAGTGAAAGGGAAAAAGACAGAAGAAAATAAAATAAAAATGAGTAATGACTAGTAAGACCACTGTGTCAAAAACCACAGCATGACAGGTGGCATGCCGCTTCTGGAACAAAATGTACCAAGGGAACGTCTTCATAAGATACTGAATCTCTTACAATAGCAAAGGGAATCTTGCTGACTGTAGGTTTTCTTGGTGTTTTTAGTAACATGAGACAATTGACAAAGAACTGGATCTGGACAAGTTGCAAAGAGCCCTGAATCTAGAGATACCAAGCTGTTCTGCTGCCAACAAGGAAAACCCGAATGTGACTAGTTTTGACAGACATGTCCACATGGGACTTGTAGCTTCTTTAGCATCTGTACTGACATGTATTTGCCTCACTCACTGAAAACAAGTAAAGGCACTGATATGTTGTTTTCGTCTTTCCATGTGATCAAAACTGAATAGTCTATTATTTATGAGGTATTGATAGAGCATAACGATCATGCTAACCAAGCAAGGGGTAAGCATTATAAAATAATTTCTCAATTAAAAATTTTTAAAATTATTAAAAATATTTATTTTGTTGTAGAGTTGTTGAAACTGAAAGGCTGAAAGATTATTTTATTGTGTCATAATGTATGGAAAGACTGTCTTCTTGTGGTGCTATTATATCATATTTTATTTTATTATCTTTCTTTCTATCATTTTTTTACTGAAACCAAGTAGTGTCCTTTCTGCACAATCAAAATGGAATAGTTCATTATTTATTAGGTATTGACAGGGTATAACAGTTGTGCAAAATAATGACTGCTGTGACACACACAATTGTAATAGGATAAGTCTTTTTTAAAATAAATTGCTTGAAGCATTTCTAGTTTGTGAATCATTTGCAATTTATTACTGTTAAAAATGTAGTCTTTAATCTACTATCATAATATGACAGGGTAGCCTCTTTTTCTATGTACCAAATCCCTTCAGGATATTGGAGATCATGGCTCTCCAGTTTTCTGTTTTTTTAGGTCTTAGTAATTTTTTTTTTTCTTTTTTTTTACTATCTCTCCTAATTGACCATGTACATGCCATTAAGTTTTACATGACTGGCTAAGCACAGTGCATCTTCTAGTTCCTGTGTTCCTTCAGGATGTTGGCGATCATTGCTCTCCACAATTTCCTGTTCTTTTTAGCACTTAGTAAATCTTGTCTTTTTGGTGTCTTGCTTAATCCCTGTTCTGCAAACCATTTACACGAGTTTGTTGGTAGGTTTTGCACTGTTTTCCTCTGTACTTCTTGCCTTCAATTTTTCCTGTGAGTGTCAAATTTTCTAAGTTCTCTTTCCTCATTATGTGCCCTGGTAATTTCAGATATCTCTTTCTGATGCTATGTATCAGTATCCTTTTTTGTTTCCATTTTCTCAAAAACTTCATCGTTGGTCACATGTTCAGTCCATGATATTCTCAGCATCCTTCAAACTTGCTTAATGTACAAGACACATAGGATATCAATGAGATGTTTGCGAGCTATAACACATAGACATTGATGGGAAAATTATATACACACACACACATATATAAAAATGTATTATATATATATCTAAAACAATGGAATATATAGGAGAAACCTCAAGGGAATTAAAGATTATATGAACACAAAAGGGATCTTTTACAAAACAACACACTAACAGCATTAATTGCTCACCATAAGTCTGACCTTAATTTTTATTTTAAAAAATGCTACCTTAATTAAAATTTACAAAGGTAAAATATATATAAAATGTGTTTTAACCGTTAGATCATCCACAGTAAATTTATGTCAAGGTTTTTATAACATTTCACCTTTCTTGGCAGATCTTCTTTTATCACAATGCCGGATATTTAATAAGAAAAGTAGTAAAAAAAAACTAAATGAAATCAGATTATATAAAAATTTAAGTGTCTCTTCTTCTTTGTGTGCATGTGTAGTTGCATCAATATAAACATTACTTTTTAGTTCAATGAAGTCCTAGAGAATGCAACATGTTGTATGGAACCTTTTCCCACTCTATCATAGATTTTTCTAAAATAAACATTGGTGCCATATCTCAGCAGAAAAGTCTCAATCCTCACTGTCAGGCTTAATAGGATTCAAAATTGTTTACATGAACATGTAAGGGAAAACTTCTCCAGCCTGCAGCCACCTTCCCACGGACGCAATGTCACAAGCCTATCACTACTCTATTGCCATTTCCATGGCAAATGTTCAGATAAGCTCCATTCTTTAGTTCCACCAGTTCAGACTTGTACAAGTAGGATATGTCATGTTACTTCCACAGAGTTGAATCAATTCCATTTTCTGTGTATTCCAAATACTAGGAAAAAGTTTCACTCAGTCAGCTTTTCACCAAGAACTGCTGTTTCTTTGGAACAGACTCCCACATGGATGCTTCCTTGAACAATGTAATTTTAACATGTGCAAGTCAAGAGTCAGTTGTTATTTATCCTACCTAGTCTCATAATCTTCTCTTCCTACTAGTTCTTCCTGGTCTGTACCTAGTTGGGTAATCACTTGTGAATACCAGGTGCTGTAAGCTTGGATGTGCTGGTGGGGTAATAAATAACAACTCTGAATTCGAAATTACAAAGCTGATATCCTTGCAAATATCCTTAGGAAAAGTACGAATTCACCTCTTCTCATCTCCACTACCAAGGGTTAAATAATAGGGTTTGTATCAGAAAATCATTATTATTTCCCCAAAATTATTACAATCTAAAATATTTTCTGGCTTTAACTCTTTGAACCCTGACTACCACTTTACCAATGGTAGAAAAATGATGTAATGCTCAACCACCGGTTAAACAGTGATAGAGAAAAATGACTTAATTCCCAGCTACTGGTTGAAAGGTGGGTAAACACTTGTAGTTATATCTACATCTACTGTGAAAGATTGCATACCAATTATTCGCAAATTTTGACTCGGGAGCTCAGGCAGAAGGGTTAAAATTATCCAGGAATGCAAAGGGGGTAAATAACCTGAAAAAGGTTGACATAAAAACAAATCAATCAATCCTACCAGTTCTTATTTCATTCATATCACATATTTCATTGAACCATTTTAACAGTAGCCGTCTACCTTAAGTGATTTTTGAGCCTTGTAAATGTTTGAACATCCTTGCTGACCTGAAATTTCTTTAATTCATTCTCTCTTCATTGAAGGACAGTATTTCACTGTTTACACATACACTTGATTTTGTGGCATTAATATAGACCTCCAGTTACAGTGCCAAATATCACCTCTTATCGTCAGTTGCACTAAATACCAAGTGAGATGCCTGGTGGCTGCAAGTGTTTTTGTCCACTGGATATTATATATTTTCACCTATTGCTGGGATCCAGATAGTCATTTAGTGTCCCATTATGCGAGTATACTCACTTGGATATGATTTTTGATGCATTCTTCTGTACATTCCAGCAAACCCTGGTTTCATTGACAGGAGTATTTCTCAAAAGGCAAAAAGGATTATAAGTAAGATAAAATAAAACACTGTGGTAAAAGTCACCAGCAATTTAATACTATAGGCTGTCAAAAGGTTACAATCACTCTTAGGTACTGAGAATAGGTTAGCTACTAGGGTAGACGTTTGTGTCTGTGTGTTGGGATTTTTTTCAGATTGAGGAGAGAAAGATAGAAAGACAACACTTTCTCAGTGAAAAATCTTTGTTTGACAATCTGGCGCAGCCGCCCTGAATCTCTGCGTGACCTGCTGGCACGGCCGCCCTGAATCTCTGCGTGACCTGCTGGCGCGGCCGCCCTGAATCTCTGCGTGACCTGCTGGCGTGGCTGCGGCCGCCCTGAATCTCTGCGTGACCTGCTGGCGCGGCCGCCCTGAATCTCTGCGTGACCTGCTGGCACGGCCGCTCTGAATCTCTGCACTAACTCCATGTGTAAAATCTGCAAACTAACTCAGCAGCCACATACTTTGACTTATATAGATATTTGTCCAGGATAATGACATGGATGGATATTATCTCCAAACGAAGAAATTCCTATTAATGACACATGCAACTATATTTCTAAACTACTTATGATCGGACATGGTCTGTTTCTGGTCCAAACATTTTGGTAAAGAATCATTGGGATCTTGGTTGGATAGTACACTAAATAAACATTTCCAAAATTTGTTTGGGTTCTTCAAGAATTAATTTTGTCACCAAAACTTCCTTGCAGATGAGAAGCAAAGTAGGTAAAATTCAGTTGTCATGAATTTACTAAATCTTATTAGGTTTATTTTGGGTTCAAATCCTACTGACACCATTCTTATATGGTTCTGGTTAATATTTTTAAACTGAACCCTCCTTCATCAGGTTTCAATCTGATTAATTAGTCTTCTATAATTTTTTCCACTTGGCATTTTTATTCCTTTTCTTAGAATTCCTCTCGCAATACCTCATCACTAAATGATGTTTCATGAATTATTATGACTTCATCTGAGAGTTATATTTTCAACCAGTTTAATCACAATTATTACCTGGTTGATAACTAATTAAAATTTTTTTTTTTATTTATAGATTTTATTCTCTTTGAGGAGAAAAAGAACTCTATGAACATATTTCCATGAACTGCACATTAAATGTCAGTCACATGTTGTACTTTCCTTTTCTTTTTTTTATCATTTCACCCTAAGCAAGGCTATAAAGCCACTAAGACACAAAGGATACAAGAAAAAACTTTATTAAAGAAAGAGAACACTAAAAGGACAGGAATTAAGAAGACAGAAGATAGCAATTGACATTGGATTTAAATTTTTGCAGATCAAGGTTGACTGGAAAGCAAGAAGCCGAAAGAGAGTTCCAGAAGTGAAAAGTGCAAGAGAAGAAACTGTTAGCATAGAACTGATAATTATATCTAGCCATTTCAATTGTAAGATGATGAGACTTTGCTACCAATCTAGTACTATGTGTAAATTTTTAGACTCTTAACTGTAGTTTGGCTACTTTTGTTTTTATAAGAAAGTATTTTAATTGAATTTAATTTTAATTAAATGTATACCATTAACACTGATTCAGAATTGATTTGATTTGAATTTCGATTATTGCTCTTCCATCCACAGATTGATCCAAATCCTGCAGTTCAGTCGTCCACAACACACTTTTTGGAAGATAGTCACTCATGACACTGCTGACCATCATCTGGACTGATGTCATTTCAAAATACAACCTCTGCTGCTGCCGCTGCTGCTGTTGCCGCACGAATGATGCTGGATGGACAGATGTTAATCGCCCCTCTGAAACATGGATCAGCTAGCCGGATCATGTCTGTTGCCTGATATAACCAACCAGGAAACAAAATGAAATAATAATAATAATAATTCTTCCTTCTGTAAACAAAAGAATGCAAAAAAATTGAAAACAAAAAAACAACAAAAATAAAACAAACAAGATAAAAGAAGCTGATTATGGAGAAGAAAACATTTTTGGCATTTGTCACCTCTAAATTGGAAGAGTACAATTTATAAGAATTTAAGGTTATTCCTTTGTGGTGTCCTTTCATCTGACTTTCTTTTTTTTTTTTTTTTTGTCTTTCCTTTTTGTTTCTTAAAGAAACTGCTGCTGATAAATGATGATGATGATCATCATCATCATTATCATCATTATTATTGGTCTTTTTGCATTGAAAAAATAGAAGGAAGAGAAAAAAAAAAAAAGATTAAAAAACCAATTAACTTACAACTGCCAAGATTTTAAACTAAAAAACAAAAATGAAGGCAAAGACAGGCATCTACCTAAAAGTTCTGGATATATTTTTGTTGTCTATCATGCAACTTATAAAAATTGAATTATACCACTGTGTGTGTGTGTGTGTGTGTGTGTGTGTGTGTGTGTGTGTGTGTAGCTGAGGAAGTGCTAAAAAGTTTTTGCCCCAACTGAGAAGTTCTTCCCCTTAAAAAAAAAAAAAAAAGAATTCTGATGCTCCAGATTTTGGGTAGTGAGTTCAGCCAAGAACTTTTCAGCACCCCCTCATACATGCGCATGTCTAACACAATTCCATATATATATATATATATATATATATATATATATATATATATATATATATATATATGGATTCTATTTCTGATCAAAGTGGTAAAGTTGACATTCACCCACCCACCATCCCCCTTTCACAATTTGTAGTGGCATAGTATGACCACTGGAATATTTGCAGTAATGCTACATCTGACCTTTGGCCTCAATTGACCAACCAACCGTCACAGTTTTGATTATCCCTCTGTTTTCTGAATATTTGTTCAGCTCATAGACAACTCTCATCGCTTTTGTATTTAAATCAGTCGTTGAATTATCCTATCATCTGCCGTCATTTAACCGAATTTGTGTACAATCATCAAGCTTCCAAGTCCATAGTAGCTCCAGATTTTAAACATTCAGTGTGCACTTATTTATTGTAATTTATTATCTCAAAGCTACCATATTTATTTTATTAAATACTGTCAAAAGGATTTTTGAGAATTGTTTTAATGAATTTTTTTGTTTGATTTTATTTCGTTTTGCTATCTTTCAAGTTCTTTGATTAATGGTTTGAGATTTATAAATATAATTCCTGACAATGATTCTTCAAGTAGTTTCAGCTGCTATTTTGACCATTTTCTGGGATAAAAAAAAAAAAAAAATTAGCATCCTCGTGAAAATATTCAGACATCTAATGATAAATTTAAACTCAAAATATGAAGTTCGACAAAATAAGAAATAGAGAAAGCAAACACTTATACCAATTGAAAGTAACCTCACTCTCTGAATGTCTAAGTGCTAAAAAGTTTTTGCCCCAACTGAGAAGTTCTTCCCCTTACAAAAAAAAAAAAAAAAAGAATTCTGATGCTCCAGATTTTGGGTAGTGAGTTCAGCCAAGAACTTTTCAGAACTGAATGTCTAAAGTGGTTGAATTAGTTGAAGAAGCAATGTCAGAAAATATATTTGATGATCTTGGAACACTAATCAAAACACTTGTAAGTAAAAAAAAAAAAAAAAAAAAAATGAAAAATTCATTAAAAGAAACTTCCTTCTTAAAACCTTCAGCACTCTGCATTATTCATAGCATTCTTTTTCAAGACTCTTCGGCTGTAGTCTCATCATTGTCGATTGAAGTCAAGATCATTTTCTGTTGCCATGTTTTTGTTGTATCTACGTTAAGCCTCTACGACATAACAAAACAATATTTACTTTGGTATGGATATGACACCATACTGAGAAATCCAAACAGTCTCCTGCAGTAGAAATATGAATTTTTTGTTTGGCGAACAGACGCTTATAGAGTGCTAAAGGTATTTTTTTTTTTTTTAATCTTTCCAGAGTTTTTAATGAAATATGCAAACAAGAATATTTGCTACCAAACTTCAGTCTTTTATAGAATATATAAGATAATTTGGAAGTCTATTTTGACAGGTTTTGCCAATGATTTTTAGTTCAGCAAAATCTACATTAACGAGACAAAGCCGGATTCACATTTAGCATGTGAACACTTGATTTTTACTTTAACCCTATTGTTATCGAAATTTGAATATAACTAACTTCAATTTAATTTTATTTGTTTACTTATACAGGATATCCCATAATGATAGGACACATTTTAAATGCATGTATCTTGGATTATAAAAATGACAGAGTACAAAATATATTACGTAACTGATATACAATCGTTCAACATTTCTAAGATTTAAATATTACATCCCCAAGATGGTCAACACAACAAAGAGAACATGCATAAGTTTACTCCCTTTTTTCAAACACAGTGGAATTTCTTTTGGAATCTACGACATTATAAAGATCTTTCAATATCAGGAAATAGAAAAATCTTGGATAATATCTTGAACTCTTCTATATTAGTTATGTAATAAATATATTTTGTATTCTGTCATTTTTATAATCCAAGATTCTTGAATTTAAAATGTTTCCCTTCATTATAGGACATCCTCTATATTCGTGTATTTTAAGTTTTTCAGTACTAATTTAGTAGGAACAGGTAATAAATTGAAATAACCTTGATTGTCCATTACCCATAACGTGAATCCATAAATCTTGGCACTTTCAATAAATTGTATTCATTTTTTTTTTATTATAATGGAATGTCAAAATATAAGTTTTCCAAATTGTTTTATGTGTTTGCTATTCCATCAGATTCTTCTCATCCAAACTTTCTAAATTTTTTTTTAATTTAATATATATATATATATATATATATATATATATATATAAATAATCGACAAAAGGAAAACTTATCTTAGCTGACATATTTTGCCCTCTGATGGACTTTATCAAGGCAAATGTTAGGATTTCATTTTGCAACAAGTGAAAATGCTAAGTTTTTTCAGAATTTCAAACTTAAGATCAGTCATGCTTCAGGCTTACTGAAAGTCAAGGTAAACTATGGAGGATGCTAAGTGATGTAATTTAATGCCTAATAAACAAAAGTGAGTAAATGTTATTGTTGTTGAATTTTTTTTTATGTATTTATTATTTTACCTTGAGAAATTATATATTGTATATTTCAAATAATAGGTTTTGAATTTAACTGTTTTCTTTTGATTTAAAAAAAAATATTTATAGTCAGGTATGTTGGCTTGGGAAAGGAGTATTAATTTTAGGAAAGGAGATATTTGGAAAAAGTTCTGGGCACAGATTTATATTTTGGTAAGTTTCACTAGTGGCATTCTCAAGAATTTTCATTATTCAACAATAACAACAACATTAAATTAGCATCCGCCATAATTTACTTAAACTTTCAGCTAGTTTGAAGTATATATTTATGAGCATTCTTAAATTTAAAGTTCTGAAAAACTAATAATATTTTTACGTCTGTTTATAAATACCTGTTGCAAAATAAAATCCTTAGGTTTGCCTTGATTTGTCCATCAGAGGATGAAATACATTGGCTAAGATAAGTTTTCATATTGTCTTTTTACAGATATATTTTTAGTTATATCTGAATTTTTACACACACACACACACACACACACACACACATTTTATTTAATTTATTTGTTTAAATATTATTTTTAATGGATACCGACATTTGAGTAGATGCTCATTTTTTATTCATTTATTAAACAGTAGATTCATTTATTTACATCTACCAGTCCGAATATTTGAGAAATCTTGTAAGAAAAGCATGCACACTCAGGCAGGATTTGAACCTGCATCCATAGAGAAAAACCGTCATTAGATCTGACATGCCTTAGACCACTCAGCCACGTAGGACCTCCTGATCAAATCTGTTCAAAAGCACTTTTCAGGCTTTGATTAGGCTGAGTGGTCTAAGGCAGATCTAATGACAGCTTCCCCTAGGAGATACAGGTTTGAATCCTGCTGGAGGGTGCATGTTTTTCTAACACGACTTCTCAAATATTCTGGCTGATAGATGTAGATAAAAAAATATACTGTTTAATAAATAAATAAAAACAGAGCATATACTCAAATATGAGTATCCATTAAAAATAACATTTAATATATATATATATATATATATATATATATATATATATATATAAACATAGATAAGGAAGGTTTTTATAGATTTTTATTTAACTTTTGTTGTTTATATACAAGACAACATAGGTCTGGTTTCAGAATACTTCTAATAATGATAATAGTTGAAAACGATTCAAATTTTAAACATGGGATAATAAAAAACGATTACCATACATAGTTTTTGTCCATTAATAATCTTGATGATGGCCAGGTGTAAAACACGTAAAAAAAAATGTTAGATTGAAAACCTTTGAACAACAGCCACATGCATTGAATCCAGACATGCGTCCTTCTGTATGTAAATAAGAAATGTTAATTAAAAATTTTAAAAAGTATACCATGTCTATTTTTTTTTTTTTTTTTTTTTTTTTTAAGATATGCATTAAAGAAGGGTTGCTATCTAAATCTTAACTTTAATCTCAAGTGAGTTATTCAACAACAGCAAATAAATGGTGGGGGGGGAACTTTTTTGATTATTCATTTTCTCATTCTTTTTATGTTAACATCTTCACAGATTACAATTGGGATATTGCCGAAATCCACATTTCATCCACTAAATCTCTTATTTTCATCAAGTGACATCTAAAATTCTGGGTGATGATAATTTCTATTTCCAGCATGCAGCCAACTATCTAATCTGTCCCATTAACTGACAAAACTTGATCAATTTCTTCCCCTCTCCATTTAAAAAAAAAAAAAAAAAAAAAAAAAAATTATGTTTCTGATCACCAATTGTATCAGACCAATATATTTTAAGAAATCTCAAAATTGTACTTGTAAAAGCCTAGATTCCCTAGTGGTGTAAATATTTGTTTGAACCTGTTGAGATTATCTGAGTACAGTGTCCTCATCTGACAAAGATCAAGCATTTATTAGTCAAAATGTATTGAATCTTATTTATCTTAGCTCATATTGTGGATATACATTTTTAAAAGGTTATCTACAAGTTATAATTTGTTTTAGGGTCACAGGAAACAAATGTGAACCTTCCAGCCTAAATTTGCTTCCTCACAAAAATACATTTCATAAATAAAAAGTGGTAAATTAATTAATTAAAAAAAAAAAAAAAAAAAAAAAAATGTCTATTTTCTTACTTATTTCCAGCATGTTTCTCAAATTGGGCTTAAGTTCAATTATTCTTCCATCTGAATGAATAAGAAAAATGTTTATACAGTTTGACAAAAATATACTCTATTTTGATTGGAAAAGTTTATCTGCATTATTTTTTCTTTGTTTTTCTTAATTTCAAAATATTGTTTAATGCTTCAAAATTCTATGTCCAGAATATGAGGGCAGGTAAAAACACGTTAGCATATTATTTTGGACACTACAGGTCCACTCGTGTATTAAACAAACTTTTTGTAAAAAAAATTTTTGGAATAATTTTTGTTGATTAGCATTCATCAGACATAAGTGTGACGTTTGTCAGAAGAAAAAATATTGATTTCTTTTTTTCTTTCTTATTTTAGAAAGGTTTGGGGGTTGTTCAAAATGTAAATAAAGTGTCAAAACAATCCCTGAGGTTTATTGAAAATTAATCTGCAAAAAATTACTCCTCCCCAATTTCCCTATTTTTACGAGCAGGCCAGTTAACCTCAAGTAGTGTCTTAACTTGTTTAAAATTGAGCATATTATCTAAATGACAACCATCTATTCTACAATATTGGGAAACCGCCTTTCTCAAGTTATATATATATATGTATAAAATTGTTGTTATTTTTTTTTTTTTTTTTTACCTGCCCTCGTATTATGGGTATATTTAAAATATTTTTTAAAAAAGAAAAAATTGGTCATATTTTCAGTATTGTTAAAAGAAAAACTTTCATGAATTTTAACAAGAAGCCAGGAAAAACAACTGAATAGTGTTGATTGTGGTGGCGGTGGGGGTTAACTATTTAACAAAGAGGGGCGATCAAAGGGGTCAGGTTACCTAAATCCAACCCCAACCTCCTATTAATATATTACTTAATGGTGGTGATAAGGGAGATAAATCAAATGGTGTCTCGATTTCACGGCTGCAGCCCATAAAGTTAAAAAAAAAAAAAAAAAAAAAATTATTAATTTTCTGCTCAGTTTTGTGTGTGTGTATATATGTATGTGCACGTGTACACACCGGCGAGTGTGTGTTTGTGTTTTTCATACGCTCAATGCAGAAGATTTTTCAGCTTGTGGGTGTTGTAGTAAAGGTGACAAGTTAGTTTGCTTTTCTTTATTATCTCCCTTTAATATAAGTTTATTTGTATCTTATTTTGTAATCCTTCTACTTATAATAAATTATTAAGGAGAATTATTTTTGTTGCTACTTGACCGTGTGAACAATATGCATTATGTATTAACAAAATAATTCTACTTCCGCAACAGAAGAGATACAATGCTTTAGAAATAAGATTTTTATCTGTTTGATTAAAAATATAATTCTATTTTTTTATTGATGCATTTTATTTTCAAATCTTTTTTTAATTTTTAATTTTTTTTTTTTACATCAATGAGAAAGTGGTACATTTTATGCACAAACTAGCATAAATAAATGATACAGATAAAACAAGCATTGTAGTTAATTTTTTGATCAAATTTGATACAATATTAACCACTTTTTTTTTTTAAATACATAAATAATGGCTACAATGGGTTTCTGAAAGGATATCCCCAACTCTTGTGTGGGTTGAAAAAGTGTTCTTATTTTTCTTTTTGTCCATTGTAATGATCCACTTTGTGCCATAAGTCAATGTCTGCTAGCTATTTAAAAGAAAAGAATTCTCCAGTCGTCAGCTGTACGTTGTGGTGCTACTTTTTCATATCATTTTTTTTTTTTTTTTTTTTTTTTTCAGAGTGGAATTTATTACCCCACATCTGCCCTATTCTTGCTACCTTTTCTTGACTTAAAAAAGAAAATCTATTGCCGAAACACTGGAATTTTGGACCCCACTCCATGCACATTTGTAGACATTCACTGCTCTCTCTCTCTCTCATATATATATATATATATATATATATATATAAACAAAAGATAACCAAAAATGAATCAACCTGCTGTGCAGGTTAAATGTCCTTTTGAATTAGTGAATGTCATAGTTAGTCTATACCATTTTTACTTGCTGTATTTTTTAGTGTATAAGAGACGCTATTTTATTTTTATTTTATTTTATTTTTTTTTTTTTACTTCAAAATTTGATGTCAAAATATACTTGGGTTCTCTTGAAGGTATGAGATATATGTGTATGTGTGTACACATAAAAATAACATTTTGGATTTATTTACCCACTTTGAAAAATTACTAAGCATGAAACAGGATATTTTTTTTTTTTTTATACACTTAGCAGTTTTTCAAAATGGGTGCCTGTTTATTTTGAACACCATGAGATTGATTGTTTAATAATGTTTAACCTTTGTGCCTGCAAAAAAAAACAAAAAAAAAACAAACAATGTCTCAAAAGGACCATTATTTTGTTGAGACTGCTATTTACTATAAACACTTTCGACTCAATTTTTCGACACAATTTTTGTTTTTAATAAATTATGATTAGAATTTTAATAAAACCTAAACATGAAAACTGGTTTATACATTTTCTTTATTCTTGGGAATTGACAGCAAAGATATTAAACACTATTTATTACATTAAATAAAAAAAAAACTTATTTTTAGATTTTTAGTTATTTATAAAATGCTAAATAATAAATATTGAATTTTAGTTGGTTTACATGTTTTGATAATTTTGTAATTTTTATAAATTTTTGGATAAATTGATTCCTTTTCAAATTTGTTTCTTTATGAAATGGTAAATAATAAATATTGCATGGTACTTGGTTCACATATTTTTATAATCTTGTAAATAAACATTGTCAAGAGAGTCAAAAGTGTATAGAGTAATAGCAGGAATAATTGTCCTTTTTGATGACAGTTTTTTTTTTTTTTTTTTTTTTTTTTTTTGAAGGCATGAAAATTAAAAATTGCCATTTCTTTTTTTTCTTTTTTTTTTTTCATGTTTTGGAATAGGAACTAAATTATTTGAACTGTTAAGATGCTTTTAAAAATACATGAAAAGAACTTACTCTTGGAAGCATTCAAAATAAACAGGCACTTGTTTTGAAAATTCACTGAATGAGACTATTCATGGGTCAATAAATAAAATGTTATTTATTCATATATGCACACTCACAAACACACACATCCACATGTAAATATATTTAAATAAGCATGCATAGTTCATTTGAATGTGTTATATATAATGATAGTATAGATTTCAAATGTGCAATGCGCTTGACTAGGGTGCTTAATACAATTAGCATCAGTAACCAGTTAATCGGTATTTCAATTTTCATTGTATACTTGGCAGTCTGGCATCTACTAATTGTCAAGTTGGATGTGTCACCGAAATCTGAAGTACCATATATTAAGCCTAGGAAGCAAAATCAATTGATGTTTTCAGCTCCTTTTTGTTTAGAACAATACCTTTTAAAGTATTGAAATTTTTTTTTTTTTTTTTTTTTTTTTTTTTTTGTTCAATAAAATTCTTTCAAATACAACTGTAGCTTTTTTTTTTTTTTTTTTTTTTTTTTTTCTAACTTTGTCTTCAGAATAAATGTGCGTTTTATACACTGAAAAATATGGTGGTGCTGACCATTTAAATTTCATAACGTCTTGCTTTAATTTACATTATTCAGACTATTGTCCTCATCTTTGTCGCCATATTTATCACAACGGCCGTTGTACGATGAAACGTGATAAATATGGTGACAAAGATGAGGACAATAGTCTGAATAATGTACATAATACCTCATCTCAGAAATATAGACAGTCTTGCTTTAAAGTTTTATGATAGAGAAAGAAGACAAATCTATATAATTCTCAAAATGTGTGTGTGTATGTCTGTGTGTCATCAGATGTTGTTTATGCATTTACACAGTTTTCATCTAATTTTGATGAAATTTGTTTGTTTGATAGATAATTCTTCAATTCCGGTTTTGAGTCCAAATTGTTGACTACAATGGCTCTCCACTACTTCCTCTCTATTATAACTCTCAGCAACGTTTTACTATTTACTGTCTGTTCTTGGAAATATATCTTTCATAAAAACTTTAATAAAAATAAATAGTATAAATTATTACAATATTATTTAATGTTATCAGTCAGTTATGTGCCATGCGTGATACACGCTTAGGCGATCATGTATCCTTTGATACATGACTGACAAGGCAGATTTACCATTTCTTTCTGCGGTAGACCAGTTACCATCCAAGGCTATAAAATCCAGTCTGTCCTGCTATTTTACCCATAGCTGGAGGGAGAAGAAAAGGATTTATACCTTTCCCAAGGCTATTAGCACGTAAAATTTAAACTTGGCTCTCTGATTCCTGAATCTGAGCAGCTATCCATTACTCCACCATGCCTCCTTTATGATTATGCAGTTCCCTTTTCAGCCCCGCCCCCCCCAATTTGGGGATATGCCTCAGTTGCACCCAATTGTTGTTACTAATATTGGTTTTCAGGTGGGCTGACTTTAAGCTTAAACTGCTCCAATTGAACAGAAAAAATACCCAAACGCCAATTTACGCCACGAAAGACCCGGTCGAAAACAGGTTATACTGCCATTCAATTTATATTTTCATTACTTGACTTTCTCTTCATGTGCATCTGCTTTTTTAAATTATTTTTCACTTTTTTGTAATTGATAAGGATCTGTCTGAATATGTTTGTTCCCATGATAAGCTTGTATGGTTTTTTTTTTTTTTTTTTCTTTTCATAACTTCAGTAGACACGACACAGACTGGAGAGGCACACAAAACAAGAAACTGTCATGGCCAAGTGATTCATAACTATGCACTGTAGGTTTATTTTGTTTATAAATGATTTATTGTCAATCTTCAAACACTTTCAAAGTGACAACTAGTCACTTAGAAATGTGATTTATATCAATTTTTCTCTCTTAGTAGTACAAGGTTAATTCATAACCGTTATGGATGAGCAAAAATTTGGTAATTTTCAAATGTAAAAGAAAAGTATTAAACAATTACTCTTTCATGTCATTTAACTCTTGCATTGCTTGGTGAATAATTTGCCTCAATTGCATGAAAACATCTTTTTTATATTCAACGGAATTTGCAATTTCTCAGTTTATTTTTAAAAAAGACAATTTAAAACATTTTTAAACAAGTTGATTTGGATCCTTCCCAAAATAAAAATAAAATTCATTACATCTACAAAAAATCAGCTTAATTTATATTCATATAATTTTATATTATATATATATATATATATATAATCTCACACATTGAGTGCAGGTAGTAATAAAACAGTTCAATGTATAGTAACAGATCTAAAATTTATACTAATAATAAATATACCTTTTCTCACCATTTGGTACAACTCTGTATGATGCAATTATCAGGTGATGATTGGACACTTACTGTTGTAAAATTTATATATTGTTATTAGGAACTAAATGAATTAGGAACCATACTGTTATTTTTTTTTTAAATTATTTTACGATCATAACAGTATGGTATAAATATCAATATATAAATTTTACAATGGTCCATTTTCAACCAGCACCTAACAATTGCATTAATCATAATAAATAAAATAGTTCACTAAGCTGTTGAAAGTCTATGATTCATGGAATCACATCCACGTTGCAGGAGACTTGTTTACAGCCAAAGCTGAAGAGCGGATGTGATTCCATGAAACTCAAATAGGCATTTCAATTGTTAAGTGGAAAAAAAAAAAAAAAAAAAAAATTAATTTATTTTATATATATATATATATATATATATATATATATATATATATACACACACATACATATGTGGATACACAGTATTTTTTTAATTGATATTGTTTTAATTAAAAAATAACATTTTTATTTTATTATGTATATACCATGTAATAGTTGGTTGATTGGTTGGGTTTTATGGCATATCAACCACTGTAGGTCATTTAATGCCAAATTAAGTTTATATATATTAAATATACAGTACAATTAAACGTATAGCTGGCAACATTATTTTTTTCCAAAAAACATATAGCTGGCAACATTATTGACCATGTAATATTAAAACTAAAGATTTTAAATATTAAAAACCCGATCCCTAAAACCTGAAACTCTAAATGTCTAACGTTCAAGCAGCAGTTTTAAACGTATTCAGTATTTGACGATACTTTTAACCAATGAAAAATTTTGTGTTGGTCATCTGCCTGTGGAAAGTATAATGGCTTACACTGAGTTTTAAATATATTTGAACATGTAAAATACAATAAATAACCCCAAATTCTACATCAAAATCAACCAACCATTTCTATACTCATGACGTTTTATATTTTTGTTCCCTTATGTTGAAACACTTGTTTTGTAAAAATTCCACAACTACAACTGATAAAAATTGAAAAATTCTAAAGTAGCTATCACAGGCCATGTTTTAAAAATCACCAACAGAATGCAGATTTAAAAATTGTTTTAGCATATCTATGCAAACACATGTATAGGTGTGTCTTTCAGTTTATCGCAGTTGGGCACCTCAAGGTGGTGTAATGGTTAGCAAGCTTGTCTTGCTAGAACGATTATGACTGAGTTGTGAGTTCGATCCTCACTAGTTGCCCCATACTTTCAGCTTTGTGCCACATCTAAGCTACGTTTGGAAAATCTCTTCAGTTTATCACAGTTACTATTGCATGTGTGTCTTTGTAATTTACCCTTGAAGATGATCTTAGAAAAGGTTGAAAGTACTTGGGTTAAAAAATCAATGGGCCATTCCTTGATGGATTTTATCTCAATATCAAGAAACTAATTATACAACAAGAGGATCAATATAAAAATAAGTAGACACAATATGTCTATATTAGTCAACAAGACCTGTTTAAATGAAAATATGCTACCTATATATATATATATGGTGGACACTGAAAACAGTCTGATCCCTGCTTGAACACAATATTCATGGCCTGAAGATTGAATTCAAGCATAAACCACTGTTGGCATTCAGTGTTGACCTCAGTGTCCACTTTTATATTTACATATGCTCTGTTCCTGATTTTTTTTTTTTTTTTTGTCTGAATTTCTGGGATGAGTTATCATTATTTACACTATTTATTTTTTAACTATTGTTGTTTTTGTTATCTAACATTGATTTATAAATTGTCCTGGGGTCATATCTTCCTTGACAGATAAAGTGAGCCTCTTTACTTCCATCTTTGCCTCTAACTCAACATTAGATGACAAAGGCCAACACTCCCCACCAAGTTTGCACATCTCACTGAGCACAATCTTAGTAATATTACCATCGCAACATGAGAAATCTCTAGACTTGTCAATGGCTTTGACCCTAGGAAAGCCACTGGTCCAGACCAAATTCCAGTTGTTGTTCTTCAGATTATCAACTTGGAATTATCCCCAATCCTAAGGAAATTATTCAACTGCTGCTTGAAGGAGAAATCCTTCTTAAGTCTGTGAAAAGTGTATACCTGTTTTTCAAGAACACGAGTGTGCAATCTTCCCCCTCCCAGTACAGACCCATCAGTCTCCCTAGTATCATCAGCAAGCTTTTTGAGGTCATAATAAGAGCAAACTCTTCAGCAATGATCAGTATGAATTTCAGTCAGCCCAATCCACTGCCAATGTCCTAACTAACAGAATTAGTGAGCCACTTGACAACAAACACACTGTGAGGACCATAGCATTAGATATCTCACAGGCCTTCAACAAGGTGTGGCACAAAGGTTTACTAAACAAGCTCTTCAGTTATGGAATCACTGGAAAGGTCTGCTTGAGTATAAAATCCTTCCTGAAGGTAGTTATTAATGGCCAGTCCTCTGGATCACAAAAGGTCAATGCAGGTATCCTCCAGGTTCACTCTTTGGACTAACACTCTTTTTGATCTACATAAATGATCTGCCTAAGAATATACTCAGATCATTTGTAAACATCTATGCCGATGATACGACGATATACGGGTTCACCTCTAAAACTCTCGACCATCAGAGATTGGCGACTGATCTCTCTTCCAATCTTGCACAAACTACCCAATGGGGTAAAAACTGGTTGGTTACATTTCGATATTGCTCCACCTCTCCACTTCTGTCTTCTAAATTGTGTTGACTTTTTCCATGAAAAAGAGTCTTCTCGAACATAAAATCCTTCCTATTTTCCACCTGAATGTAGTTATTAATGGCTAATCCTCCATAGCCCAAGCAGTCAAAGCAAGTGTTCCCCAGGAGTCACTCCACGGACCAACCCGCTTTTTGATTTACATCAATGAGCTGTCTTAGAATATATTCAGATCCTTTGTAAACATCTATGCTGATGATATGATGATATACGGGTACACCTCTAAAACTCTTGACCGTCAGAGATTGGCAACTGATCTCTCTTCCAGTCTTGCACAAACTACCCAATGGTGTAAAAACTGGTTGGTTACATTCAATGCCTTGAAGACCAAGCTAGTTACATTCCATTATCACTGATCTGACCCCAACTACCACTGTTGGGCTCCAAATTGTTAAGGATGCAGTTAAAATGGTCACCTCTCCGTGCCACTCCAGTAAGTACCTGACTCCTCCTGTTATCCTCTACCAGATCAGGCCAAAAATGGAGTACTGTAGTCATTTTTGGATAGGAGCTGCCCAGACCTCACTCTCCAGCCTTGATAGAGTTCAAAAGCATCTCTGAGCTCTTGCGGATGACACCTTATTCTTGACCCTTTAACTTCTCTCCCACAGGTAGTATGTGGCAAGCCTCTTGGTGCTCTGCTGCTACTTCCATGGAAAGTGCTCAGATGAAAGACATTTGCTGATCCCGCCGAGTCACACCTTCACAACAAAAACACACTATGCTACTTACATAGTAGCAAACCCTACCCACATTCCCTCTGTATTCCATCAGTGAGAAGTAAGTTCCACTCAAGTAGCTTCATCCAGTGAACCATTGCCCCATGGAACTGGCTCCCAACAGGATGTTTCCTTGATCACTATAATCTTAACCTGTTCATGGTTAGGGTTAACAATTACCTTCTACTCCATACAAATGGCCTCCTTATGTAACACTACTTTGAGTGGCACCCGGGCCTTGTAAAGAGTGAACCTTACTGTAAAAAAAAACAAAACATAATCATATGATGAAAGTGAATTTATACATTTTTTTTTTGGTTCTTGAGAACTTACAACAAAAATATTAAACACCATTTATTTATTAGATTGTTTATTTACAAGAATAATTTTATATTTACAACATTCTAAAAATTAAATTAATACAATTAGAACTAATGCAATGCAATATTTATCATTTATCAATTTATGAAGAAATAAATATGAAAACAATTTTTCATTCATAAATTTATAAACATTTACTAAATTATTAAAATCGGCAAACCAACTCTAAGGAATTCCTTATTTACCATTTTATAAAGTTTGAATCAGTTGGTTATTCACTGATGTTTTGCCAATCATTCTAATAAATGATAAAATAAATATTTTAAATAAACAATCTAATAAACAAATAGTGTTTATTATTTTTGTTGTCAATTCTCAAAAACAAAGAAAATGTATAAATTCACTTTCATATATTTAGGCTTAATTCAAATTCTAATCATTGTTTTTTAAAACAATAAACATTGCTGGAGAGTGAATGTAGTTGAAAAAAAAAAAAAACCCAGTGTCATGGGAAAAAACATCCTTTTTGACAGTCCATTTTATTGTGGGTACTTTTGTCCATGTGTGCTGAGTTTTTTTTTTTATGCAGGGTGTCGCAGAAATACCTCCCACATTTTAAAAGTTGACAAAAAAACTAAGGTAATTGCTACTAAAAAAAAATTATTTCACTGTTGTTTAAAGAAAGGGTTATAATTTTAATTCATCTGGTTTTAAAAATTCCATCCTCCAAATGGAGGCCTCTATCCACCATAGACAATTTCTAAAGTTTTCGTCACCCAGAAGTTCAAGCGTTTCAAGGTTTTCCAAGTGACTTTCTTTTAGTGCTGAACCTGTGGCCCTGAATTTTTCAACCCATGGCAGTATTGATTATCTATCTGGAACAGCATGATTATGAAAAGCTCCTTGTGTTGCAATTTACAGATTCAATTGTCTTAAAAAAACATTTCAACAGCATAATAATGATGCATACCAGTCCAAGCCATGATGGTAATTGATGGTATCTGAAAATAAATGGTAAGACATTAGCTTGATAAAAACATCATTGCCACTTGCCTAAGTTCATTAGCACCCCACAGTTGACAGTTTAAAATATGGGAGGTATTTCAGCCATATCCTGTATTAGAACAGTTGGTGGCTGTTGAATTTGAAGTCAGCCCATTCTGAGTAGATCTGTTTTTTTTTCTGTATTTGCTTGTATGCCACATTATATGAGCATCACAACACACTAGTAGTTCATCGTAACACATCTGACCACAATTTCACCTTAATGAATGCTAATCTGATCAGGAGAGAAAAGGATTCAAGAAGAAAATATTTTAGAATTCACTAATCTCACCATTCTCAACAATAAGCCTAAGACCAGGACCATACATAGTATCATCAATAATCACAAAAGAAATAGTAGCCCAATGCAGTAGACAAGCTAAAATGATAAAAAAAAAAAAAATAATTAATATTTTTCAATTCTGGAAAATGTGGCTTGAAGTTCTGCAAATATTATTTTGCCTAAAAAATTTTCCCCTATTTTTTTACAAGTGGACCTGTGTATTTAAGTAGTGTGCAAGACTTGCTCTTTTGTTTAGTAATTAATCTTAAAGAATTGAATTCAAATCCAGTAGTGGCTGGGGCTAGAAAACCTACCCTATGTAACCGCCCCCCCAAAAAAAACCTTGCTATTGGAACCGCAGCAGTAAAACTGACCAAGTATGATGAGGTTGTTGATTGGACATAGAATTAACAATAATATCTACAGGAATATTTAAGCACCACTTGCAGTTTATTGTTTAGAGTTTAGTGTTTCTTTCAAGGCATATTACAATTGAGAAGCACCTGGATGTGCCCGCAGTTGGATAACACTGCAATTCAATGCATCGCAAGCAACACTGATCACATGATCAACCAGAGGCCCTGGAAATATACAAGTTTTTTTGAAAATTTACTACATTTACAAAGGTTTTAAATTTCTA
>OZ010606.1:28381845-28412004 GCA_963932145.1 Acanthosepion lycidas | reverse complement strand
GTTTATCAAAGAATGGTTGTGGGATCTTCCACAACAAACCAGCCTTACCTCTTTTTAGGAAATGCACTCTTCCTATCTGGTAAGTAACATCCTACTTTCATACAAATATAACAAGTATTCATTGGTCAATCACCTCCAATCTTGCTTGATGATTGGTCAGTTCCGACCAATCAAACCGCATGCACGCGACCAATCTGTTTTCCCGCTCATATGCTGCGATCCTACCACGTGGTACACGGCCATTATATAAACCCAACACGTAGTTTTTCTTTCTATTCATCTCTCTCTCGCACGTCTCATTCCTTGCTACCAAGTTCCAAGATGTAACCTTCAAGAACTCCCGTCTTAGTCATTGCTGGCCAAACGTTAAAGACAATTACCAACATTCACAAACTCTGAAATCACTTCTGAACTTTTACCAACTTTACAACTCACAATTCCAAACTTTTTTTAAAAAAACAATGAAAACCTATTTTGTTTTAACGAATAAATATATTACAA
Organism: Acanthosepion lycidas; assembly: GCA_963932145.1. NCBI lineage: Eukaryota > Metazoa > Mollusca > Cephalopoda > Sepiida > Sepiidae > Acanthosepion > Acanthosepion lycidas. The sequence continues at coordinate 28,411,503 of OZ010606.1, read as the reverse complement.
TTCAACAATAATACAAAGTAGTTGTAATATGAGTGAAATAGGGAGAAAAAAAAGTAGCTTCCCTTTAACAGTAAGGAAATGTTTTAAGGAAGATTTGTCTGAGTAAAATGTTCAGAGTTCAGAGTTGAAAATAGAATATTTCTTTTAGAAAATTGTTCAGTTGTTGCAACTTACAGAGTTGATTTAACTTGGTATGTCCACCGAGAACTGGTGGTGTATCAAATAAGGTTCTGTATCTGTGTATATGTACGTGCGGAGTGAGTAGGATGAATAACACGAGTGAGTAGATGAGATCTATTGTCTCTGGGTGTACTCGACTGTGGTTCTGGAACTACTACTACTGTTTTTTTGGAATGCATCCAATATTTATATTACCTAGGGTGGCTCCCAGCACAAACGCGGGATATATTTTTGAATGTACACGAAACATACCCGATTGGACGAAAAATGGACCAATCAATGATTTTATAGCAAAACTTGTTTGCGAGCAAAGTGTAGGAAAAAATTCAGTATGGTGAAATGCGATCGATAAATTGTCCTATTATTTTTAGTATGTATTTATCGACCAATTAGAATTGGAGAAAATCTAGGCGTGGCACTACAACCTTTTCAGAAAAGTGTAAACTTAATAAACGGGTAGATCTTATTAAGCTCGCGATGGAGTTACCAGAAAAAATAAAATAATATAAAGAAATAAAACGTCTCCCCCTTTTATATTATTCACATCATAGATTTCTTCTATAGGGTGCAATGGATAAATTGTTGTTTAAATTAAGCAAAAATTAAAATAACACTGACATCTCATTTTAACATATTTACCAAAGTTGCACAAAAATATTTTGAAATACTAAAGAGTAAATTTATTTAATAAAATCGCCATTAGTTTCAACCACTGCCTCAAAAAGACTACGAAATCTCCTGCAACTTTTCTGGACGGTCTCCTTGTTTAAGTTAATGAATACTGTCATAATCCTTGCCTTCAGTTCATCTATGGTGTTACAAGGAGTTTTGTTTATCTCTCGCTGAACTGCGCTCCACACATAATAATCAAAGGGGTTGCAGTCTTAGGTGAATTAGGTGGCCAGACGTCAGGGGTGATTTGGTCACAGAAATTGTCTGATAGCCATGATTGGGTTCTCCTGTTTGTGTGGTATGGTGCGTAGTCCTGTTGGCAGATATATGGTCTTCTAGTAGCACTCTTTTCTCAAGGCACTTGATGTAGGCCTCCGTGTTGAGTCTGTGGCCCTGTGGGAAGATGAATGGAGGCATAATGTCGCTGTCACTAATGATCACTCCAAACACCATTGTAATCACCATTAGACTCATCCAACTCTTTCTGAATCCTCTGCACTGTCCTCAGATTGATACCCAAACACTATGAAATGTTTGTATTGGAGCTTCCGGTGCGAATACCAAGCAGTATAGTATGCTACTTCCAAATTTCTGGCGGAGTGAATTGCCTCAGGGTGCTCTTTTTCTCACAGACGGTGACTAACTAACCCTACTATACTGTTCAGTCGACAAAATCAAAAACAACGCGTATCCGCGAAATTAAAAATATAAAATGGTAACAATTTAACCATCGCGCCATGTATGTGCAGTGTCTCTTCAGAACATGGACGATCATGGCTCTCCATAATTTCCTTTTCTTTGTACCTCTTAGTAAAGTTTGTGTTTTTACTATCTCTCCTAATACCTCTTCTGCCAATCATTTACGCAAACTTTTCTTCTTCTTCTTCTTCTTCTTCTTCTTCTTCTTCTTCTTCTTTGTATCATCTCCCTTCAGGACGGTCGCGATCATGGCTCTCCACTTTTCCCTTTCCTTTGTAGTTCTTAGTAAAGTTTGTCTTTTTACTATCTCCCCTAATCCCTGCTCTGCCAACTATTTACATAAGCTTTTAGCATCCCGCTACCACTTTTTTTTTTTACCAATCTCATTTTTTATGCAAAAAGCGGATCACAGAGCTTATTCAGCTTAATATATATTTACAGAAAACCTCAACTTCTGATTGGCCACTTAATATTTAAATCATGTCCGAATAACATCGACCTATTTCTTGACCTGACAAAAAATAATTCCGCCCAAATCTGTCAATGCCTTTTTCGATCCTGTCACGTAATTACGTTGATTATAAATATCGGACACAACTTCGTTCTTCCTCTTTCTTGATTTCATTCCCCTACGAAAATGTAGCCTTCTAGGAAACTGCGTTCTGATCCCCAGTTCGGGCGGACGCTATGAAAACATATTCACACACGCACACATACACGTATGTACGAAACTTTCCAAACAACATTACAAACATACGAAACTTTTCAAATTTCATTACGAACATTTCAAACTTAATGACAAGCAACGGAAACTTAATTACACACATTACGGCACATTCACTCCTTCAAACCTTTTGACGCTAAAAGTTTACTGAACATATTCTCTGCTTTATAATTCTTTCAACTCTCTAAGAGTGAACATTTTGAGCGACAAGTTCATTCAACCTTTGTGAGCTCGGATAAAAATATTTCAATTTCATTAGTAAAAACTTTAATCCAGTTAAAGGGACAACCCCTATGCTTGTACATCATTATACAAATATAAATATTGTTGTTATAAAACCATTTTGTGTTTATTCTTATTGTTTCATGTTTTGTGGTATTTTGCATTAACGTCATATCTACGAACAGTCCCCTACAAGTTCATTAGGTAGAAATGATTTTCAACAGGTCCTGTGAGTGTCAAATTTTCCAAGCCCTCTTTCCTTATTATGTAGTAAAGTAATAAACTGTGTTGACAATTGTAGTCCAAAAGGGTTATTGGAAGGATCAAAACTTGATTGTAGGAAGATATATTTTTTTTATTTACAATAATGTTCCTGAAGTAAAGAAAAAAAAAAAGAAAAAAGAAAAGAAACACGGTTACTCTTCTCAGTTTCCTGCAGGTCCTTGCTATCCTTAAAAACACTCATAAAAACGCCCTTTTCCTTACTCCCCCGGCGTTGATATCGTTCGCTTTTTTAGTGTCTAGAAAAGTTCTCGATTCGTGTGTTTGGATTAAATTCGCATATGGATATGCAAATCTCGTCACTCTTCTAACATCCTGGCTTATCCGTTGTGTGTTCATTCTACTCGGATAAATCAACCTCAACTGATTAATGCGAGGCTCAGGTTCGTCATTAACTTCAATCACGGCCTCCAAAAGACTTCAAACTCTCCTGCAACTTTTCTGGACGGTCTCCTTGTTTAAGTTAGTGAATACTGCCATAATCCTTGCCTTCAGTTCATCTATGGTGTTACAAGGATTTTTTTTGGTCTCTCGCTCAATTGCGCCTCACACATAATAACCAAAGGGGTTGCAGTCTGTGGAATTAGGTGGCCAGACGTCAGGGGTGATTTGGTCATAAAAATTGTCTGATAGCCATGACTGGGTTCTCCTGCTTGTGTGGTATGGTGCATGGTCCTGTTGGCAGATATATGGTCTTCCAGCAGCCACCTTTTTGATCCAGTCAAAATCAGTTCTGCTTACAGTTACAAACAATGCATGTTGCCAAGCGAATTCTTTTCGCGGCGGTCAAACGACGCCTTCTCCCGGCAACTCCTTTGTTACAATTCCCCAAAGCCCAAGAGCCACTCGAATAAGCGTTACAGAGTAAAAGCATAGTTTATGGGTGTATATATGGGGTAGATGACGAGGTTAAGATTTTAATGATCAAGAGGCGTGTTATGCATTGCCTACTCTATAAAAATTATTCTGTACAAAATTAAAGAAGCATCCTAGGTATGACGATAAACAACATCCGCGTCCTGAGTATGACGATAAACTACATCCGCGTCCTGGGTATGACGATAAACTACATCTGCATCCTGGGTATGACGATAAACTACATCCGCATCCTGAGTATGACGATAAACTACATCCGCGTCCTGGGTATGACGATAAACTACATCTGCGTCCTGGGAAAGACGATAAACTACGTCCAACAGCAAGGCCTCTTATCAGGAGGTTTTGAGGAACGTGGAACCTCCTCTTAATTGCTGGTGTTCCCAGGTCCACCCTGACCCGGGGTGGTAGCACCTGTTAGGGTCCCAGCTATAGGCAAATAGTTAACCCCGAAACTGAGGTAAAAAGCATTATAAAATATTATTAGCAATACGTTGTTGAAAAAAAAAACTATTGCCAGCTTTACGTTTTTAAAAAACTAATATTACCAGCTATAGTTTTTTTGAAAAATAATATTACCAGTTATACATTTTCGAGGAAAAAATATTACCAGAAATAGATTTTTGACAAAACAAAAATATTACCAGGAAAAAATTAAGTTGTTGGCATTAAATGACCCATTGAGGTTGATATACCGTAAAAAACAGAACAAAACAAACACATTTAAAGAAAAATATCTTTATTTAGTAAGTTTAATGTCTGATTTATTTTAGTTGTCTCTGGGAAATTTGTTGAATTTATGCCGATTGAATTTATAATTGGTGGGCCAATCTTAACAGCATAAAATGTGCAGATGATTCCTAGATAAAGTACTAGAGGAAAGTAGGAAGAAAGGACTAGCTATCAACTGTAAGAAGACAGAATGTATGATTATTAGCAAAAGAGACGAACTAAGATACAAGCTACGAATTGGAGATGACAAATTCAATCAAGTACAGAAATTTAACTCGGAAGATTCAAAACAGAAGACTGAAAACGTGACACCAAAATTTGAAGGTTCACTGGAATAGAGAAAACCAAATTCAGTCAGTTATTTGTCATGCGTGATACACGCTTAGGCGATCATGTATCTTTCAATACATGACTGACGAGGCAGACTTTTATTCCCCGCAGTAGGTTGCCATTTTTTTTTGCGGTAGACCAGTTGCCATCCAAGACTATAGAACCCTGTCTATCTTGCTATTTACCCATAGCTGGGGGGTGGGGGTGGGGAGAAGAAGAGGATTTATATCTTTCCCGAGGGTATTAGCACATAGCACTTGCTACGGTAGACCAGTTGCCATCCAAGGCTATAGAACCTGGTCTGTCCTGCTATTTACCCATAGCTGGGGGAGAAGAGGATTCATATATTTCCCAAGGGTATTAGCACATAGCACTTTCTACGGTAGACCAGTTACCATCCAAGGCTATAGAACCCTGTCTGTCCTGCTATTTACCCATAGCTGAGGGGGGGGGAAAGAAGAGGATTCATATCTTTCCCAAGGGTATTAGTACGTAAGTTAATGTAATGGATTTTACTAGAATTCGAACTTGGCTCTGAGGTGTGCGGTTGGTTAAAATGGTGGAGAAACACTAGCTTACATGAATGACGAAACAGATTTTTTCCCGCAGTAGGTTGCCAATTCTTTCTGCGGTAGACCAGTTGCCATCCAAGGCTATAAAACTGTTCGGCAGTTTACCCATATCTGTGGGGAGAAAAAGAGGATTCATACTTTTCCCAAGGGTATTATTATCACGTAAGTGAATGTAATGGATTCAACTACACTTTGAACTTGGATCTGCGATTCCTCTGTCCGAGCCGCTATCCATTGCTCCATCATACAATTTTAATTCTCCTATATATAGCAGTGAATGTTGGTAAATTTTCTTTCAGATGAAGAGGAGACTTGAGGCGACAGATGTGTTTGTGCAGAAGGATGCTGAGAATACCATGGACGAAGCATGTAAGCAACGGGGAAAATTTAAGGAAAGTGGAATAAAAAATGAAACTTGTATTTAAAATCTGAAAGAAGCTGCTGGTTGACACTTTTGTGATACATAATGAGGAAAGAATGCTTGAAAAATTGGACACTGATAGGACATCTTGACGGTAAGAGGGGGAGAAAAAAACAACAATTTATCTAAACAGGTTTTGTAAATCGATGGAAGAACAAGAAGATTAGCAAAAGTAAAAAAAAACAAAACAAAAACAAAGGAAAGGAAACTGTGAAGAAACACAATCGCCTATATCTCTTCAAGTTATGGTGCATCAAAGAAATCCAGAAACACCGAAGAAAAAAAATCACTAGTAACGTACAGTAAATTAAAGGGAGATAACTTTTGATCAGAGTTACTTCCCTTGAGACTCCTCAAGGGAATTAACTCTTATATATTAGGTGCAAAAATAATTTCGTTTTCTCACATAGTAACATATGTTAGAAAACGAAATTATTTTTGCACCAACCTAATACATATAAAGCAATTCTCTATCCGCATTAACTGAGAGGACAAATCCAAATGGATGCAACAATCAGTGTAATAAGATTGTGATGCGCCAATCGCGGAAGGGGAGAAAGCTTGTTGGCTCTGAATATTATTGTTCATAATAGCTGGAATCGTACACAGTAAACTTTCATGATACAAATCATTAGTCAATGTTTAAACAATAAAATTAGTCTGAAGCAATGGATGTTGGAAACATTTGCAATATAATATCATATCTTTTTATATACTAATGTTCATCCACTACATGGCCCAAAAGCTACTCAAGGTAGAGGAATGCCGTGTGATGTTGTATGCACATAAGAAAAAACAAGAAGCGAAGTTCTGGTAATTTAAAAAAATATTTTATAATTTTTTTAATAAAAAAAATTTCTTTTCAAATGTATTTCTTTATAAAATGGTAAATAATAAATATTGCTTTGTATTTGGTTCACAAGTTTTTATAATCTTGTAAATGAGTGAGTCAAAAGTATATATGTTGATAGTGATGTCAATGGAAAAACCGTCATTTTGATAAACGTTTTTCGTTTTTTTCGGGACATAGGTTAAATATTACCATGCAGTTTTCATTTTCTAGAAAGAGAACATGCTAACACTGAGTAAAGATTTTCTATATGCTTTCTCCCCGACCCAGAAAAGGAAAGTTAATGGACGTTGCAAAAGCTAACTTTATTCACAAGTCTAACATATGATCTTTCAAGTGACTATGTGTACTCATACGTCAGGAATACATTATCTTTTCGTGGCGTTTACTTGTAGACAGTTGTTGTACAGACCAAGTTAAGCTAAGCTTCTTCTTCTTCTTTACACCATGTCCATTTAGAATATTGCCGATCATGGTTCTCCACATTTTCTAGTCCTTTGTAGATCTTAATAAATTTTGGCTTTATGCTATCTCTCCATTTACATAATCTCCTTAAGCAGGTTATCTTTCAACATTGACCCCGCTAGGTGGGTAACGTGTCCAGAATGTGTCCCAATTGAATCCTACGTGTCACCACTCTTCAAGGATCAGTTGAAGACATCCCTGACACAGGCCAACATCAGCCTGGCGTAGGTCTATCCGAGGTAGGTAGTCCAACCGTCAACATGAAGAGGATCTGCAACATGCTCTTAGTTCCTTTGCGCCTTAGTGGCATTATCGCCATCTTCTGTCTTCCTGAAACCTGTTCTTTTATTGTCCTTTCTCCTCATTAAAGTCTTCTCATTCTCTTGCTCTTAGTTCCTTTCTTCTTGGTGCCAAAAATGCCTTCTAGTTTCACTATTCTTGATGTCACTCATGGCTTCCCCTCCTCCTTGATTTCAAATACCTTCTAGTTCCTCTCTTCTTGATATCAGCAAGCCTTCTCCTCCGCCATCATGCCATATGCATTCTTCTTGATGTCAATTGCTTTCTTCTCTTTGATGCCAAATGCCTTCTTCTTTTGATGTCAATTGCCTTTTTCTCTTTGATGTCAATTGCCTTCTTCCCGTTGAGGTCAAAACTCCTTCTACTACTTGATGCCAAATGCCTTCTTTCTCTTTGATGTCAATTGCCTTCTTCCCGTTGAGGTCAAGACGCCTTCGACTACTTGATGCCAAATGCCTTCTTCTCTTTGATGTCAATTGCCTTCTTCCCGTTGAGGTCAAAACTCCTTCTACTACTTGATGTTAATTGCCTTCTTCTCTTTGATGTCAACTGCCTTCTCTTTGATGTCAATTGCCTTCTTCCCGTTGAGGTCAAAACTCCTTCTACTACTTGATGCCAAATGTCTTCTTCTCTTTGATTTCAATTGCCTTCTTCTCTTTGATGTCAATTGCCTTCTTCTCGTTGAGGTCAAGAAGCCTTCTACTACTTGATGTTAATTGCCTTCTTCTCTTTGATGTTAATTGCCTTCTTCTCTTTGATGTCAATTGCCTTCTTCTCTTTGATGTCAATTGCCTTCTTCCCGTTGAGGTCAAAACTCCTTCTACTACTTGATGTTAATTACCTTCTTCTCTTTGATATCAATTGCCTTCCTATCTTTGATGTCAATTGCCTTCTTCCCGTTGAGGTCAAAACTCCTTCTACTACTTGATGTTAATTACCTTCTTCTCTTTGATGTCAATTGCCTTCCTATCTTTGATGTCAATTGCCTTCTTCCCGTTGAGGTCAAAACTCCTTCTACTACTTGATGTTAATTGCCTTCTTCTCTTTGATGTCAATTGCCTTCTCCTCTTTGATGTCAATTGCTTTCTTCCCGTTGAGGTCAAAATGCCTTCTACTACTTGATGCCAAATGACTTCTACTCCTTCAGATCAAAATATACGAAAGAAGAATTTTCCATAAACTTGAAATGGATCTTTAACAATTTTGGCAATTTTAACCGCTGAGCATAAAAAGATAAACATATGTAACAAATTTTTTACGCAAACCATTCTACATTTCTCTCAAAAGAACATGTACGAAAAAAAATCAAACGAGACGATTAAACCCCGAAGACGGAACAGTAATAAAAAATAAAATTTTTGTAAATTTTTTCTTCTCGCTTTCTTTCACTATTTTTTGTAGGAGTTCTTTTTGTCATCTTCTTTTTGATTCTGTTATCAACTCCGTGTCATCTGCATATATTATGTTGTTAAGATTGTGACCACCAATAATAACTCCTGGTAAGACTTATAATTCTCTAGAAATCGCTTTGCTGTATAGGTTGAATAAGTCTATTGAGAAGACATATCCATACCTTATTCAGCTTTCTATTTTTGTACATTTACTGAATACATTTTCTATCCGTATGCAGAAGGTTTGATCCCAGAGTAAGTTCTTGATTATTCTAATATCCTTCCCAAATATACCAGGGTTAAACTAGATAGTTAAATTTATATGCCTGCCGCTTTAACAATTTGGCGGCGATAATGCCATTAAAGTGCAAAGGATTACTGGGAATGAAAGAGAATGAGAAGAATTTAGTGATGAGAAAGGACAATAAAAGAACAGGTTTCAGGAAGATAGAAGATGGCGATAATGTCACTAAGGCGCAAAGGATTACTGGGAATGAAAGAAGACTTTAATGAGGAGAAAGGACAATAAAAGAACAGAGTTCAGGAAGACAGAAAATGGCCATAATGCCACTAAGATGCAAGGGGTTACGGGGAATGAAAGAGAATGAGAAGAATATAGTGAAGAGAAAGGACAATAAAAGAACAGAGTTCAGGAAGTCAGAAGAAGGCGATAATGCCACTAAGGCGCAAAGGATTACTGGGAATGAAAGAGAATGAGCAGACTTTAATGAGGAGAAAGGACAATAAAAGAACAGGTTCAGGAAGACAGAAGATGGCGATAATGCCATTAAAGTGCAAAGGATTACTGGGAATGAAAGAGAATCAGAAGACTTTAATGAGGAGAAAGGACAATAAAAGAACATGTTTCAGGAAGACAGAAAATGGCCATAATGCCACTAAGACGCAAGGGGTTACTGGCAATGAAAGAGAATGAGCAGACTTTAATGAGGAGAAAGGACAATAAAAGAACAGGTTTCAGGAAGACAGAAGATGGCGATAATGCCATTAAAGTGCAAAGGATTACTGGGAATGAAAGAGAATGAGAAGAATTTAGTGATGAGAAATGACAATAAAAGAACAGATTTCAGGAAGACAGAAGATTGTAAATGACATTGTATTTACATTTTGGAAGATTGGAAGTGGAAGGGAAGGAAAAGAGTGTGTAATATGTACTGGGTGGAGTGTTGTTTCAGCATTATTCTAATTTCCATCCCAAATATGCCAAGGTTATCGAGCAGTTACAGCAGTTAACAATGATATTGAAATACGCATGGTAACCAAATGTACACCCCTTTCCTCAGTAGGTCAGTACATATGTTAATAGATTGAAGACACAGGAGATAACATTTTGTTGTTTCTTTGATTAAGAAAGAGGGACATTTTTTAGATGAAACCTTGGCAATTATTATTCATTTTGGACCAGTATTTCTTTCATCTTATTTCTCTTGCTTTTTATTCAAGGCTTATTCTTTATTTCTCATCTGCTCTGCTTACTTAAATATGCTTGATTACTAGTAGTATTAGAGGAATCCTTGGCAATTATTATTCATTTTAGACTAGTATTTCTTTCATCTTATTTCTCTTGCTTTTTATTCAAGGCTTATTCTTTATTTCTCATCTGCCCTGCTTACTTAAATATGCTTTATTTCTAGTAGTATTAGAGGAATCCTTGGCAATTATTATTCATTTTAGACTAGTATTTCTTTCATCTTATTTCTCTTGCTTTTTATTCAAGGCTTATTCTTTATTTCTCATCTGCTCTGCTTACTTAAATATGCTTGATTACTAGTAGTATTAATAGGATTCAAATTTCTTAGATGAAGTATTGTCAATTATTATTCATTTTGGACTAGTATTTCTTTCATCTTATTTCTCTTGCTTTTTATTCAAGGCTTATTCTTTATTTCTCATCTGCCCTGCTTACTTAAATATGCTTTATTACTAGTAGTATTAATAGGATTCAAATTTCTTAGATGAAGCATTGTCAATTATTATTCATTTTGGACTAGTATTTCTTTCATCTTATTTCTCTTGCTTTTTATTCAAGGCTTATTCTTTATTTCTCATCTGCCCTGCTTACTTAAATATGCTTTATTACTAGTAGTATTAATAGGATTCAAATTTCTTAGATGAAGTATTGTCAATTATTATTCATTTTGGACTAGTATTTCTTTCATCTTATTTCTCTTGCTTTTTATTCAAGGCTTATTCTTTATTTCTCATCTGCCCTGCTTACTTAAATATGCTTTATTACTAGTAGTATTAATAGGATTCAAATTTCTTAGATGAAGTATTGTCAATTATTATTCATTTTGGACTAGTATTTCTTTCATCTTATTTCTCTTGCTTTTTATTCAAGGCTTATTCTTTATTTCTCATCTGCCATGTTTACTTAAATATGCTTTATTACTAGTAGTATTAATAGGATTCAAATTTCTTAGATGAAGTATTGTCAATTATTATTCATTTTGGACTAGTATTTCTTTCATCTTATTTCTCTTGCTTTTTATTCAAGGCTTATTCTTTATTTCTCATCTGCCCTGCTTACTTAAATATGCTTTATTACTAGTAGTATTAATAGGATTCAAATTTCTTAGATGAAGTATTGTCAATTATTATTCATTTTGGACTAGTATTTCTTTCATCTTATTTCTCTTGCTTTTTATTCAAGGCTTATTCTTTATTTCTCATCTGCCATGTTTACTTAAATATGCTTTATTACTAGTAGTATTAATAGGATTCAAATTTCTTAGATGAAGTATTGTCAATTATTATTCATTTTGGACTAGTATTTCTTTCATCTTATTTCTCTTGCTTTTTATTCAAGGCTTATTCTTTATTTCTCATCTGCCCTGCTTACTTAAATATGCTTTATTACTAGTAGTATTAATAGGATTCAAATTTCTTAGATGAAGCATTGTCAATTATTATTCATTTTGGACTAGTATTTCTTTCATCTTATTTCTCTTGCTTTTTATTGAAGGCTTATTCTTTATTTCTCATCTGCCTTGTTTACTTAAATATGCTTTATTACTAGTAGTATTAATAGGATTCAAATTTCTTAGATGAAGCATTGTCAATTATTATTCATTTTGGACTAGTATTTCTTTCATCTTATTTCTCTTGCTTTTTATTCAAGGCTTATTCTTTATTTCTCATCTACCCTGCTTACTTAAATATGCTTTATTACTTGTAGTATTAATAGGATTCAAATTTCTTAGATGAAGCATTGTCAATTATTATTCATTTTGGACTAGTATTTCTTTCATCTTATTTCTCTTGCTTTTTATTCAAGGCTTATTCTTTATTTCTCATCTGCCCTGCTTACTTAAATATGCTTTATTACTTGTAGTATTAATAGGATTCAAATTTCTTAGATGAAGCATTGTCAATTATTATTCATTTTGGACTAGTATTTCTTTCATCTTATTTCTCTTGCTTTTTATTCAAGGCTTATTCTTTATTTCTCATCTGCCCTGCTTACTTAAATATGCTTTATTACTAGTAGTATTAATAGGATTCAAATTTCTTACATGAAGCATTGTCAATTATTATTCATTTTGGACTAGTATTTCTTTCATCTTATTTCTCTTGCTTTTTATTCAAGGCTTATTCTTTATTTCTCATCTGCCCTGCTTACTTAAATATGCTTTATTACTTGTAGTATTAATAGGATTCAAATTTCTTAGATGAAGCATTGTCAATTATTATTCATTTTGGACTAGTATTTCTTTCATCTTATTTCTCTTGCTTTTTATTGAAGGCTTATTCTTTATTTCTCATCTGCCTTGTTTACTTAAATATGCTTTATTACTAGTAGTATTAATAGGATTCAAATTTCTTAGATGAAGCATTGTCAATTATTATTCATTTTGGACTAGTATTTCTTTCATCTTATTTCTCTTGCTTTTTATTCAAGGCTTATTCTTTATTTCTCATCTGCCCTGCTTACTTAAATATGCTTTATTACTAGTAGTATTAATAGGATTCAAATTTCTTACATGAAGCATTGTCAATTATTATTCATTTTGGACTAGTATTTCTTTCATCTTATTTCTCTTGCTTTTTATTCAAGGCTTATTCTTTATTTCTCATCTGCCCTGCTTACTTAAATATGCTTTATTACTAGTAGTATTAATAGGATTCAAATTTCTTACATGAAGCATTGTCAATTATTATTCATTTTGGACTAGTATTTCTTTCATCTTATTTCTCTTGCTTTTTATTCAAGGCTTATTCTTTATTTCTCATCTGCCCTGCTTACTTAAATATGCTTTATTACTTGTAGTATTAATAGGATTCAAATTTCTTAGATGAAGCATTGTCAATTATTATTCATTTTGGACTAGTATTTCTTTCATCTTATTTCTCTTGCTTTTTATTCAAGGCTTATTCTTTATTTCTCATCTGCCCTGCTTACTTAAATATGCTTTATTACTAGTAGTATTAATAGGATTCAAATTTCTTACATGAAGCATTGTCAATTATTATTCATTTTGGACTAGTATTTCTTTCATCTTATTTCTCTTGCTTTTTATTCAAGGCTTATTCTTTATTTCTCATCTGCCCTGCTTACTTAAATATGCTTTATTACTTGTAGTATTAATAGGATTCAAATTTCTTAGATGAAGCATTGTCAATTATTATTCATTTTGGACTAGTATTTCTTTCATCTTATTTCTCTTGCTTTTTATTGAAGGCTTATTCTTTATTTCTCATCTGCCCTGCTTACTTAAATATGCTTTATTACTAGTAGTATTAATAGGATTCAAATTTCTTAGATGAAGCATTGTCAATTATTATTTTATACGAGTTTACAAAATAATATGCTATCAAAAATATGATGAAATTAAACTTTACAAAGTTTTCTAATGACAATGCTTTCTCTAAGAAATTCAATTAACATTTGTCATTTCTTTGAAAGCCTGATTTATACTAATTCGTTCTCTAAAATTATTTGGTCCCCTGTACCACTCCAGTAAGTATCTGACTCCTGATATGCTCTACCTTTACAAGAACCAGATCAGATTGAAAATGTAGCACTGCTTCCATATAAGGGTAGGAGGTTCACAGTCTTCAATTTCCAGTCTTAATAGCGCCCAAAAGCGTCTCCGCATCCTTGTGGGTGATTTTTCATTTTCGCACAGACGCAGCATCGCAAGCCTATCGCTATTTCCAGATGAACTACAATCCTTCGTTCCACCGGTTCTAACCTTCTCAGCTAAGACCGGCTATGCCCCGCACATTGTAGTGGACCAGCCTCATTCCTTTAGTATAGCTTGTTGATGTTGAACAGCTTCTTCCGATTGACGACTGCTTTGTTGAACCGACTCTCAAGTGGGTACTTCCCCAATCACCAAATCTTCAAGTCGAGGGTTAACCGATATCTTCTCCACATATCCCCATAAATTATGTTGCTTACTCTGTAACCTTATAAACCTTATAAAAATTATTGTAAAAAAAAAATATATATATATATATTCCGCTTCCAAAAGCATTTTGTCTGTCACTTTAAATAACTTTAGTTAAGTGCAGCAAAGAACGGTAACCATTGTTCAATATTAATTATAATGGCGGGATTAGATAAATGAATTGTAAGTCGATTATCCAGTTCCATCTGTGAACAAAGCCAGGCGAGCAGGCAAATTTAAAAGTCTCTTCAAAATCGTACTAGAGATGCATTTCTAAGAAGATTAATGAATTAAAGGATTCATTAACTGGATTTTGTAAAAGTAAGGCTTATTGTTTAAAGCATAATGAAAATTACGTTTATGATATCCTATTAAAGAATCTACTCTCGCAATCATTCGGTAATATTAAGAGCTTTGAACCAATTGAAAAAAAAAGAGAAAAAACATATGTAAATAAGTTGAAAGTTATCTAAGTAGGAATGTTCATCGAAATGCCATCAAATTAATGAACGATTTAATAAGAAGGAAAACATTTCATTAGCAATAAACGTGTGATTTCATTCGTATTTGGATGTCGTACAGATAGATTTTGGTTTTTATTATGACTTTATGACTGACGATCTCAAAAAGACTTTTTCTACTTAGAGTATTAGAGTTATAAATAATTCTAATTATAGTTTTCTTGCATCATAATTGATAAAATAAGCACATTTATCTATCAATCAATCAATCTATCTATATCTATCTATCTATATGTATGTATGTATGTATGTATGTATGTATCTATCTATCTATCTATCTCAGTCTATATCTATCTATCTCAATCTATATCTATCTATCTATCTATCTATCTTTCTTTCTTATATTTCTTTATCTATCTACCTGATATTTCTTTATCTATCTATCTATCTATCTATCTATCTATCTATCTATCTATCTATCTATCTATCTATGTATGTATGTATGTATCTATCTATCTCAGTCTATATCTATCTCAATCTATATCTATCTATCTATCTATCTATCTATCTATCTCAATCTATATCTATCTATCTATCTATCTATCTATCTATCTATCTATCTATCTTATATTTCTTTATCTATCTACCTGATATTTATCTATCTATCTGATTATCTATCTATCTATCTATCTATCTATCTATTTATCTATCTATCTTTGTTTCTTTCTTATATTTCTTTATCTATCTACCTGATATTTATCTATCTATCTATCTATCTATCTATCTATCTATCTATCTATCTATCTATCTATCTATCTATCTGATATTTCTTTATCTATCTATCTATCTATCTATCTATCTATCTATCTATCTATTTCTGTTCGCTATCTAAGTCTGTTCTATCTATCTATCTCTGTTCGGTATCTAAGTCTGTTATATCTATCTATCTATCTATCTATCTATCTATCTATCTATCTATCTCAGTCTATTCATATTATCTATCTTAATCTCTTTCATTCAACTTATGTTAATCTATAATCAGTTTGTTAATATATATTTATTCTTAATTTTCAGACGTTTCTCTCTCACTCTTTCTCTCTTTTTCTTCTTCTTTCTCTTTTTCCTTTATCGTTAACTCTTTCCTTCCGCTTTCTCTCTTTTTCTTTTGTTCTCTTTTCTCTCTCTCCGTGTCTCACTTTTATTTCAAGTTTTTTCTTTCTTTTGCTTTCACTTTCCCCCTTATCAATTTATGCATCTTGCCTGTTCATATCTATCTATGTAGATAGATAGATATGAGTGAGATGGATATGAACAAACTAGATAAATAGGTAGGAACAGTCTAGAGACATGTATAAATAGATCGATATGAACAGAGATAGATAGATAGATAGATAAATAAATAGACATGAACATATCTAGATAGATAGATAGATAGATAGATAGATATAAATATATTTAGATAAATAGAGATGAACATATCTAGATAGATAGATAGATAGATATAAATATATTTAGATAGAGATGAACATATCTAGATAGATAGATAGATATCAATATATTTAGATAGAGATGAACATATCTAGATAGATAGATAGATAGATAGATAGATAGATAGATAGATAGATAGATAGATATGAACAGACTGAGATAGATAGATAGATAGATAATGAGTAGACAGATATGAGAAGATGGATCGATCAATAGATATAGATAGATAGATAGATAGATACGAACCGAATCAGATAGATAGATAAATAGGAAGAGAGTGTGTGCATAGAACAGTAATTAATGTCAGTTTTTGTTTTATGAAGAAATCTGTTCTTTTGATTGTTATTCTGAACCTAGGATCAGGGTCGACCATTAAGAAGTTAATAATGTTTAAGAAAGTGCACAAACAAACTCTTTTTGTCTCTCGCATTGTAGCTCTTTGATATCGAAATCATTTTCGTCTGAATTCTTTAAGTATCAAATTAAATAAAACGTGAACGAGTTTCATAGACAATGTTCTCGATGATCAAAAACATTTCCTTTCAAATAAAGGAGAATTATATTTTATAGAAGAGCACACTGCAGGAACTGATCTGATTATGATAAAAGGCAATTCACACACACACACATACACTATATATATATATATATATATATATATATATATATATATATATATATATATATATATATATATATTATAGTAAAAAAAAAAGAAAAAAACAGTAAGATATATAATCCGGTGTTCTTATTGATGTTTTCATTTTTACAAAACAGAGCTCAATGTAAATTTACAGAGCATAAATATTATAAATCAACTGATTTAAAATATGGTTTCTTCGCTACAGAGGAATTAACATGTTTCAAAAACCGAAGCTAAAAACTTCAAATTTAATTATATAATTAAATTACATATATATATATATATATATATATATATATATATATAATTAAATTATATATATATATATATATATATATAATTAAATTATATATATATATATATATATATATATATATATATATATATATATATATATATATATATATGATAATAAAAAGGAAGAACAGTAAGATATATAATTCTTATTGATATTTTTATTTTTACAAAACAGTGCTCAATTTAAATTTACAGACCATAAATATTATAAATTAACTGCTTTAAAAATATGGTTTCATCGCTACACAGGAATTACCATATTTCAAAAACAGAAACAAAAACTTTAAATTCAATTTTGTAATTAAATTAAAAGCATTAGTTCCATTTCATCTTCAAGCGAATTTTGGAATAACTTATTTTGAAGTTTACTGAGTTTTAAAAGCACATGCATTCATAATTTTTGTTTCCAAGGATACAGAGAAATGCAATCATTTAGACGGGGGCGGTAGCTTGTTCTTTTTTATTATTTACAATAAATGGAGGTGTCAATGATGGTGTCGATTGATGGTACCTTGAGAAGACACCATGAATCGACACCTCCATAAACTTGGCCTTGTGAACAGACGCAAACAAGAAGTTCCTCGTCCACTGAACAATGATCAGGCTCAACGATGTGTGAACATTTGCAAACAAGTGCTGGTAAATGGTCAAGATGCCCATTTTTGACGTCGAATTTTAACTGAGATGTAAAAATGAATTTCTTTTCGTAATCTAATAAGAGAAATCAGGGATTTCGTTCCGGTCAGGTTTTAGAGCAGCTTGAACAGAAGTTCATGTTGTGCATTTGGTGGAATTTTGAGCGGGTGTTGCAATTTGCGTTTGTCCCAGATGGTCATGCTGTGAACGCCAATCTTTATGATCAACAACAGCAGCGAGTAAATGATGCTTTGAAAACCCGTTACCTGGCATTTTTCAGTCGAAGACGCACACTTCTATATCATAACAACGCCCCAATACACACTTCCAATGTGATCAACTATAAACTTGAGGCGTTCGAAGAGCTGCCTCAGTCTGTCTACATTCCAGAACTTGCAACATCAGATTACCAACTTTTACGAACCATTGCTCATTTCTTGTGTGTGTGTATATATATATATATATATATATATATATATATATATATATATA
The DNA here is from genome assembly GCA_963932145.1 of Acanthosepion lycidas. Lineage (NCBI taxonomy): Eukaryota > Metazoa > Mollusca > Cephalopoda > Sepiida > Sepiidae > Acanthosepion > Acanthosepion lycidas. Next base: position 28,393,359 of record OZ010606.1, on the reverse strand, counting down.
TATATATATATCACGACACTCGCGTTTCATCCACACTCTTTGAAGGGCCGAATATACATACATATATATAACGACCCTCCGCAGGTTTTGAATTCAGAGACCAGTTGCCATCCAAGTCTATAGAACCCAGTCTGTCCTGCTATTTATCCACAGCTGGAGGTAGAACAAGAGGATTCACACCTTTCCCATGGGTATTAGCACGTAAGTGAATGTAATGGATATATATATATATATGATTGGTGTATACGGAATAAATTCCAATAACCCAAAAATACTATTCTTATACAGAGTAGGACAAATATAATTTATTCAACACCATCACGATAAGACACCAGAAGTGTAGAAACAAAATGGTTATTTTTATAGGGATTTTATAACATAAATATGTTATAGTTTTCGAATAATATATATATATATATATATATATATATATATATATATATATATATATATATATATATTGAGAGGGAGTTCCCAAGTAAAATAGTGAATCTTAGCTGTAAAGATCTGAACTGGTGGAACTAACAGATGGAGCGCTCATCTAAACATTTGCCATAGAAATAAAGATAGACAGAGGATTAGCTGTAAAGGTCTGAACTGGCAGAACTAAATATGGAAAAAGCGATAGAGCAGACTGAGGCGTAACTGTAAATGTCTCAAATTTTGGAACTGAAGAATGGAGTTCCTCTGAACATTTGCTATGAAAATAGTGATAGATTATGGGGAGGCTTATTGAAGAAGAAAGGAAGAAGTTGTTCTAATGAGATTTCTTCATTGGTAACTCGACTGCGTGAATTTAAATGAGGTACTAGATTGGAAACTAGGTGACATCGTTTTACTGTTGAAGTAGTTACATGTAACTGTAATTGCTATTCTAATAGTTCCTTTTTCTCATACGTGGAACTCGCTTTCGTTTTTTTTTTTGTTTCCCTGCTGCCAACAATCTTCAAAAACTTAAATGCATTTTCAATATCTATCTTTTGTCTTTCTGAAACCGGTTCTTTTATTGTCCTTTCTCCTCACTAAATTTTTAGCGTTTTGCTTTCACTTTCAGTAAACCCTTGCATCTCAGTGGCATTATCGCGTTGCTTGTGGTGAAAAGGAAAAAAAAAAAGAAAAAAAAATCTTTCTGTTTATATTTTTTTCTGTCTTCCAAATCATTGACATTTTGGGTTTCGTTTCATTCTTTTTTCTTTGTCCAGATTTGAAAGCTAACTTTAAGGGTGAAAATATTACCGCCATTTCAGGAAAAAAAAATTTGTATGTTTTATTTCTTATTTTTATTACACTTTAGGGCAATAAAAATATAAAATAAAACATTTCATGGATTGACTTTTGGGCGATGAGACATTTATAGACGATCTGACAATACTTGACATTGTGACTATTTCGTGAAAATAAATATCGCTGAGACTTGAACAGACATGTTATTATTTACTCTTGGTGAAGCGAGATTTTATGTACACGTGAATATAGTGACCAAAAATTCGAGAAAGTTTATAAGAGAAAAATGTATGTACTTGGGAATGATTCGAACCCGTGTGCCCATTTGTAAGATAAAATGCCATTATATACAATGAGCTTTAGACAGACTCACCCATAGACAGCGTCGTCGGTTAAGTAAGGCTGAATAGTGCCTTATGAAGATAGAATTGCCCGATACACGTGCACGCAGTATTTTGAAAGTTCGATTTAAGCCACAGGTTTTTTGTAAAACGAAAAACCTACAAGGTTTCCACTATTATGAAGTATTTCGAAGAATGAATTACGATCCGTTTATATGGCAAAATCTTATTCCAACAGTTAAAAAATAACCAAAAACCCAAGGCAGTCAAAAATTCTTTCATTTATAAATGGAATATCACGATTGGAAAGAAAGGGGTCTATTCAGGACTAGATTTGAAATCTTGGCACTTTTGGGTTTATTTGGTGTATATATATATTTTTTTTTTTTTTTGCGTGCTTCAATTAAATCTGTTGTTGAGAAGAACAGACTGTCGCCCCAACCTGCTGAAACTACACACGTCGAATAGGAATAGGTTTTCATCGTAATTCACGCACAAAGAAGTTATCATCTCGATGTAACACCCGGAGTTCAAAGTAACGGAATTTTCATTATGATCTTCAAAAAAGTAAGGGCAAATGATGCCAGCTTTCCCAACAGTACACCAAATCGCCACTTTCAGCCTGTGCAGTGGGTCTTTCGTGCAGTTCCCTCTGATTTTCAAGAGCTCAATAGCGTCAATTCTGTTGATTCACCATGCCAATGAGATGAAAATGACCTTCATCGCCCATTAACAAAATGAAGTTATCATTTGCTTCAAAAATTGCTTCCACCTGACGTGCGAATTTAAGCCGATGTGCATAGGACCCTAGTCTCAACTGTTGCCCAATGACCAATTTGTAGGGGTGGAAATTCAGTTCTTCATGCAAAATAAGCCTTACCGGACGATTATCGATGCCGGGTCCAGTAAGCATGCCTCCGAACAGAGCGATTCGGACTGCGTAGCAAAGCTTGTCTGACGCGTTCCACATTTTATGGGGTGCGTATTTTGTGTACCTCGGGTACAAACTGGATGGACCCAACGTAAGTTTGTGTTACTAGTCGGAAAAGCCTGATTTTGGTGAATGTTGAATGTAGTTTATCGTCATACCGAATCTACTAGGAAAATGGACTTGTCGCGTCTTCGGATTCCAGTGTTCTATCGGCAATTCCCCAGTAAGGACGCCAACGCTGCATCACAGACTGTATGAATAACATACATCTTTCTCTCGGTTTCTTTTTACTCGATTTATTTCAAAATAAGCCTCATTTCTTAGGAGAAGCGAAAAGGGAGAAGAGACAGAGAAAACAGATATCAAAGGGTTGACCAGCTATCCTTCGTTATGTGGCGGATTGGTGAAATTCTGTTTGATCCATGGAATCTGAGAGCGGAAAGTCAGCTTCACTCTACCGTTGATACAACTGTACTAACCGTTTTCGAGTTCTATATTAAGAATTTAAACAGAAGACAATCCGCCATTGTCATGATATCAGGCCCACCATATTTAAACACTCCTCAGTACGACAGGGTTTTCCATTTTGGTCTAGTTTACAGCTTCTTTGTATATCAAAGGCATTTCTTTAGTATACATTGCTCGAACTTGAAGAATTTGTTATGGTGTAACACAGTGGTGAGCAACCGGTTCGTTTGAATGGTGCACAGAAAGAGAAACGACATTTATTTTTCTTCTTTGAATGGGAGCCAACAGATTAGCTACATAACATTGCCCGTAATTATGTTACAAATACTACCACAGCAAGCATTCATAGAGATGGTATGGGATGTTTTTTTATGTATTTTTATACTTTCATAGTGTTTTTCTTTTGTTTAGGGGGTCACTATTGCCCATAGCTGGGACCCAAACAAGTACTAACACCCCGGATCATTGTGAATCTGAGAACAAAATCAATTAAGAGGTGGTTCCACACTCCTCAAAATCTCCTGATCAGAGGCCTTGCTACATGATGTAGTTTATCGTCATACCGGATCTACTAGGGAAATGGATTTGTTGCTTTATCGGATTCCAATGTTCTATCGGCAATTCCCCAGTAAGGACGCCAACGCTGCATCACAGACTGTATGAACAATATAGATCTTTCGTTCGGTTTCTTTTTACTAGCTTTATTTCAAAATAAATATAATTTCTTATGAGAAGCGAAGAGGGAGAAGAGATAGAGAAAACAGATATCAAAGGGTTGACCAGCTATCCTTCGTTATGTGACGGATTGGTGAAATTCTGTTTTAGACATGGAATCTGAGAGCGGAAACTATGCGTGGATTATTCAATAAGTAAATCGAAGTAATTTTGTAAATAAAACACAAAAATATATTTCAATTATATAATTTAAGTTTATTACAGCTAAATTATGGAGGACAAAAGGGGTGTAGCACTGTCGCCCCTTCCAATGAATTTGTTGGCTCCCAGTCCCCCAATTTTTTTGTGGCTCCTATAAAATTTACCAGAGTCTCCTTGTGGTCATGTGGCCCCCGCTTAAGAATCACTGTTCTAACCATTTGGCCACGTGCACAGAGACGGTTTTAAAACTGAAAAAATCAACTTTTTTTTTCTGCATGTTCTTTTATTACTCTCCCTCCCCATCTCCCTTTCTGTCTGTCTGTCTCTCTTTCTCTCTCTCTCTCACACACACACACACACACACTGAAAGAGATGTTTAGGTAAGACAGAGCAATGAAAGAAAGAGGGAGGGAAATCCTTTGCGTAATTTTTTAAATCATGGTTCAGTTAAAGATTAACCGCGGATAAGAATGGCGAATAGATGAAGGGGCGATAAGTTTTAAACCGAAACAGGTTTGCCCTTTGTTGGCGCCAAGGCAAGACGAGACGTCATGTCTAAACATACATTGCTGATGTTTTGCGTCCGTACGTACCCAATCAATAACGACATTGACGCCTTCCCATAAGTAAACTAACTTATAGATCTTACAGATGCAATGAAGCAAAACTTATTCTCCTCTCTCTCTCTCTTTCACACACACACACACACACACACACACACACACACACACACACATCTACGGATGCATAAACGAACATCATAATCGTAACAAGGTCCGTGAAATAAAACACCAGCAAGAAGAAAAGATAAAGTAAAATTAAGGAAAAAAAATACGCCCTCCCCACCAAAAAAAAAAAACAATGGATGACTGAATCACAGAACATTTCCCAAGAATGAAAAGCGTTACACAACGTGAGAAATAAATGTCGGCTGATAAAGAATTACCAGAAAAAGAACAGGTGAAGCGATTTCTTTTTCTTTTTTGTATTTGTTGGGTCAGCGAGGGCGCAGTTTGTAGTTTCTGACTGGATTATTTGTAAGATTTTTAAAATAATTTATTTTGCCCGGCATTGTGATTTTCAAAGTAAGCCAATGGTCTTTATGGGGTCAGTTTTCGAAATCAGAATTCCAGGAAGAAAGTGAAGTGAAAAAAATACGACAGATAATCAACTAAAGTCACGCATATTTTCTTGAATAATATTTGAGTGTTAAAATGCTGCGATGTCGAGCGTGATGTATCGTCTGTTTACTTAAAGTGTTGACTGACGTATGTGCTAGCAAGTTGACTTGTAATAGATAGGTAAATACTAGAGAAAAAGAGGGAGAGAGAAAAAGAGGGAATGAGCGAGAGAGAGAGAGAGAGAAAGGGGGAGAAAAAGGGAAAGGGGAGAAGGAAAAGAGAGAGAGAAAATGGAAGTGAAAAGGAGAGAGTAGAAAGAGAAAAAACATAAAGTTGAAAGAGAAACGTGAGAGTGATGAAGAGAGAAATAGAAAGAGAGAGAAATAGAAAGAGAGAGAAATAAAGACAAATTGAGAGAAGAAAAGACAAAGAAAGAGACAGAAAAAGAGAAATTGAGAAAGAGAAAAAGAAAGGGAGGAGAAAGAGGATGAAAGAAAAATCGAGAGAAAGAAAGAGAGAATAAAGAAGAAGAGAGAGTGTGAGAACGAGGTAGAGAGAGAGAGAGCGAGAGAGAGAGGAGGGAGAAAGAAAAGGATGAGAAAAAAGGGAAAAAGCAAAAGAAAGAAAACTGGAAAGAAAAAGAGAAAGAAGGAAAAAGTGAGAGACGGAAGGAAAGAATAAGTGAGAGACAAGAGGAAAAGAGAGAAAGCGGGAGGAAAGACAAAAGAAAAAGAAAAAAAGAAAAAGTGAGAAAAGAGAGAAAGACCGAGTGAGAAACGTCAGAAAATTACGGATAAAAAGAAAAGTTGTAATAAATATGGCGATAAAGATGAGGACAATAGTCCGAATAATGTAAATAATGTACATAATACCTCATCTCAGAAATATAGACAGGGATAAAAAGATATTAAAAAAACTGAGATGATGATAGATTAACAGAAAAATTCGAGGGGTAGCGGTTATGATATATATATATATATATATATATATATATATAATAATAATAATAATAATAATAATAATAATAATAATAATAATAAAAATACTACAAATTTCTAGGTCTGATGAATTGGATCGTATTTACGATTCCAATGGATAAATTATGACCATGGAGTATTAGTGTTTAAGCCTTTTTATTATATCCTTACTCTGTCCTGGACATTGAGTTCTACCTGGATTCTATCCTCTTGGAATTTTTTTATTCAAAAAATATATATGTATGTGTATGCATGTATATTTATTTATATATTTTGCATATGTATGTGTATATTTACCACTAATATTATCTATCTATCTATCTATCTATCTATCTATCTATATATATATATATATATATATATATATATATATATATAGATAGATAGACAGATAGATTGATAGCTAGCTAGCTAGCTAGATAGGAATAGACTGAGATAGCTAGCTAGGGATATAGTTCTGAACAGACTGAGATAGATAGGTACATAGATAATGAGCAAATATAATGATAGATAGATAGATAGATAGATAGATAGATAGATAGATAGATAGATAGATAGATAGATAAGAATGTTTGGAGATAGCTAGCTAGGGATATATTTCTGAACAGGCTGAGATAGATAGGTACATGGATAATGAGCAAAGATAATGAATATAGATAGATAGATAATGAGCAGATAAGGATAAACAGATAGATAGGAATAGACTGTGGTATGGATATAGGTCTGAACAGATTGAGATAGATAGATAGATAGATAGATAGATAGATAGATAGATAGATAGATAGATAGATAGCTTTCACTGACAAAGAGGAGGACTGATATTACAGAACACTTTAGAACTGTTTTCTTTATTTCTAATGAAATTTTCCTTTTTCATAATACTTTGCTTGGCTTTTGGAAGCCATTATTTGCTATGACAATACACTTTCGACTTGATATTTTCCGTTCTCCGTTAAAACACTTCCCAGTTATTTAAATGTTGATACTTGCTTGATTTTGTCATCTCGGATTCGTAGTTTGTATTTTAGGCTGTTCCTCTTGCAGACAACGATACATCCGGTCTTCTTACAATCGATGCTTAGTCCTTTCTTCTCGCTTTTCTTTACGACCTTCTCTAGGTGTTTCCTTACTGGTTGTATATGCACAACTGACGTACATGCGACTTAAATCTAAGATTGCTCTTCTTGAAAATGACTGTCTAACGCCAGCGGTTCCGAAATCCATGTTCACACTCCAAATGTGTGTTACAAGGTTGAATCTACACGATAGTTAAAGTAAAAATAAGAAAATATATATATATATATATATATATATATATATATATATATATATATATATATATATATATATATATTAAAAGTAAAAAATAGTCCGAATATATTTAAATCATAATTTTAGAATTTAAATTAACAGTGAGACCTCAGAATAGGAAAACACACGTGAATAACTGGGTAATCTTAAATGATAAATGTTTGAAAAGTTTTGACGTAATTCCGTCTGTATACGTCCAAAACTTGTACGCTGAGGAAGCTGATGCTTGGCGCAATCGCAGTAGCATTTCTTGCTCACTTCTGGGGTTGCAATATTCGATGTCTGATGAACATTAATATGAAGTTGTGCTATTCATTTTCTATGTTTAGCGTAATAAATATCGCGTCCGAGGTAAGACGATAAACTACATCGGCGTCCTGGGTAAGACGATAAACTACATCGGCGTCCTGGGTATGACGATAAACTACATCCGCATCCTCGGTGAGACGATAAACTACATCCGCGTTATGGGTATGACGATAAACTACATCCGCGCCCTGGGTAAGACGATAAACTACATCCGCGTCTTCGGTAAGACGATAAACTACATCCGCGTCCTGGGTAAGACGATAAACTACATCAGCGTTTTGTGTAAGAAGATAAACTACATCCGCGTCTTCGGTAAGACGATAAACTATATCCGCGTCCTCGGTAAGACGATAAACTACATCCGCGTCTTCGACAAGACGCTAAACTACATCCGCGTCCTCGGTAAGACGATAAACTACATCGAACAGCAAGTCATCTGGTCAGAAGATTTTGTAGAGCGTGGAAACCCCTCTTAATTACTGGTGTTTCCAGATTCACCCGGCCCGGAGCGGTAGCATTTATTAGGTTCCCAGCTATGGACAAATCGTTACCCCCCCCCCCAAACAAACTGGGATCAAAATACTATGAAAGTTTAAAAATAGGTTTTAATACCAGAAATACTTTGTGATTGTTGCCAGCAGTGAATTTTTGAAGGAAATAATTATTACCAGCGGTACATTATTTTTTTAAATAAAAAATAACCAGCAATATTTTTTTGGAAAAAATATTACCAGCAATACATTCTTGAAAAAAAAATTATCAGCTTTACTTTTTTGAAAAAAATATTACCAGAAATAGATTTTTGAAGGAAAAAAATATTACCAGCAATACACTTTTGGAAAAAAATATTACCAGCAATAAAAAAAAATTGTCGGTATTAATAGCCCATTGAGGTTGATATGCCGTAAAATAAAACAAACCAAAGAAACTATACATAACAAATACAGAGATTGATTCATCTCGAAAACAAAATTAATCTTAATCTCTTGGATAAAACCAAATGAAAAATTATTGAAATTATGCTTCTGTCTTAAGGGTGGCCATTTTCCCAAAATGCTGTGTTCAGTGTTACGGTAAAAAAAAAAAAAAAAATCATCACGACAAAAGGTATCTTATCATAGCTTGATAACAAATTTATCTCACAAAACAAATTTGTTCGTGTTATGAGTTCGATTACCACCAGATGTTTACCAACTGTAACTTTGAGCCTGAGTAAAAAATTAATAAATACTTTTTACCAATAATGCTGTACACTGATTCTCCTGTTTTAGGAGACTTTATTTCTGTTGATAATAAAAAAAAATCAATTTTATATTGGTTATAATATAACATGTCTCTTGTGAGAAAATTCTGTCATTTCTCTGATGTAAACATATAATACAAAACCACAGAGCCCCTCTTCAATTCCCGCTAGTTTTTAGTCAACAGTACTCTTCCCTTCCATCTGTAAAAAACGATTGCAAATTTTTGGAGCTCTTTACCCGTGAACAACATAAACACTACGATGGCTATTTCTCAACTTTCTACCTTCTTTTCTAGAAAATTACCAACGGTGGCTGAAAGTACTCTGAACACCCTGTTATAATTCTGCTTGTTTCTTAGTTTGCACGTACGTTACGCTAATAAATAGCGAACTATTCCATTTTGAACGCGAGGAAAAACGGAAAAATACATCAAAGACGCTAAAAGAAAGATAAAGATAGATAGACAAAGAGAAGATAGAGGAGGCGATAACACTCATTTGTTTAAAGTCTGCTTCAGTGAATTGGAAAAAATGGTCAATTTATAATTTTTAAATTGTACCCTCTTACTTCTTTGAATAACGACCTGCATTCATACTTATGGCTGTTATTGAAATATTTTATTAAAGAAACTCAAATATTTAAAAAAATCAGTTGATCCTAAGCAAGGCGATATTGCCACTAAGACACAAGGGATTACTGGGAATGAAATAGAATGGCATTAGAAGAAACCGGAAACTTAATCCTAAATAGGGAAAAAGGGATAGACTTTTACTCCTGTTCAAAAAACCGGAGAGTAGTGTGAAAGTCTTAGAAATCGCAAAGAACTTATTTATTCATTAGGTATTATGATACATCAGAAGATTCAAATAGAACACTGCAATATTTTGACGGGTAGTAGTCGTAAAATATAATTTCAAGAAGATTTCATCGAACATCAAACGTCTTATTTGACACCGGAAAAATCAAGAAAAGTCTAAAGAACTCTAAGATGAGGAAAAGAGAGAAGAAATGACTAACTATCGATTGTAAGAAGACTGTATGTCGGGTCATTAACAAGAGAGACATCATCCCAAGATAGGATCTACATCCGGCAACAAGGCCGCTGGCCGAGAGGCTTTGAGGAGCGTGGAACTACCTCTTAATTGCCGTTGTTCCCAGGCCCACTCTAACTTGTGGTGGTAGCACTCCCCGCCTTTGGAGCTCCATTCCGTTAACTTGCTTTTATTACAATGTGCCATGTGTCCTTGACACAGTGGATAAAGGCGTTGGTTAGATCTAGTGACGAAACCCAAAGAGTGTGAGTTCAATACCCGGTCAAGGCAGTGGAGAACATGGAGAGGGGAATTAACAGGAGATAACTGATAATTGACATCCATTAAACATGGCACGTGGAACTAGAACAGTCTACCCCAGTGAGCGAAATAAAGGGTTCAGTTCGACATTCCAACCACCTGAAGAAAGCCGGGGCGTACAACGGCCGAAACGTTGTAATAAATATGGTGACAAAGATGAGGACAATAGTCCGAATAATGTAAATAGAGGAAACTTTGTTGGTTTTAATGACGCGTCTATCTTTTTCTGTGTGCCGTGTCCCCTTAGGGCGTCGGTGATCATGGCTCTCCACAATTTCCCGTCCATTGTAGTTATTAATAACTTTTGTCTTTTTGCTATATCTCCCATACCCTACACCGCTATCCATTCATTCATGCTCTCCAGCAAGGTTGTACGTTGCTTTCCTCGTTCTGATTTACAGTCTTGTGAGTATCACATTTTCCAAGCCCTCTTTCTTCATTATGTGTTCCAGAAAGCTCAACTGTTTCTTCTTGGCGTAAAGTATGTGTGCTTTTTGTTTCCATTCTCTCTAGAACTTCCTTGTTGCTCACGTTTCTAAATTTTCTCTTCTTGACAATGGTTATGAGGTCCCCCATTGAATCTGTTTCTCATTTGCTGCTTGTTTGTTATGTGGCCCGCAGCATTTCCTTTCTAATGCTTGGATCCTTCGCTATAATGCTGCTGCTAATGTCCCAAATGAAATGAATAATAAATCAAAAAGAAAAAAAAGGAAGAAAAACTCTGTTACATTTTTAAACTGCCGTACTCAGGAAGAAAAAAAAATATTGCAGGGATTAGAATAAAAGTAAGTTATAAGGTTGGTGCAAAAATAATGTCGTTTTCTCACACATGTTACTATGTGAGAAAACGACATTACTTTTGCACCAACCTAATATTTACATTAGTCTTCACACGCATAGTAAGCCTTGGAATACTAAATGCAAATTTACTGTAATTGTCCAAGACCCTATGTCTTCTAGGCAGCCACCCATTCGATTGGCTGATGGCCACTCACGCCATCAGGTAACGCTCAAGCTTTTCGCGTTCCAAACAAAACACTTCATTTATATCTGTAGCTTGAAGCGGTGTAATGGTTAGCAAAGATTGCCTCACTAGAACAATTGCGAGTGAGTTCGATCCTCACTGGGTGCCCCATACATTCAGCCTTGTGCCACATGTGAGCTACGCTTGGATAATCACTGGGCACTTCGAGGCGTTGTAATAGTTAGCAAGCTTGTCTCGCTAGAACAATTATGAGTGAGTTGTGAGTTTGATCCTCACTGGGTGCACCCTACTTTCGGCCTTGTACCACATCTAAGCTACGTTTGAAAAATCTCTATAGCCTGATTTGGTCAACTTCTGACTCGTTTTTGTCGAGAC
>OZ010606.1:28374345-28376845 GCA_963932145.1 Acanthosepion lycidas | reverse complement strand
TTCGTGTGTGTTCATTAAATTCAGCTTTTGTTTCCTTCAAGGTGTCACTTGTTTTAATTTCCAATATACCTCCCGTGACCACCATGAGCATAGACAGGGTCGGCACGTACTCCCCCAGCACCCACCGAGGGGAGGCAAGCCTGAATGGGTGTCCCGGACAGTGGTTTGTAACTAGCTATCTTATCAACATTTGTTTTTATTTATTTATATTATATTATATACACCTACATGGAGGAACGGTGGAGTAATCGTTAGCGGCTCGGATTGAGGAATCTGATAGCCGAGTTCGAATTCCAGTCAAATCCATTGCATTCGATTGCGTGTTAATACCCTTCTTCTTGTGAATCCTCTTCCCCCAGCTATGGGTAAATAGCAGGATAGGCCGGATTCTATAGCCTTGGATGGCAACTGGTTTACTGCATAAAGAAATGGAAACCTCCTGCGGGAAAAAATCTGCCTCGCCAGTCACGATTTCTTTAGCTTGTATTAAGTTGTATAATAATGCATAGCTGCTCGGATTAAGGAATCGGAGAGCCGAGTTCGAATTCCAATCGAATCTGTTACATCCACTTACCTGCTAATACCATTGGGAAATGTGTGAATCCTCTTCTTCTCCCTCCCCCCCAGTTATGGATAAATAGCAGGACAGACCGGGTTCTATAGCCTTGGATGGCACCTGGACTACGGCAGAAAGAAATGGCAACCTACTGCGGGAAAAAATCTGTCTCGTCAGTCATGTATCACGCATGGCACGTAATTGACTGATATCTACATTTATATACGTTACAAAATCAACTTAGCACAAATGACTATTAAAGGATAAAAAATTTTCGTAGATTTTGACGTCAATCTGGCGTCTTCTTTTTTTGTTTCGTCCAAATCCGTGAATTTGTTTTGCTTATGCTTAGTCTCGAAAAAAGTCTACATAAAATGCACCATTTTTTTTTTTTTTTATCCATAATGTTGAATGTGTTAAAATTATTTAAAATTTATAACAAGAAAAATCCCAAGTTGATGTTAAAAAATGGCCGCGTGGATTTATTTAAAGACAGAATGATCTGTTCTGTCTCAAATTTCTATTCTACTTGAATTGTTCGCCTATATTGTATATAATCCATTACTGTAAATAATTAGGTTACAATAAAATATAGATTTTATATGAATACTACCTTATTGGGCTGCATACTCTTCTTCTACTTCCCCTCCTCCTCCTCCTCCTCTTCGTCTTCTTCTTCTTCTTCTCCTCCTCCACTTCTTCTTCTTCTTCTTCTTCTTCTTCTTCTTCTTCTTCTCCTTCTCCTCTTCTTCTTCTTCTTCTCCTCCTCCTTCTCTTCTTCTTCTTCTCCTCCTCCTCTTCTTCTTCTTCTTCTTCTTCTTCTTCTTCTCCTCCTCTTCTTCTTCTTCTTCTTCTTCTTCTTCTTCTTCTTCTTCTTCAGGACGTGGGAGGTTATGGCTCTCCACAAGTTCGAATCCTTTGTAGTTTTTAAGGTTTACCTCCCCTCCCAGTACCTGTTATGCCACCCATTTACATAAATTAGTTAGGCAGGTTACTCGCTACTTTCCACTGTTCCTTTTGCCTCTAATATATTCTGTGAGTGTCAGATTCTCCAAGCCCTCTTTCCTTATTATATGTTCCAGAAATTTCAACTTCCTCTTTTTGATTTTAAGTAGAAGTGTCATCGATAGCGTTACTAAATTTCTGACATTTTCTCCCAGGTTAGTTTGTCTTATTTTAGAAGTAGCCTCAATAGTATTACTCACTTGGGAAAGGAGACTTTTATATTTAACAGCCCCCACCCCCCATGAGGGATGTATGTGGCACAAGGCCGAGTTTACCGTGGGTTCTCCGAGCCTGTAAGCTCGGCCAAAAGTATTCCCTTAGAACCCGTGTAAACGAGTTCAGGCCCTGTCTACCTACGAGGCTTTGCCAAAGGGCAAAGTTTCGTCCGGGTTCCTCTTTGCTCGAGGCAGAGAGTTCGACAGTTATGAATAGTCTGGTCGACTGTTCAGGGAAAGGAGACTGTGCCTCCGATCATGACAAAATAAATAAATAAAAAAAAATAAATAAAAATAGTAAAAATACTTTTTTTTTAAAAAAAAAGAATAAATAAATAAATAAATAAATAAATAAAGAAAGAAAGAAAGAAAGAAAGAAGTGTTTAACGTCTGCTAATACCTAATAAATAATGGACTATTCCGTTTTGGTCGCGGGAGAAGACAAAAGACGCTGCTTAGTTTCAATGAAAAAAAAATGAAAGAAAGATAAAAGTGTTTAACGTCTGTTTCAGTGAAAAAGGTTGTCAATTTCAAATCTTTTCATTTGTACCTGCTTACTTCTTAAAATAAATACCAGCATTCATTATTTACATTATTCGGACTATTGTCCTCATTTTTGTCGCCATATTTATTACAACGTTTTGGCCGTTGTACGCTCCGGCCTTCTTCAGGTGGTTGGGAGGTTGAACTCAACCCTTTATTTCGCTCAGTGGAGTAGACTGTT
>OZ010606.1:28356845-28369345 GCA_963932145.1 Acanthosepion lycidas | reverse complement strand
AAGGACCGTTTTAAGTCTTGCACAGAAATTAAAAGGGTTATGAATAGTACCTCATGTGTTAATGTGTCAAGACAGACTGTTTCTAGACGACTGCAAGAAATAGGGCTGTTTAATGGAACCCCAGAGAAGAAACCACTTGTTAGTTCGAAGAATAAGAAGAAGAGATTAGAGTTTGCAAACAGGTATGTAATTTGGACATATGAAAATTGGGCAAAAGTATTTTTCAGTGATGAAAGCAAGTTTAATTTATTTGGAAATGATGGAAAAAACAATGTAAAGAGACGTATTGGTGAAAGATTAAGTGCAAAGTGTACTAAGAAAACTGTCAAGTTTGGGGGCGGAAGCGTCATGGTATTTGGAATGTTTTCTAGCCAAGGTACAACGTCTTTGTCCGGTTACAAACTCGTCTAAATGCGCAGATCTATAAAAACATTGTTCAAGATCATGTTGTGCCAATCATACAGAATTCAGGTTTCGATAGGGCTACCTTTATGCAAGATAATGCCCCATGTCACAAGGCAAAGGTTGTAATGAGTTACCTTAGCGAGCAAGATTTGGAAATTATGGATTGGCCACCGCAAAGTCCTGACTTAAATCCAATAGAAAATCTTTGGAAGACCTTAGGAGTGAAAGTTATGGAAAGAAATCCCACTAACACGGGGTGAAGCTTCAAGAAGAATGGTCTAAAATTAGTATCGAGGATTGTCAAGAACTGATTCGTTCTTGTAGTCGAAGATGTGCAGTTGTCATTGAAAGGAAGGGCTCATTTACTAAATATTGATTGTACATGTATTTTTATTGTTTTTTTGCCGTTTACATTGTTTTTCTCAATTTTGTCCCTTACTTTTGGACGTTCCAAATTTGAAAATAAATAAATAATTGTTATAATTCTTTTTCTATCCTTTGAAAATGATTCAAATTTTAGTATGTTATTATGGATGGTAACGACTACCAGTTGTCAAAATTTCAGCTTTTCAAAGTTGTTATTTCTAACAAATATTAGGTTTCAAAATTTTCTCCCTTAGTTTTGGACGCTACTGTATATATATATATATATATATATATATATATATATATATATATATATATATATGAGAATATATATATATATATAAGAATATATATATATATATATATACATATAAGAATATATATATATATATATATATATATATCAGAATATATATATATATATATAAGAATATATATATATATATAAGAATATATATATATATATGTATATATATATATATATAAGAATATATATATATATATATATATATATATATATATATATATATATATATATATATGAGGTACGTTGGAGTAATATATATATATATCCTCATATATATCATGAAATGGACAAAGTCCGACAATTATTTTAAGACATTTTTATGTTTATACATTTTTTTATAGATACAAGTATTTAAGTAAATGCTCTGTTTTATAATAAACAGTATTAAACAACATTTACCGGCCTGAATGTCCGAGAAATTTTCACAGAAAATATTCGTCCTGTGAAAATTTCTCGGACATTCAGGCCAGTAAATGTTGTTTAATACTGTTTATTATAAAACAGAGCATTTACTTAAATATTTGTATCCATAAAAAGAATGTATAAATATAAAAATATCCTCATATATATATATATGGTTATTCTTTTTGAATAACCCTGTATGATGGACTCTCTCGTCGTATTCGACATATGAGTTTACGACGACCAGGAACTAAATTTCTTAATTACCTATGACCGGCGTGACTTTTGAGACCGGCTTGAGAATTGCACAAAAGGCTACAAACAGTACAGGAGAATGTATTTTATCCAAATGCAGCAGGAACACTGTTAGCTGTCTTATTTTGCTTTCGTGTTTCACGTAGTCGACAGATGCTTACTTCTTGATGGTGTATTATTCCTGAATGGCAGCTAGAACAATACTCTCATCTCTTCATAGCTATCTCTTCAAATTTCTTGTATTAAATGTTGACGCAAGAAAGGTTGCTTTTCAGTTTCTCTTTATACCTGAGTCAAGGTCTACTACCATTTCTATGACCACTATGGAGTTCACTGTAGAAAAGAAGTTTTGGTATGCGACCATCACTCATCCTTGCCAGATGGCCAGCTCAGCGTAGTTGTGAGTGCATTATGAAGGTCTCGATGGTACCAATCTTGCATTTCTCAAAAAGGTCGGCATGTGACACTCGATCATCAAACGTTAGGCCACAGATTGTACAGAGACAGCCTTTATGGAACATATCTAATCGATTAGAGTGCCATTTATATGGTGTCCAAATTTCAGAGCTATATAAAAGAGTTGACAAAACGGCAGCTTTGTACACTTGGATTTTAGGGCAAAGCATTATTCCCCTTTCGTCCCACTACCTATTATGAAATGGATTAAGTTCGACAATTATTTAATATATTTTCTGTTTATACGTAAATTTTATAGATACAAATATTTAAGTAAATGCTCTGTTTATAATAAACAGTATTGACAACATTTACCGGCCTGAATGTCCGAGAAATTTCATAGAATAAATAATAAATACATTTAAATAATTATCGGATTTAGTCCATTTCATAATATATGACGTCATTTGTTTACGTTAAGATACACTTCGAGCAGATATGAGCGTTCGATAGAAATCATGGGAAATTTGTAGTTTAAAAGCAGTAATTCGACTTTGCTAACTAGACGTTTCTTCTATAGCTAAATGGTATAGCATGTCAGGCTATATGACGGTTCTGTGTAGGATACAGGTTCGATTCCTGCCGGAGGACACATATTTGCTATTTCTCAGACATTCAGGCCCAGTAAATTCTGTTAATACTGTTTATTATAGAAAGAACATTTACTTAAATATTTGTATCTATAAAAATGACGTATAAACAATATTCGACGATCCAACTGCCAAAATATAGGCTATGAATAGATTCTGGCAAACTAAACGAACCTATATCACAGGGGTTCGTGCGCTGAAAGTTCCCAAGAAAATTTTGACCAGTTACGGGGGAACTGTGAGAAATTTGTATTAGAGTGTATTCCAAGGTCAACATTAGTTACCCATTGGCTTATGATTCTATCACTAAATGGCCTTATTTTAATAAGAAACACTTAAAAAAAAACAGCATCAATTTTGTTGACAATTTCACTCATAAAAAAAATTAATTCCGTGGCCCCGTCTTGGATTAAAGGCTTTTAAACTTAAACTCCATAAATTTCACAGGTTTCATGGCAAATCCGCCATTGATTATTGCTATATATATCGTCGTCGGCTTTATCTCGTATCTAAGAATTTAATTTCTTCTTTGTTGGTCGCTTCCTTTGTAACGATGGCGTTGATGGCTAAATTCGCCGCCAACGTGCAGGTTCAGAACTAGAAGCTTACAGTTTCATCAAAACCTGCTTCCGTCATCCATTCTCTATCGCCGTTTGGCTTTGCAAGAGTTGGTTGAAGGTGAAAGAAATTCAGTTGGTTGGTTAGTTGATTGTGTTTAGCGACATATCAACCTCTTCGGATTACACAGTTGCTACCACCCCGGGTCAAGGTGGACTTGGGAACAACAATTAAGATGTGATTCCAATCCATCGAAAGACAGAGTCAATGAAAGTGCCGGTGAACAGGAAGTGACCCACACATTTGATTTCATAACCTTCTTCAGTGGCACTTATAGATTGAGACATCCAGGATCCAGTTATGAAACCGACTCCCAAGAGGTTGTTTCCCCGATCATTAAAATCTTAACCTGTACAAGTCTACAGTTAACCGTTATCTTCTCCTCCACTTAATCTGCCTTTTTAATATAATCGTCTATCTTGAGTGGCTCTTGGGGTTGTACAGGGTGAGATTTACTGCAAAAAATGTATTAAACATCGACTGCACGAAGACAGAATATATTGTTGCTAGAGAAAGGATGAGCCCAATATGCAACTTCGTCAGCTGCAACAAGGCATCAACAAAATAAATAGATGGGCTATCACAAACGGCTTCAAGATTTCAAAATCGAAAACCCAATGCATGCATTTTTGTCAACTAAGGAAAATGCATAATAACACAACACTAAAATTAGACAAAACAAAAATTCCGGTAGTCGAACAATATAAATTTCTGGGAGTTGTATTCGACCAAAAACTGAACTTCATCCCCCACATACAATATCTAAAAGAAAAATGCAGTAAATCCCTAAAACTACTTCGAATTTTAGCCCACAAAGACTGGGGTGCAGATCAACAAACTCTCATTAAATTGTATCGAACATTAATCCGATCAAAACTGGATTATGGCTGCTACATATATGGAGCAGCCAAAAAAATCTTATCTAAAAACTCTTAATACAATCCATCATGAAGGATTGAGACTCGTCTTGGGGGCATTTAGAACATCCCCTGTGGAGAGCCTTTATTTTGAAGCGTACGAACCACCACTAAAACTTAGATTCACAAAATTAGGTCTGCAATACTACACTAAAATCAAATCTCAACCCACCAATCCAGCCTATAATTGCATTTTTAAATCCAAATACCAAGCCATATTTGATCAAAAAGAAAAGGCCATAAAACCTTTTGGTCTCCGAATGAAACATACAGTGGAAAACAACAACATCTCAATTACAAACATCCACGAAACCGTTAAACTAAGCTCACCTCCCTGGCAACTGAAAGAACCTGTGGTCAACCTTGATCTCAACAAACTCCCTAAAAATAAAACACACCCATTAACCTATCAAGAAAAACTCTACAATATTCATGAAAAGTACCCAAATTACTCGCACATTTACACTGATGGTTCCAAAAACAGCAATAGAACTGGATGTGGAGTAGTTCATGGTAAGAAAACAGTGGAAAAATGTCTCCCAAATGAAGCTTCCATATTCACCGCAGAAATCTGTGCAATAAATTTGGCTCTTCAGATTGTTGATGCCAGCAACATAAAAAATTCATTATTCATTCCGACTCAATCTCTGTCCTGCAATCCATAAAAAATACACAACAGAATAACCCTCTTATTGTTAAACTGTTGAACAAACTGAACACCTTAACACATAGCAAAAAGGTGATATTTTGCTGGATCCCAAGCCATATTGGAATCCAGGGAAATGAGAAAGCTGATTCCTTAGCCAAAGCTGCTCTTAACATGACACCTGACCAAAACATCAAAATCCTATACACTGACCTAAAACATAAAATCAAGACAACAATAACACTAAAATGGCAACAACTATGGGACAGAAATACCAACAATAAACTCTACCAAATAGCACCAATTCTAAAGGAAAGGCAACTGAATCTTAAAACAAGAAAAGAACCAACCACCATTGCCCGACTACGCATTGTACACACAAGACTGACTCAATCTTTCATACTAAAACAAGAACCTACTCCTAAATGTTCCTGTGGAAAACAATACACTGTAAAACATATACTAATAGAATGTACAAATCTCGTACATATCCGTAGAAAATTCTATAACACGAAGAAATTATTTGCAAAAACTGAACCAAAAAATATATTGGATTTTCTAAAAGGAATTGGTCTCTTATCAAAGATGTAGAGTGATGTATAAACAACATATCCTACCTTTTACCATTTTGCAAATAAATTGTCCTTATCAAATGGAAATTCTTGACTTAAAAATACCTAGGATTATTTTTCAGTGTGCAAGCAAATAAGCTCTAGCTTGCTAAAAATGTTCCATACAAAATAGCCATTTAAAATTCATATATTTGGCATATATATATATATATATATATATATATATATATATATATATATATATATATATATATATATATATATATATATATATAAACTTGATTTGGCATTAAATAACCCACAGTGGTTGATATGCCATAAAACCCAACCAACCAACCAACCAATATGCAACTTACAAATCAAACATGTACAAGAATTTAAAAATCTGGGAAATGTTTAACAGAGGACGGAAAGTGTGGCACTGAAATTTGAAAGGGCATTGAGATAGTCAAAGAAGTATTTCAAAAGCTAAGCAGAGTATTAAGAAACAGTAAAAGCTCGTTAGAAACAAAGAAACGAATTGTTATGTAATAGTCCTCCTATATGCCAGTGAATGCTGGACATTTTCTTCACAGATGAAGAAAAGACTTGAAGCAACAGAAATGTTGTTCTACAGAAGGATATTGAGGATACCATGAACTGAACGTGTGAGCAACGACGAAGTTTTAGAAAAAAATGGAAATTTATACTTAACATCAGGAATAGACAGTTGAAATTTCTGGGATACAAAGTGAGGAAAGAGGGCTTGGAAAATTTGATATTCAGGGGACAGATTGAAGACAAGACGGACAGAAGAAAACAAAGTTTAGGAGAAATAACAAAAAGACAAAATTTATTAAGAGCTACAAAAGACAGGAAATTGTGGAGAGCCATCATCACCTACGTCCTGAAGGGACATAGTACATAAAGAAGAAAAATGAAGAAGGGAAAGAATTTATTTCAGCTGTTCATATTCCCGTGTTAACTGAGGACAGCCGAGTCAAAGATAAAAAAAAAAGGATTCAGGGACGAAAAAGGTGTAGGGAATAAGGTAAAAGAAGAAAGGAAGGGACTTGTTTTTGTAGGACGTTGGGAATGAAATAGGGATGTAAAAAAGAAAAAAAAGAAATGAAGTTTGATGATTTTTGTTCTCCTTTGTAAAGGGTCGTCGACTGGATTGATTAATGCAAACAATCAACAAATCGAATGAAAAGAAAAACAAAAAGAAACAAGCAAAACATCTGCGGTATATTTTAGGAATGTATAATTAGTATGAAACAGCTCGGGTCATATTTGGATCAGTAGTTATCCTAATGCGCCTTTGGAAAATGAGACACCGAAATCCGAAGGCTATCTCTGTCTGTCTGTCTTTCTCTCTCTCTTTATCTCTCTCTCTCTCTCTATATATATATATATATATATATATATATATATATTTATCAGTCTATTCCTATCTTTTTGTGTTCATTATCTATCTATCTATCTATCTATCTATCTATCTATCTATCTATCTATCTATCTATCTCAGTTTATTCATATCTATCTACATATCTATGTTCCTTATCTATCTAAGTCTGTTAAATCTAAGTTAAAATCTCTCTCTATCTCTATCTCTATCTCTCTATCTGCCTCAGTCTATTCACATCTATCTATCTATCTATCTATCTATCTATCTATCTATCTATCTATCTATCTATCTATCTATCTTAGCTAGCTAGCTAGCTATGTTCCCTATCTATCTAAGTCTGTAAAATCTGTTAAAATCTCTCTATGTATCTATCTCTTAATACTCTGCTTACCCTGACAAAAAACATTAAAGAGAATATCACACTTTGGCTATCTATATGTTCCTTATCTAACTCTGTTAAATCTATGTTAAAATATCTCTATCTATATATCTATTTCAGTCTATTCACATCTATCTATCTAGCTAGCTAGCTAGCTAGCTAGCTATGTTCCCTATCTAAGTCTGTAAAATCTGTTAAAAGCTCTCTATGTATCTATCTCAGTCTATTCATATCTATCTATCTATCTATCTATCTATCTATCTATCTATCTATCTATCTGCCTCAGTTTATACATATCTATCTATCTATCATTTATATATCTGACATTATTTACTTATTAGAATGTTTATTTACAGCCGATGACCCAATCCAAAATATACATCTAAATTCATCCAGAGATATCTTCACGTAAAGCTACGTCTCTAATTCTGTAAATTATTAAGTTTATAGGGTCACCACATTTGCTGTAGTCAACAAGCATGTCGGCATTGTAAAACTGCTTTTCTAAAGCCACGTAATTTAAAATCACGTTTTGCCTTTACAAGTAAACATTGATTAGCCTATTTCCATCTGTGAAAATATGATATGAACAGATGAGAGTAAAACTTTTGCAGCATAAGACAAAGAATCAACGTGAGATATTTAATCCAAAGAACACCGTTTCTACGACAAAACATGGGGGAAGGATTATCACACTTTGGCGGTGTTCCTCTTCAAGAGGAACAGGAAATTTGGTAAGGCTTATAATTATTATTGGTTATTACTGGTAAGTATAATGTAAAAAGAGGATTATTTTGAATGTCAATTTCTAAGTTTCTATTCAGTCAGTTTTGTGCTACGCGTGATACACGCTTAGGCGGTCATGTATCTTTCGATACATGACTGACGAGACAGATTTTTATCCCCTGCAGTAGGTTGCCATTTCTTTCTGCGGCAGACCAGTTGCCATCCAAGGCTTTAAACCCGTTCTGTCCTGCTATTTACCCATAGCTGGAGAAGAAGCGGATTCATATCTTTCCCAAGGGTATTAGCACGTAAGTGAATGTAATGGATTTGACTGAAATTCTTACTCGGTTCTCCAATTGCTCAATCTGAGCTGCTATGCAGTTCAGATTGAGCAATTGGAAAACCGTAGAAATCTGAAACTGTAGAAATCCACCGTAGAAATATGAAAGTGAAGTGTGGTTGAAGATTACAAAATGGCAATGAACCAAAACATGGATCTTAATTAGTATAGAAATATTATCAGGATATGAATAAAAAGTTGTTTTTTTCTTACAAAATACTAGTCTGAATCTATATTGAGTTGTCATGGCGTGGTTTTCAATCTAAATAAAAACAGTCGTTATGATAAAACATGTTACTTTGGCGTAGTTTCTTTGCAAATGAAAAAGAGAGTCTGGTAAGATTTAAGGGTTTAATGAAATACAAAGCTTATTTTGAAATCTTGGATGTCAACTTGAAAGTGTCTGTTAGAAATCTGAGACCTAAGCGTGGTTGAAGATTTAAAAATGGCAATGATCAAAAACACGGATTTTAATGAGTATAGAAATATCTTTACATCCGGTTATGTCTTGAAGACCGTGATCCTTTGCGGTAGCCATAGCAGAATTCTTCGTCAGGCTGGTTTAGAAATATCTTTAGGAAAAACTAAAAGTTTTAACAAGACCTTCACAGAATACCAACCAGAATCCAATTGAAAACTTATGGGATGAACTGAAAAGACATATTAGATCATATAAACCAAGTTATCTGTAACAGCTCAGGTTATAGCCCCGAATAGATTTGCAGTTGACTGTTAATCTTGTTAATCAAACGAACCCCGACAAAAACATTAAAGAGAATATCACATTTTGGCGGGGTTTTTTTCTGGTCAAAAGGATCAGGAAGATAGATAAGGGTTTTTGAAAAAGCGGATATCAACTGGAAAATGTCTGTCAGAAATTTGAAACGGAAGCGTGGTTGTAGATTTAAAAAACAAAACACGGATCTTAATGAGTATAGAAATATATTTACATCCGGTTATGTCTGGAATAACGTGATCCTTTGCGGTAGCCATAGCAGAATTCTTCGTCAGGCTGGTTTAGAAATATCTTCAGGCAAAACTATAAAAGTTATAACAAGACCTTCACAGAATACCGACTTGAATCCAACTGAAATGGGATGAACTGAAAATGTATAGAAAACCAAGTTATCTGTAACAGCTGAATTTATAACTCAAAATGGATTTATTTACATTATTGACATTGTCCTGACTGTTGTCCTTATCTTTATTGCCATATTCACGACGTTTCGGTCGCTGTACGCTCCGGCCTACTTCAGGTGATTGGAATTTCGAACGCAACCCTTTATTTTGGTAGATTGTTCTAGTTCCACATGCCATGCCTCTTCCAGATGTCTCAGTTATTTCCCTTCAATTCAACGCATGTTTGACTCAACTCAGTGTTTTGTTCACCACAGCAGTAGCCAACTCTTTTGGTCAAATCACTGGATCCAACCAACGCTTTTATCCACTGGGCCATGGATTTGCAATTGATTGCTAATTTTGTTGTGCCATTAATTTTGTCATGCCATTAATTTTGTCATGCCATTAAATTTGCAATGCCATTAATTTGGGACGGACAATTATGTTTTTTTCTTTTGTCTAAAATTATTCAAAATTAAATATTAAATATTTTTTTTATTTATATTTACTAACTTCATACCAGTGTTTTCCAGAAAATGTTACTGTTATCTTTGTAGTTCAGCATCAGTATCAGTATCATACTTTATTCAGTTAGTGCCGCTGTGATCACCGCTCCTCTCATTCTGTAGCCTCAGCCATTGTCATTTCTGTCCAACTCTTAATATTAGCAAACCAAGGAATAGATGGACGTCCGTATTGCCACTTGCCCTCCACTGTTCCCTGCACTGTGCCCAACAGAATGTCCTTATCGAAACCACCTTGTCGTATAATATACCCAAAGTAACGAAGCTACCTTAGTGTCATTTGACCAATAATTTCAATCAGCAGTATATATATATATATATATATATATATATATATATATATATATATATATATATATATGTGTGTCCAAATCGTGTAACAGCAAAATTGTCCAATTATTAGATTAAGATTTGAACCATTGTATCTTAGAAATGATTAAAGATATCTTATTGGACTTCTCCGAGGTTTTTATTGTCCTACTGGACTTTACTTTGAGCAATAAGAATGTATAATTACTCTCGAAGCTTGACAGAAAAATCGTGATGAAATCGACCATAAACGAAAATGACATGTTCATCATTAATTAATCCTAGCTAAGGATCGGAAGCTCATGAAGGATTAAAATAAAGTTCATATGGATCATTTTCAACTTATCCAAGATGATCTTGGCCCACTCTAACCTTCTAACTTTCTGTTCTGGAGTAACAAGTTGGCACACACGTTTCACGTAGGAATTCATTTTCAAGTCTTTTTTTTCACTGCTCTTTGTGCAGTCATAGCTGAAACTCCTCTTTCACGGATCTAATGTACTGAGTTGGAGCTTTTCTAATTGATCTCTTTAGCTCTAAGTTGAAATGACGATCCCTCTTCCTGTGGTAACCTCCTGATCCAGTTTTCCTCTCTGCTGTTCCCTCTATTTTAAACTTACTCACCGTTCTCTTGATGGTTCTTGAATGGACTTTGAAGATGGAAGCCAGAGTATAAATGTTGGTACCATTGCTGAAGCCCTGAAAGATCTTTTTCCTCGCACCATTGCTCATTTGGGAAGAGAGTAGGGCTGGGACAAAATGATTTTAACCTGTTTTCTTTCTAGCTGAATAACTCTAAGGTTTTTTCAGTGATTCTTACAAGAAATGGTGCCAAGATGGTTAAACGTCTTATCTGAAAACAGAAAAAAGAAAGTCAATTGGTTTAAAGTATTTTTTTAGATATTAAACATTTTGTGGAATGGACAGTTATGCTGTTAAACCCAGTATATATATATATATATATATATATATATATATATATATATATATATATATGTGTGTGTGTGTGTGTGTGTGTGTGTGTGTGTGTGTGTGTGTGTGTGTGTGTGATGTCTCCTACACATGAGTTAAATAAGATTAGATTACATAAAACAATCGAGATTTTTCACAATGATACAATCCCTCTGTCCCACTTTTTTCTTCCTCTTGCTTCCCTCTTTTATTTCTTTCTACCTTTCGTCCCGTGTTCTTTCTTTCTTTCTTTCTTTCTTTCTTTCCCTTGTGTTGCCCATTTCTTTCTTTCTACTCCAATCGTTCTTTCTTTCTTTCTTTCTTTCTTTCTTTCTTTCTTTTGTGTTCCTTGTTTCTTTCTTTCGGCTACATCCGTTTCTTTCTTTCTTTTTTCCCTTGTGTTGCCCATTTCTTTCTTTCTACTCCATACATCCTGTGCTCTTTCTTTCTTTTGTGTTCCTTGTTTCTTTCTTTCGACTACATCCGTTTCTTTCTTTCTTTCTTTCTTTCTTTCTTTCTTTCTTTCTTTCTTTCTTTCTTTCCCTTGTGTTGCCCGTTTCTTTCTTTCTACTCCAACCGTTCTTTCTTTCTTTCTTTCTTTCTTTCTTTCTTTCTTTCTTTCTTTCCATACATCCGTTCTTTCATTCTTTTGGGCGCGTAATTTATTACAATTCTAAATCAAAACAGTTTCAATTCCTAATCAAAGGTTGTATAAAATTTCATGCCTTAGTATCTTTTTGAAATTCCTTCACATTTCTGTTTTTTGAAAAGTAAACTTTATCGACCAACGAAATTAATTCTGCCAACAAACATACCAAACATACCAATGTTATTATATATATATATATATATATATATATATATATTGGGCGAGGCAAAAGTCGTGTCAGGATTCTGAGAAATCACGCAGTTAATATTTGTATTACGGATTATTAATTTTCTCAATTCTGTTTTGCAGTTCCATTTCTCTATCTGAGCTAAGAATGCATGGGAATTTACAGTTAATGAATAAAAAGAAATTTTTAATGAGCAATGTTCGCCTACGTCCAGAAAGGACATGACAGTTACGTCATACTCTTTCTGTATATATACACATATATTTCTGTGTGTGTGTATCACTTTAAACGTTATTTTTAGTGAATACGCATATTTGAGCACGCTGTGTTAATTTTTTTTCTAAACAGTGTATTTGTTTTTGTTTACAGGCTTGAGTATTCGATAAATCTTATTA
>OZ010606.1:28324345-28351845 GCA_963932145.1 Acanthosepion lycidas | reverse complement strand
ATCATCTCAGTGGACTGGTTTACTCGACCTGAAAGTATGTCTATATTGGTCCCTGAGTGCTTTGCAAAAAACCAAAAAGAAAAACAAAAGAAAATCAATCAATTGAAACTAGCCGGTAACAGGGTGGTAACTTGCTGTCTCTTGATACCCCCGTGGAATCAACCAGATACGACATGTGAAAATTCAAAGAGTACAACAGCAACGATAGTAACTTTTTTACGATGTCATCCCCTCCTCCCCTCTTTCCCTTGAGAGTCACAAGAGGTTGGTAAGTATGATAATACCTAACCGCTCGTATCCGAGTGTGCCCGTCTACTAGGGTGCTTAGGCAATCCCTGTTGCAGACGCCTGCCGAGGTATATTTCTGTTTGTTTTCAAAGCCCACAGAGCCCACCTTTTGTTTTATACTGCAACTAGGCTGAGCGGTCTTCAGTTTCTGGGAGACAGTGCATTATTTGCCGAGATCAACAGTCTGAACAAGGTCAAACCCTCGGTCACGATGACTTGTGAATTCGTGCTAGCACAACCATCGACAGCTCCCAAATAGATCCGTCTGACCAATTCCATTCACAAGGCTTGGGTCAACCTGTGGTATGGTTTTCAGGCACTATCCAAAGGATCGTCTCCACCAAATCGATAACATCAAAAAAAAGTCCTGACAAATCGACCATGGTGAGATTCGAACCCGTGCCACATGGTCGGAAAGAAAGTGTTCTTACCACACGATTAGTATGATAATAGATAAAGACGTCTACAAAAATAGTTTTTTTTTAATCCGGCATTGTTATAATAATACTCTATTGATATAATCCGGCATTGTTATAATAATACTCTAATTGTTATTTAAGTGACTGATCGTGTTTGAGTAGACGTCCTGTTTTTTTTTCAAAAACAGAAACTAAATTATAAAATTAAATTAAAATACCAAGTTCTGTTTCATCCTCAAGCGATTTTTGGTATGACTTATTTAGAAATTTACTGAATTTATAAGCACATATAATTTTGATATTATTAGTTGTTAAGTTTATGGGAAATTCAATCATTTTGATAAAGGGTGGAAGGGTTTTCAATTTCATAGACAACTTATATATCAAAATATATGTAATTTTCAAAATCAGCTTGAGTTACGGTAGGGTAGGGGTGTTCAGCAAATGATGATATCCGTTTTTCTCATGTCGTCTGGGTTTTTTCCAATGACAAAAAGTTTTTGGGCATTTTTATTTGGCCATTTAATCTATATTTATACACAAAGATTTTTTTTTCAAAAGGGTCGTTTGAATATGAGTAAGTCTTATTTCTAATATTTAAAACCTACAATTTTAAAGTAGTATTCTTATTTCTCATAACTAATAGACTATACGTTTTTTTAACAAATACATATATTAGAATTACTTTCTTATTTAAAAATTATTATTCAAAGATCATGTATAAATATGTAGGTTTCATTTTTCATCTTTTTTTCCAAATTTAATCATTATTTAAGGAAAATCTTTGACAGTGTCTGCAAAAATAGCTATTTAATTTCTTTAAGTAACTTTTTATTTTTCATGTATGCACAAAGGACATGGGTCATGTAATCACCTACAAACTCTAGCTTTTCTTATTAATTTCCATTGTATAGTAGGTGTTTTATTGGTTTCTTTTAAGCGGCAAAATATTTAGATAGGGACTTCTGATTTCGGTATTTACATATTTTAAAAGAACTTTGGTGTTGGTTCCAACGCCTGTTTGAGTTCATGCCTTGTGCATCCAATGTAGTTTTTAACTTTGTCTGGATCCTCAACAGATGAGATTTTGCACTGATACACCAATGATTCAGTGAGACATTTATTATTAAGAGGATAGTTTTGAGGATTTCTACATTTACATAATTTTTTTATCTTCATTTCTTTTTATTATACTATCTATATATGTTTTTATTTTAGTCTAAGTTTTTACTCAAGATATTAGCATTATGTTTCTTAATCATTTCTAAGCTTTCAGTACAACTGTAACTTAATTTTAAGGTATTTTTATTAAAAATTGTACTGAATTTACTGTCTCTAGGAAAATGTTTAATAATTAATGCAAGGAATTTTTGTCCCAATTTATTTTTTACAATTTGGTTGAATGGAGGGGGGTGTATACCAAATGATTTTTCTACTTCTCTTTTTCTAAGGTTTCCACTTTCATTTTTTATATAATCGAGTTTTGGGCATTTGTAGCCACTATTCTTTAGAGTTTTATTATAGAAATTACTATGTTCATAGAATTTTTTTTTATTTATACCATATTTTTAAATTAGTAAATTTATAATGTTTATGCTCAACAGAATTGTATTGAGCACTGTTTTTTAAAAATAAAAATAATTAATAAAAACACCGGATTATAAATCTTACTGTTCTTTCTCATTATATATATATATATATATATATATATATATATATATATATATATATATATATATATATATATATGAAGAAATATAGTCTTAAGGTGTGCTATATTTATGGGATAAAGTGCTTAATATCAGAGATAGAGCGTCTGTAAATATAAAAGTGAACATAGAAGTCAATGTATGCTGTTATTTTTCTCAGCTATTTATACATATACGGGTCAGTGGTGCATTGTGGGTAGTCTATTATGGCGGTTATTTTACCGGAAGTCGTTTATTTATTTATTTGGGTCAAATTATTTGGCTTGTTTTTATTTTATTTTATTTTTTTTTTATTTTATTTTATTTTATTTTATTTTTATTTTATCATTTTGTTTCTTATTTTATTTATTTATTTACTTATTTTTTAATCGGTGTTTTTTTATTAACGTAGTAATAAAAATAGTAATATAAATAAATATATACTACGTTACTTACGTAAATAAATATATATATATATATGGAGGAGAAAATAGTATCACGAATAAAATACAAATTTATTAATAAAACGAGGTAGGGGAAGAAAAAGTGGATAAAAATATAAGCAAAAAGGCTAATCTAAATGGTTCCACATGAGTATAAAATGAAAAAATCTTACACGCATACCTCCTAAAAGACAGAGAGAGCGAACAAAATGCTCTTTCTGTCTACACAGGGAAGGTTGTTGTAACTTAATGTAAACCGCTTCTAATAGACGCAAATGCTGAGCGGACCGAGCTCTGCACAAGACAAGGAACGAATCGTTCCTGTATCCTGCTATACAATCTGGATTATCTAATGTACTAGCCAATAGCCGAGTCATAAACGGACTGCGATTAGAAATACCCTGCTTTATATTCGCAGGAACGTGTTGTCCATCCGGGTTTCAAGTTACTGATTGGTTTGTTCCCCATATATATATATATATATATATATATATATATATATATATATATATATATATATATATATATATATATATACACGTCTTAATCAGTTTGTGACAGGAAGAGATAATTCTGAGGAAGATACAAATCCAGTAGACTACAGAGCCTTATAATCATAATAAGAAGATGGAGATTTGAATTATCCATTTCTATTATAAATTATTTTGTGAACACCAAGGTGTTCAACTCTTCAGACTGAAATCCCCTCCGTAAATTTTACGGAGGGGATTTCGGTCTGAAGAGTAAAACACCTCGGTGTTCACGAAATAAATAATAATCGAAATGGATAATAAAAGTCTCCGTCTTCTTCTTCTTCTTCTTCATATATATATATATATATATATATATATATATATATATATATATATATATATATATATATATATATATATAAACATGCACATTTCAATATTTAAAGTACATGTACTGGAAAAGAGAATTAAAAAAAATTAATCGGATAAAAGATTAAATACCTTACATTTTAAAGTTAAATAGCTTCATGGAAACGGAGACAATTTCAAAATGGCAATTGGAAAATACTAAATTATTAGTTTCCGTGTATTTTTGAGCTTACCAATTTATTTTTGCCTATACAACAACTAAAGAAATAAATTGCAGGTTCTAGTAAGCTGAATCTTCTTATCCTGTCGGCATTCCCATATTTTTTAAAAAACAACCGGAAGAAGAAGTTTGACCTTCCAGCACCAGCGATTGCTGTAAATATGATTCAGGATGTAAAAAAGCCTCAAAACTCGAAAAGCAGCATTTCAGCGGAAATAATTTTATGTCATATATTTTTATTTATTTTTATAAGAAAAAAAGACATTTTTTATATATTGTGAAATTTTTGTCATGGGTATTTTTAGTAGAATCCCTCTGAATATGTGGTATATGTTGGATTGAATGTTGATGAATGACGTCTTGTGGTGAATGAGCAATGGATGAATGGGTCGCAAATCACATTAGCAAGGTGTAGGATAGTCATTGACGACCAGCTTATCACTACTTCCCTCTTTGACCTTGTGCTATATGAAATGTAATATTTAAAAATAAACAGCATTTCCGCGGAGAAGATGATTAGGATCAAGGTGTAGTATCTGTTCCAGCAGCAGATAGCCGGCCCACGGCAGCAGACATCAGCAGCAGCATATGCAGCATCATCCTCAGCCGCAGCTCCAGTTCGCCGTCGGCAGCTGCTTCCGCCAGCTGTCCTCAATATCAGCAATGATATGCGATAAACTCCTTTTCAGAACAACTATTCTCGATGTCTACAAAATTGTCTTTTTTCAGGACAACACTTTTCAACGACTATAAAACTGTCCTTTTCAAGACAACAATACTTGATGGCTACAAAATTGTCCTTTTGAGGACAAGGTTCTCCTCACCCTCTACAAAAATATACCTGGGATTTTTTTTTTACTCAGGTCTTCCGTAATTCAATATCTGTGGGCCAAATATATAAACCGCAAAAAATTTAATGCGATAACATCTGTCGTCTCGACAAACTAACTGGAGACAAATAACGAAGTAAAACTCTCTTCTTCCTCTTTAGTAAGGTTTGTCTTTTTGTTATCCCTCCTAATCCATGTTTTATTTGGTAGGTCACTCGTTGTTCTTCCCTGTTCCGCTTGCCTTCAATCTGTCTTGTGAGTCTCAAACCCCTCTTTCCTCGTTATGCTCCCTAGAAATTTTAATTCAATCTAAGTACAAGTGTCTTTTTTGTTTCCATTTTCTTCAAAACTTCCTCGTTAATCCCATGTTCAGTCCATGGTATTCTCAGCATTTTTCAGTAGAACCTCATTTCTATTGCATCAATTCTTTTTATCATCTTTGTGGAGATTGCCTCGCATTCAGTGCCATATAGAAGGATTTATATTATATAAAAGTTCAGCAATCTTTTCTTTGTTTTCCTGTTTCTTAATACTTTGCTTAACTTTTGGAAAGAGAGTTTCACTATTCCAATGCGTTTTCCCTTTACAGTGTGGCATTACCTGTTCTCCGTTAAAAGACTTCCTAGATATTTAAATTTTTGTAGTTGCTTGGTCTCCAATTCGTAGTTTGCCTCTTGTGATCTTCCTTTTGCTGAAAACCATGCATTCTGTCCTCTTACAATTGATATTCAGTCCTTTCTTCTTGTTTTCCTTCGCGTGAGCGAACAGGCAGTTTCATTTCTGTGTCTGCTATCAGCACTGTGTCATCTGTATATCTTTCGTTATTAAAATTGTGACTCCCCCCACTCAATAAAGAATCTTGTTAAACCTTCTAATTCTCTTGGGATCGTCTCACTGTAAAATTCCATGCTTGTATTAAGGCACATTTCTATTTTGTGTACTTACTGAATTCATTTTCTGTTTGTATGGAGACGATTTGCTCAAAAGACATAATTCTTTCTTACGCATTTTTTTACCAACAATTTGGTATACACCTCTCAACGTAATTTAACTATTTAACTTGTTATTTTCAAGCAGATTCTAGTAAACTTACTTTAATGAGCTAACTTCTGTTGTCTCACCAAACTAGCTAGAAACTAATAATGAACTAAAACTAGTAACAACAGGACTGAAATAGGTTGCTGTCAAATGCTTCACGCCTCTCTTTAATAATGAAAAGCGACCTTAAATGATAGTATTTCATAACAAAGAGACACACACGGAAAAAATATGTGAAAACGAAAGACGCCGGCCCTTAAGAATTCATCCATATTTTTTTTTGTTTAGCTTTTGAATATTTTCTTTACCTTTTTTTCGGACTCCTACTTTAGTTTCGTTTCTTTTTTATGTACGTCTGTGTAAAAGTAAACATCTTGATCAGGGAAGATGTAAACAGAATTCTTTTCTCTAACATATTTGTACTGAATTCAGCGGTTTGTCGTCTGCAAGGGCATTTAAGCATTCCATTTTCGTTGCTCGAACTGAGTGGATAAGCCATCTTTTCTTACTTGGTTCTCTATTTCATTTTTTATTTCCTCTCTGTGTCTTTGCTTCTTTTTTTTTCTTTCTCTCTCTTTATTTTCTTTCTTTCTTATTTTATTTCATCTCTGACCCCTGTTTTCTTTCTCCCCCTTGTCTCCCTCTGTTCTTACTTTGTACCTCTCGTCCTGTATTTCTTTCTTTCTTTCTTTCTTTCTTTCTTTCTTTCTTTCTTTCTTTCTTTCTTTCTTTCTTTGTGTTCCTCGTTTCTTTTTTTCCACTACATCCGTTCTTTCTTTCTTTCTTTCTTTCTTTCTTTCTTTCTTCTAGTCCCTCTTTTTTCATTTTTCCTCTTTTCTTTCTTTCTACCTCTCGACCCGTTTTCTTTCTTTCTTTCTTTCTTTCTTTCTTTCTTTCTTTCTTTCTTATCGTTGTGTTTCTCGCTTCATTTCTTTCTACTATCTCTGCCCGTGTTCTTTGTTTGTTTGTTTCTTTCTTTGTTTGTTTCAAAAGATTTGGAAGGAAACCTTTGTCAGTAATACAAAATGCGATAACAGTAAATTTGAGGGATCTAATTTCCTGAAAAACTGTTTTAAGAATAAGATTTTATAAATTTCAGCGCACGGTTCGCTCAAAGATAGCCGAATATTTCCTTTATGGAAACGGCTATTCTCCCGATACAATTGCCATTCAATGAAATGCTTTCAGTTCTGGATGCTTAGCTTGCCAAAATTTACAGTAAGAACGAATCTCCTTTCCGTCATAACTTTTCAGCAAC
Organism: Acanthosepion lycidas; assembly: GCA_963932145.1. Classification (NCBI taxonomy): domain Eukaryota; kingdom Metazoa; phylum Mollusca; class Cephalopoda; order Sepiida; family Sepiidae; genus Acanthosepion; species Acanthosepion lycidas. Next base: position 28,344,819 of record OZ010606.1, on the reverse strand, counting down.
TTATCCATTTTTATTTTTATTAGGAAGGTCGCTCCGAAAGTAATGTATTTTACTTTATTATGTTGGCCCACACCATAACAGGACGAGTTTCGTGAGATGACAATCGTAGTTGAACTTTCCTACTCATGACCCATATTTTTTTTGTTTTGTTAAGGAGATGGCTGAGGCGGCAATTTGACAAAAAATCGCGTGTGACATGAAAATGGATATAAAGCAAAAGTGTATAATCGATTTCCTCCACACGGAAAAATAAAATCACGCGTTGGCATTCATCGTCGCTTGCTGAACACTTCTGGAGAACAATCAGTGGATATGAGCACAGATAGAATGTGGGTAATGTATTTCAGCAATGGCGACATCGATATATGCGACAAGCCATCATGCAACTGTCGCTTCTTATTTTGAGAGGAGCTGGAATTCATTTTAGAAGGAACTGGTATGTTACTTCCTATGAACTACTAAGTTATGGACTAATTAAAACTATATAATTTCGTTTATGAATCTATTTGTCTAATCAGAGATTGCATCTCTGTAAATATTAAACAAAATATGTTTTATATAGGTTACACAACAACCACTCTTTCACGCAGACTCACATGTCTTTTATCTGAACAAAGTTATATTGGACAACGCATTTACAAGCACCGTAATAACTATAATAATATTCGACAGCTCTTCTCTAACAATAATAAAATACTCCATAAATACAATTATAAATATAAGAAAGAAGATAAAGGAAACACTTTATGTTCAACAAAAGCAACCATCCATTAATTAAAATAACCGACGTTTAATTTTCCGTATTATTGACTCTGAGAGAATTAGAAGTCCTACCAGGATCGGCCACAATCTTAACAGCATAAGATATGCATATGACGCAGTGTTGAAAGTAGGCACAGAAAGGAAACTATAACTCCTACAGAATGTAGCAAAGGAAAGCAAGAAGAAAGGACTAACCATCAATTTAAAGAAGACAGAATACATGGTTGCCAGAAAGAGAAACAGACCAAGATGCAAGCTACGAATTGGAGATACAATAATCAAGCAAGTACATAACTTTTAATAACTGGGAAGTGTCTTAACAGAGGGCGGAAATTGCGACATTGAAATCCAAAAGCGGATTGGGATAGCGAAAGATGCATTCCGAAAACCAAGCAAAGTATTAAGAAACGGAAAAATTTCGTTCAGAACTAAGAAAAAAGTATTGAATCATTACTCAAAAGAGGGCTTGGAAAATGTGATACTCACATTACTGATTAAAACAACACATAATATACCTAGCGAGCTTGAGTAAATGAATGGCTGAACAAAGTTTAGGAAAGATGACAAAAAAAAAGTTATTAGGAGCTACAAAGCACAGGTAATTGGGGAGAGCCATGATCGCCAATCGCCTGCGTCCTGAAGGACACGGCGTATAGAAGAAGAAGAAGAAGAAGAAGAAGAAGAAGAAGAAGAAGAAGAAGAAGAAGATAACCACGATTGTTGAGCCCACTCTACCAAGCTATTTAACTTATAGCTTTGTGTGTGTGTGTTGTGGAGTTATTTCGCAGTGGAGGATTGTATTTGTATTGGGTCGGTCCTAAAATAGATTCGACGTACAAAACATTAGGAACTTGGTATTACGCAGAGTAATCTGGTCGTGGTCGCAGATACTTTCATATTCGACTAACTGTCGTCCGACATCGACTCACTGTCTGACTCCCCGACTCCCTCGTTACTCTTACTACTCCTACTTATTATAGGTGGGAGAGTCTATTAACTATAGAATAGTTCCACCATAACAGTGTGGTGGTGGTGGTAATGGGGAGATGAATTCTTACTTTTTCCAAAGGCAATAGTGTGAAAGAGAATGCGATGAACTCAATCGGAATAATATAATAATAAAAATTGCAAATGAAATAAAAATCGAATTTTTTTAGAATTTAAGAAACCCCAATTTTTCCTTTTGTTTTATAGTAATGGGCCAAAATTAAGATACACATTAGCAGCCATAATTGCTTGAACAGGCACAAGATCAGAGCTAGGTTTCCTATTTCTTTCAGATTAGGCTTGCCAGCTGTCAAGCAATAGTTTTTATGGGACAGGAATTTTGTCCAACATTTTGAGAATCGACGATTCTTTTTTTTTAAATTACGCGTAAATTTTACTTTTTTTTTTTCTTAAGGTGTATTTAATAATAACTCTATAATGAATTTAAATATAGGTGTATTTAATAATAACACTAAAATGTATTTAAAAATAGATTTATATAATAATAACTCTATAATATATTTAAATATGGATGTATTTAATAATAACACTATAATGTATTTAAATATGAATGTATTTAATAATAATTCTGCAGTATCGTATGCAAATGAGATAGACAAGCATAAATAGAGAACAACTGGTGAACAACTGGTGAAGGGCATTACTTAGCGAACCTGTTTGCTAAACGCAACGCAGAGAACTGTGCTACGGCTGCTACTACACAGTGAGATATACGAAACATAACAAACCTTATAATATATTTAAATATAGATGTATTTAATAATAAATCTATAATGTATTTAATAATCTATAATTTATTTAAATATAGATATATTTTATAAATTTATAATGTATTTAAAAATAGATGTATTTAATAATAACTGTATAATTCATTTAAATATAGATGTATTTAATAAATTTATAATGTATTTAAAAATAGATGTATTTAATAATAACTGTATAATTCATTTAAATATAGATGTATTTAATAAATTTATAATGTATTTAAAAATAGATGTATTTAATAATAACTCTATAATGCATTTAAATATAGATGTATTTTATAATAACTCTACAATGTATCTAAATATAGACGTATAATAATAAAATCTGTAATAACGTTTGGAGTAAAAGAAATGTCGGATTAAAATAATTAGAAATTGCTTTGTTTACATTTCATATACGAAACTAAACAGAAAAAATAAGAAAAAATATATTGGCGAGGAAATGTGCTTTCTTTAAAAAGGGAAAATTGATCCTTCGCCTAATTTGACGGTCTTCATGGCCGAGCGGTAAAGCACACCGGATCAAATGGTGGTTCCTCCTACAAAGTTGGTTCGATTCCAGCCTGTTAGCACAGTTTCTTTATTTTTGAATACGCAGGCCAATAGACGTAATACGCATTATCTAAAAGTAAAACTAACAATGTTAAGTCTATTTCAAATAAATTTAAATGTTGCTGTTGAAGATATAGAACATAACTACAATTTGTATTTAGTCGAAACTTTCCTCGCGCATGAGTCATCTTCAGGGGCTTAAAAAAGTAACGGAATCGAAAGAAAAATATATGTATTTTAAGCTGCGCATTGTTTTAAGTGTTGTTATAATTTGTTTGGAAGTTAAATCCAATTACCGTATTTGACGGCATATTAGACGCACTTTTTTTTTTCTTTTTTTTTTTTTTACTAAAAATATCTTTTAAAATTCCCCTGCGTTTTATATGCCATATGTACTTTTAAAATTCGCGATAGCCAAAATTAGCTACCTGGAAGCTCCTATTAGCTTAGACTTAAACATGAAAGAGCAATGGAACACGTAGATGTCAATGCCTGATCACGACCTTACACTTACAGGAAGAATAAAAAGACCCAGCATTGCACAAGTCTGCGAATGGGTGAAGCAAGCTTGGGATAATATTAGACCAGAAATTGTGAAATCTTTTTAAAAGTCTGGCATTAGCAATGCCCTCAATGGAAAGTAAAGATGACTCATTATTTAACAGCAATGATGGTAGTATTGAAAATGAGTATCAGTGTTTTGATAATGAAGACGACGAATTTTATGGATTTGAAGATGAATAAAATTTTAATGGTAATTGTACTATTTTGCTCATTTGTAATAATTGCTTGATTTTTATTTTGTTTTCTTACCTTTGGAGAAATAAAGTTTTTATAGGCTCATGTTCTATATTTTTTCTAATATTTTTCGTTTAATTGTAACCATAGCTTGTTTAACCAAAATAATACCTCATAAATACAGCCTAGGTTGTACCATTTACTAATAATTTTACTAATTTTACTAATTACTAATTTTTCTTGATTTCCCTGCTGAAATAGGAGTGCGTCTTATGCACCCGTGCGTCTTATATGCCGCCAAATGCGATATGTAGAACGCCATAAGTCACGACAGCAAAGTTTAACACGTCTATGTGTACCTTCTTCTATGTTCCATGTCCCTTCAAGACGTTAGCGATCATGGGTCTCCACAATTACCCGTTCTTTGTAGCTTTTAATAAATGTTCTCTTTTTGTTATCTCTCCTAAACCTTGTTCTGCTAACCATTTACTCAAGCTCGTTCTGTTTCTATGTTCCATGTCCCTTCAGGACTATAGCGATCATGGCTCTCCACAATTTCCAGACCTTTATAGCTCTTAAAACAATTTGTTTTTTTGTTATCTCTCCTAAACCTTGTTCCGCTATCCATTTCTTCAAGCTCGTTCTTCTTCTGCTTTTACGTTCCATGTCCCTTCAGGACGTTAGCGATCATGGCTCTCCACAATTTCCAGACCTTTGTAGCTCTTAATAATTTTTATCCTTTTGTTATCGCACTTAAATCTTGTTCTGCTATCCATTTATTCAAGCTCTCTAAGTATGTTATGTGTTTTTTTTTTACATCTCTCTCTCTTGCCTTCAATCTATTTTGTGAGTATCATATTTTCCGAGCCCTCTTTTCTCATTATGTGGCCTAGAAATTTCAACTGTTTCTTCTTGATGTTAAATGTAAGTGTCTTTTTTGTTTCCATTTTCTTTAAAACTTCCTCGTTGCTCACGTGTTCGGTCCATGGTATTCCCATCATCTTCCTGTCGAATCATATTTCAGTTGATTCAGGTCACTTCTTCATCTGAGAGGAGATTGTCCAGCATTCACTGCGATATTGGAGAACTGATATTTCGAAACAGTTCAGCACTCTTTTATTGCTTGGCTTTTGAAAAGCACCTTTTACTATCTCAATTACTGACATGATATAATGGATCTGCATTTGATAGTTGTGAAGTCAGTCTTCTGATGGCTCTTTGCTCCACTCTCTGGCACGACACTGAATGCAAAATCTATGTTGGTATCTCTTACGGGGAACCCAGTACATATTGGGAACACCACAGATCAAATCCTTTTAGATCAAAGGCTCCTTATTGAGACTGATATTCAATTAAGTCCATTACGTAATTACTGGCATGTGCGTTCACCAAATTAATTATCTATAACAAAGACTTAGTATTGAATCACGTTTACGTGACCAAAAGAGTTTGCGAGGTCAAAATAGCAGTTAAACTATAATTCTATAAAAGGTGGATTCATTATACTCTCAAAGAACTAAATAAGGAATTATTTTTATGAAGCGTATTTGTCTAGGCAACCAGTTTTGTGTAAATTCGTCTAATGGTTGCTAGAATTCATTTTAAAACTTTCGTCACTATGACAGAAACATATGGACATTACTGTTTTGTGAACCTCTTTATTTAAACCTCAATAATAATGTGAGATACAAAGTAAACAAAATAGATAGATAAATAGATGGATAGATCTTCTTCTTCTTCTTCTTCTTCTTCTTCTTCTTCTTCTTCTTCTTCTTCTTCTATGTGTTTTGTTCTTTCGATCATGGCTCTTCACACTTCCCATCTTTTTTAGCTCTAAGCAATATTTATCGACTATCACACACAGTTCTTATTTTACGAGCTATTTACACAAATTCGTTCGGTACGTTACTCGTTGTTTACATCCGTCCATTCAGTAGGTGGGAGTTTATATCTCTCCACTACTTCCTATTCTTCGTAGTTCTGAATAATCTTTGTCTTCGTATTACCCCTTTCTGTTTAAACTCTGATCTATTGGCACAAACTCGTTAGGTAGTCGGCTAGATGTAACCGCAAGTTCTAAGAGTTTCCTCCTATCTCACTTCTCGCTTGTAGAACTCTCTTCCGGCGTCATGCTTTCCAGCCAACTTTAATCTTCAAAAATTTAAATACAATGTCAATCGCTGTCTACTGTCTTCCTGATCACTCTTCTTTTCTTCCCACTCGTTAGTAATGTATTTGTTTTCTAATTTTTCCTCATCTGCTGTGTCTTAGTGACTTTACTGCCTTGCTTGGGGTGAGCTCGATAGTAAAAAAAGAAGAACGTAGGTTACTTGTTGTTAGCAGAGAAAACTGGGATTTTTGTTTTGTGCAACAACCAAATTAGGAGAAGGAAAAATTTGCATTCAAAACCTCGTAAATGATAGAGCGGTCTGATCTCTTTAGCCTTGATATATCAACCAGTCTAGTGGAAAGAAAACTGGATTCAAAACCAGCCTGAAAAAAAAGCTGAGCTCCGTAAGGCTATTTTCTTCTTGATACACACATAGCTATCGCATGCAGCGCAACAGCAACAACTAAATGGAGTTATGAGGCTCTTGATCGAGTTATTTTAAAGTAAGGCTTCTTAAGGACGTTATTCTTATCGATATTATTTAAAGAAGAAACAAATTATCATTATCGCTGTTAGGATGAAAACGAAAAACAAACTTCCAGTGACCTTTTTTACCAAAATATATTCGTAGCTTAAGAATAATGACAACAAGGCTATCTATCTATCTATCTATCTATCTATCTATCTATCTATCTGAGTCTGTTTATATCTATCTATCCCAGTCTGTTCATTATCTATCTATCTATCTATCTATCTATCTATCTATCTATCTATCTCAGTCTGTTTATATCTATCTATCCCAGTCTGTTCATTATCTATCTATCTATCTATCTATCTATCTATCTATCTATCTATCTATCTATCTTGGACCGGCAAAATAGACTATTCGTTTAGAATAATATAATTCGGTCTGATGTCATAGTTATGTCTTTTTAGTTTGTATCATTTTCGCTTTCATAGTTAAGTCACGTATACTTGTAAAACGAGACTTTGACCACTCCTCGGTCAATAAAAAACAAAAAACAAAAAAAAACAAAAAAACAAAAAACAAAAAAACAAAAAACAAAAAACAAAAAAAAAACAAAAAATTGAAATAAGGCACGTCGGATGAGTCTCTGTATAGAATCCATGTTTTGTCCATGTATGCTAGTGTTAAGGTTCACTGTATAAACAAAAACGGCTCCTATGAAAAAATGCAAAATATGCCCAAGAAAAAAAAATGGACTCTTGTTGATAACACTGTTTTTATTATGTTTTATTATTCGTTACTCGAGTTAATGTTATTGCCCTTGTTTTGAGGTTAGACAAATTTGTAAAAGATTATCAGAACGGTCTGCAGGTAAATCGTTTTCACTTTTGTTGAATGTGACTTATCATAAAGATCATAGTGGTCCCTAAAAAAGAACAAAGTACAAAGACGTTTTCTTCAGGTGCGGTGCGAAATGAAATAAAAACGCATTCCATTATAACTTAAAAAGCAACAACAGGTTTACGATTCAAACACGATGCATGTCTCCTGTCGGTCAAAAGTCACAATAGAGAGAACAGCTGTTTTTGTTGACACTGATAAATGACTTTGGAGATAGGATACCGTTTAAATCTGCCCTCCAGTTTTGACGTGTCAGTGACTAATCTGTGGTGAAGATGTTTAGTGATGGGGACGACGCAGGGAGAGTTGGATTCATGACTTTGGCAAGAACAGGAACTGAGCAGTTATAAAGGGTGTTCCAATAACTTAGAACGATTTTAAATGTGAATTAAATTTAAGCGTCTAATAATTTTTTTCTTTTTCTTTCAGATTTGGCAGACATTTGAGTGATATTATTTTTCACACATAATTGCCATGACTTAAATAACATGATCCAATAGAAAAATAAATTGTCACTAACAGCACTGATTTATTTACTGCTGACTTTGATCCCTCTTAATGAAACACACTTATATATAATCCGTCTGAGTTAACAATAATTTGAACTCGGTTCGCAGATTATGTCACACTGTTATCTCTCTCTTTCTCTCGCCTACACTTTCTCTCTCTTGATCTATCTATCTATCTATCTATCTATCTATCTATCTATCTATCTATCTATCTATCTATCTATCTATCAAATAACAGATTATGCTTCACCAAAGGGAAAAGCGAATTTCTAGAAGATATATTTTTTTAAGGCAGATAGCCTTTGAAATGACTGTGATTAATATCATAGGGTAAAGCATTGATAATAATAATAATAATAATAATAATAATAATAATAATAATAATAAACAAAATGTGCTTTCTTATTGAAATGGCAATCCCTACAGATTGTAATGAATCTTTGAAGATCTTCAAAAGAACTATCAAAATACAAGGAACTTGAAGTGGAAATCTAAAAAAAAATGTTGCACACGAAGACATCATTAATTCCAGTTGTAGTTGGAGCACTCGGATTGATTGGAAAAGGTTCTGATAGACTCATTGAAGGGATTCCTCTCAGCCCGTGTCTTAATAAAATGCAACAAAATTATACTCGCATTATGAAGAGTTTTTTCTATGTAAAATGTACGTGATGCTATTTCTTTTTACGAAAAGGTCAGTGCAAAGCTATTTCTGACCTTTTTTCTCTAGTTGGGATCCAGAAGGAAATGTGTCTACAACAGAAATCCAAGGAAATAATAATAATAATAATAATAATAATAATAATAATAATAATAATAATAATGAGATCAACAACTAGAAAAACCTGTGAAAATTTCACGTTTTTCCTATTTAAATTTTCTGATTAATCTTAATTCTTAAGTTAATGATGGAAGAAGCTCATGGCGAGTTCTACGACAATAAAATACTTTATTTTATTGTCTTGTTAAATATTTGAGCAAAACAACTTTAAAAACAAACGGAACGATCTATTATTTATCTGAGGCAGTGTCAGAGACATAATGCACGAGCTAGCATACTAAACAACGAAGGAACAAATAGAATAATAATATGATGATATGCTGGAATAAAAGTTATGCAACGGATAGAAGTTACATTATTAGTGAAGATCTTAGGAACTTCAGCATACATTTTTTTTTAATAATACGCGGGTCTCCGACTCTACTACACCTCAATTTTGATAAGGCAGACTTCATATAAAATACAAATTTAATTCTAAACTGATTATCTACAATAATGGATCATATGAAATATAGGTGAACACTTTAACCAGAACAATTGAAAATAAATAGAATGTATCTAAATACAAATTAGAAACCTGTCATAATAGATCAATCCATCTTAAAAAAATCAACATTGTTTTGCGGCAATTTTTAACATTAATGTTATGAATAATCACGAGTGGTCTTCCCTTGTTTTGTTACTCTCCTCTTTGAGTGAACTATTTCTGTTTACTGGGACTATAAAAGGACACTATACGTAAACCTTGTATTCTCAATTGACTAAAGCTTTCATAAAGCATACACCTGCGTACTTTTGGCATTACAATCAACTTGAGATTGTTCTTGGTAAAATGTTGAATAGTTTTAACACATTCAACATTATGGACAAAAAATAGTGATTTTTATATAGTGTTTTCTTTTGAGACTTAGCATGAGCAAAACAAATTCATGGATTTGCACAAAAAAAAAAAGACCTTGACGCCATGTCAAAATCCGCAAAAAATTGTCAACCATTAGTAGTCAGATGTGCTTAGTTTAATTTGTAATGTATATAAATGTAAGTAGAAAGAAGCAAATGTTGATAAGATAGCGAGGGTCACAAAGCACTACCCGGAGCCCCCAATCAGGCTTGGTTTGTTTTGTTTTACGGCATATCAACCCCACAGCAATCTATGACACAGCTCTTCCCGAATCTATGATACAGAGTTCTCCACGCTACTACATCTCAAGTTTCATAGTATTCATGTAAAATACAAATTATAAACCTAATTATCTTCTCAAGTAGATCATATGTAATATAGGTTAACAATTCAACTAGAAAAATTGAAAATAAATACAATTTACCTAAATACAAATTAGAGACATATCATAATAGATGATTCCATCTTAAATAAATCAACAATGTTTTAAGGCAATTTTTAATATCAACTTGAGAGTTTTCTTGTTAAAACGTTGAATAATTTTAGAACATTATATATGATTGATAACTGCGTACTACAGACCAGGGTTGGTGCAAGTATCTCATGGGTCCCCATCGAATCGATGATACAGGGCTTCCACTATTACATCTCAGTTTTCATAAGATAATATTCATATAAAAATACTTACAATGATGAACAGATATTCCATATCGATGGTAGCCTGATGATGACCAGAGCATACCTTGTTGAAATATTGTCTATAATAACATCTGTATCAACAAAGCCATTGTAAGGTCCCCTGGCCCACCCAATCTTTAATAAGAACACCCGCCAACTCTACTATATCTCAATTTTCATAAGGTAATATTCATATTAAATACAAATTTTATTGTAACCTGTGTAATAATGGATAATATGCAATATAAGAGAACAATTCAACTAAAAAAATTGAAAATAAATACAATCTATCTAAATATAAATTAGAGACATGTCATAATAGATCATTCCATCTTAAATAAATCAACAATGTTTTGCAGCAATTTTTAACATCAGCTTGAGATTTTTCTTATTAAAAAGTTGAATAGTGAAGTACCTCATTTCAGAAATATAGACAGGTGTATATATGTGCTTGTGTGTATGTAACTGTATGTGCTAAGTATAAATGTGTAGGTATCTATGTGTATTATACGGGCCCTGCCATTCTATTACACCTCAGTTTTCATAAGGGAATATTCATATAAAATACTCAATTTATTGTAAGCCAAAAAAAATCAGATGTTTTGAAAAAGGTTTCTTGGTTGGATTGAGAATTTTTAAACAACACACACACACTCACACACACACACACATATATATATATATATATATATATATATATATATATATGGTTAGTACATGCCTACACCAAAATATTTGATACTCACTCTGCAATCTACTACATATCAATTTTCATAAGGTAGAATTCATATAAAATATAAATTTTATTCTAGCCTAATTATATACAATAATGGATCATATGTAATATACGTGAACAATTCAACTAGAAAAATTGAAAATAAATACAATGTATTAGGTTGGTGCAAAAATAATGACGTAATAATGTCGTTTTTTGACGTTAAAAAATAAGTCAAAAAACGACATTATTACTTCATTATTTTTGCACCAACCTAATATCTAAATACAAATTAGAGACATGTCATAATAGATCATTCCATCTTAAATAAATCTACAATGTTTTGTGGCAATTTTTAACATCAACTTGAGATTTTTTCTTGTTAAAGCGTTGAATAATTTTAACACCTTCAACATTATGGATAAAATGATTTTTTTATAACGTTTTTGCGAGACTTAGGATTAGCAAAACAAATTTACTTATATGGACGAAAAAAGAAAAAAGAAAAAAAAAAGCAAAAAAACAGCCCAGAATAGTTTATTAACATTTTTTTTTTTTTGCTGGGAGGGTGGAGGTTGTTCTTTAAATGTGCAATCGAAGTCGTGCTTTCCACTTGGGTTGCAACATTGAAAAATAAAGGTGAAGGCAGTGTAGAACTTTCAGAGGGAAATTAACAGGAAATAACTGATATCTGACATCCATTAAACATAGCACGTGAAACTAGAACAGTCTACCCGAGTGAGCAAAATAAAGGGTTCAGTTCGACATTCCAACCACCTGAAGAAGGCCGGAGCGTACAACGGCCGAAACGTTGTAATAAATATGGTGACAAAGATGAGGACAATAGTCCGAATAATGTAAATAACACCTCATCTCAGAAATATCGACAGATACTAAAAGTGATTATATTCTTGATTAATAATATCGAAATAAATTTAAGAGTCTGTCTATATTTCTGAGATGAGACATTATGTACATTATCCGGACTATTGTCTTCATCTTTGTCGCCATATTTGCCACAACGCTTTGTAGGTGGTTGGAATGTCGAACTTTATTTCGCTCACTGGGGTAAACTGTTCTAGTTCCACGTGCCATGTTTTAAGTCAGTTATCAGTTATTTCCTGCTAATTTCCCTCTGAGAGTTTTCCACTGCCTTAACCGGGTATTGAACTCACACTCTTTGGGTCCTGTCACTGGATCTGGCCAACGCCTTTATCCACTATGCCACGTGTCCTTATAGCTTTACACCCTTTCTAATAAAACGTAATTACTTTTTGAACACCCTCATGCAAACGTTGATAAGACAGCGAGTATAGCATTTTAAAATATTGTATTTTTATTGAAATATTTTTCTTTTCTCTTTTTCTGGATTTATTTTATTTTAAATTTACTTTAAACCCTCTCTTAATACTCATTTGTTCCGCTTGTCAATTCAATAACTCTGAGTTTTCTCGAAATAGAATTTGATGACAGGCTGCTTATGCTAATTTTTTTTCCTTTTTTTTTTTTACCCCCGGCCAGACAAACACAATAATATCACGTTTGCTGAAACAGTTATTTTTTGTTCTCTCTTTTTTTTTTTTATTATTCATACGCAACTATTATCTTGCTTCGACTGGCCTTTCTTTCACACTAGAGTGTCACAAACTCGACAAAGGCGAGTTCAGTTTTCATTGTTTTAACATATTACCACGAATTGAAAACAAACTCACGAACATGATTTACATACGAACTTTGTTACCGCGTTTCATTACTTACAAAACAAATACCAGGATGTCCAGAAAGTAATTATGCTTTACTAGAAAATATATATAAAAATATAAATTAAATTTATTTCGACATTATTAATCAAGAATATAATTACTTTTATTTTGAATGATTGTAACCCAAGAGGAAAGAACTTCTTCGATTACATGTTTAAAGGAATCTGTTTTTTTTCCACGGAAAAAATTTAAAAATTTATTTTCAACTATTTTTGCTAAAATTATTCAACGTTTTAACAAGAAAACTCTCAAGTTGATATTAAAAATTACCTTAAAACATTGTTGATTTATTTAAGATGGAATCATCTATTATGACATGTCTCTAATTTGTATTTAGGTAAATTGTATTTATTTTCAATTTTTCTAGTTGAATTGTTAACCTATATTACATATGATCTACTTGAGAAGATAATTAGGTTTATAATTTGTATTTTACATGAATACTATGAAACTTGAGATGTAGTAGAGTGGAGAACTCTGTATCATAGATTCGGGAAGAGCTGTTTCATAGATTGCTGTGGGGTTGATATGTCGTAAAACAAACCAAACCAAGTCTGATTGGGGGCTCCGAGTAGTGCTTTGTGACCGTAGCTATCTTATCAACATTTGCTTCTTTCTACTTACATTTATATACATTACAAATTAAACTAAGCACATCTGACTACTAATGGTTGACAATTTTTTGCGGATTTTGACATGGCGTCTAGGGTCTTTTTTTTTTCTTCAAACCCATGAATTTGTTTTGCTCATGCTATTACGATACATTGTATTTATTTTCAATTTTTCCAGTTAAATTGTTCACCTATATTACATATGATCCATTATTGTACATAATTAAATTACAATAAAATTTGTATCTTATACGAATGCGACTTATGAAAAATTTAGATGTAAGTAGAGTGAATTGGCCCCGTATTCAGACAGAGGTCGTATCATAGATTCTCTGAGTGCCCACAAGACCCTTGCACCATCCAAGCTGCTACTTATGAAAAGTTCTCGAAACAAAATCTGTAGGTTCTAAATCTCGTGAATATCGAAGATGTGTAAGAACCTCCCATCTTAACGATCTTATTTTTCATTGGGTCTGTTTGTAATGCTGGAGAATGATAACTTTTTGTTTACCAAAACCTTTGTTATAATGCTTCAACTTAATCAACTTACTGAGAAGAAAACTGTCAGTCCTTCTATGTTCTATTAGATCTTACTATGATACTATATATCCCAACCTAAGTTAGATATCTACCACTACCTCTAATAAGATTCCAATTAGACTATTTGTAACTGACTACTCCAGCTCCTTTTACGAGAAAGGATATAAAAAACGGCGCAGGATTTGCTTCTCAGACCAACGCTCTCTTTACTTTACATAAATGATTTGGCTAAGAGTATACTCCAATCATTTGTGAATATCTCTGCTGATGATTCAACGGTATATGGGTGCACCTCCAAAACTCTAGATGACCAGAAGATAGCAGCTGATCTCTCCTCTGATCGATCTCTTACAGCTCAATGGTGGAATAACTGGCTGGTTATATTCACTGCTTCAAAAAACTAAACTAGTTACATTTCATCATTGCCAATTAGACCCTGAACTAGCACAATGAATGAATGTTCCCTTAGGGAGCACCCCCCTGCCTTGAGTGTCCATTGGGCCTTAAATTCCACTAAGGCCTTGATTGGATCTCGTACATATGAAACACCACTATAGATGCAGGAAAAAGGGTTGGTTCCTTGTACCACTCCAGTAAGTATCTGACTCGTTGTGCTATAATCTATCCAAAATCATCTCTGTGTCATTGTGGGTGACAAATTATTTTCCCCACTACAATCCCCTCTTTCACAAACAAAATGTTCTCTCGCTGCTCTATTGCTACTCCAAAGGAAAATGCTCAGACAAACTATATTCTTTAGTTCCACCAGTTCTAATCTTCATGGCTAAGACCTATCATGCTACGTATATTGTAGCGATTCCCTCCTTGCATGTTGGACTATTCCGTTTGCAAACAACCATGCATTCAGTCTTCTTGCAATCGATGTTTAGTCCTTTCTTCTCGCTTTCTTTCCCTACTGTAGGAATTCTTGTAGTTTCCATTCCGTGTCTACTATCAAGACCGTGTCACCCGCATATCTTATGTTGTCAAGATTGTCGCCGCCATTAATAAAAAGCAAGTTTGCAGTACAGTTGAACATAAAAGAACAGATCATAATGCAAACTTTCACCAGTTATTTTTGATTGCCTCTTTCTTATGATATTTCCAGGTAGCCTCAATTTTATGTTTCCCATGTCAGTGTTTTACCATTACACGTATTTACATTCAGTAACATATCCATCTTCTTCATACTCTAATCATTTCTGATTATCTAAGCTAATGATACAATCGTATATGGGCGCACCTCCAAACTTCCTGTTGACCAGAGATTGGCAGCTGATCTTTCCTCTGATCAAGCTCTTACATCTCAATCGTGGAATAACTGGCTGGTTACACCCACTGCCTCGAAAACTAAACTAGTTATATTACAACATCACGGATAGGCCCCTGAACCATCACCAGTCACGACGAATGGATGTTTCCTCAGGGTAGCCCCATGCCTTTTACACTATTGCTTTGTCGTATAAAATCTTTTTAAAGAATCGTAGTGACAGACTGGCCAGGGTGACAGCTTGCCCGATGCAGTGAGTCTCTTTTTTTAGTCCTTCCTAACGGATAGGTCCCCGACGGTAGTTGTTAACGACCAGTCCTTTGGGACCCTAGTAATCAACGTAAGAGTCCCACCAGGGGTCAGTTCTCTGGCCAACCCAGTTTTACTTTACAGAAATTATCTGCGCAAGAGTATACCCCGACCATTTGCTGACGATACATTGGTATACGGATGCACCTCCAAGCTTCGTGATGACCAGGGATTGGCAGCTAGCCAATGCGCTTATTGGGCGTTAAACTCAATCCAAGCCCCAAGTGGAACTCGTACATACGATTCATCACAAAAGATTCCGGAAAAAAGTTCGGTTGTTTGTACCACGGGATTAAGTGCCTGATTCCTCTCGCTGCTAACTTCTACTTTCATAAGAGTCAGGTCAGGTCGAAAATGGAGTACTGCTGCGATATATGAACAGAAGAGTTAGATTCCAAAAGCGACTTTGCGTCCTTTTGGGTGATTAATTATGTTCTGCCTTAAAAAAACCTTTCTCACGGACAAAACGTCATCCTTTCATTTCTCTATCGCTAATTCCATGGAAATCCATCTTCTTCATGATCTAATCATTTCTGAATATCCATGCTGATGATGCAACGGTATATAGATGCACCTCCAAAACTCTAGATGACCAGAGATTGGCAGCTGATCTCTCCTCTGATCTAGCTCTAACAGATCAGTAGAAAAAAAACTGGCTGGTCACATTCAATATCTCGAAAATCAAACTATCATCATCGTCGGTCGGACCCAGAACTACCACCAATCGCGATGTACGGATGTTTCCTCGGGAAGGCTCCGTGCCTTGGGTGCTTACCGGGAATTAAACTCAACCCAGACCTTAAATGGAACTCGTACATACGAGCCATCGCTAAAGAGGCTGGGAAAATGATCGGTTACCTCTACTGTTCCTCCTCGCACTATCCTCTACCTTTAAAATACCAGATCAGGTCGAAAATGGAGTACTGTTGCCATATATGCGCAGGAGCTGCTCAGTTTTCACTTATCAGTTTCGATAGAGACCAAAAGCGTCTCCGTGTCCTTGCGAGCGACAAATTGTTTTCCATCCTACAACCCCTTTCCCCACAGACGAAACGTTGCGAGTCTCTCGCAGCCCTATCGCTATTTCCATAGAAAGTTTTTAGACGGACTACTTTCCTTAGTTCTACCATTTCTTACCTTACAGGTAAGACTCGTTACCATATGTAAAATGAAAATAATCTTTAACTAAACTAAATAAACTTTACTAGCAATAAACCTAGCAACTGATTCAATATAATCACTCCACTTCATGTCAATAGAAAACGTGACCCCGAGAAGGCGCAAAAAGTTGCTCTCTTGGAGTTTAGCATCAGCCATGTTGATGGCAGTCTGAAAAGGTTCTGTATGGTGATAAAATTAAAGCAGTTTTGTTAAAACAAAACTGCTTTAATTTCATCACCATAAGCCGTTCAAATTTAAAACAAATCCTTGCTCCAGTTAGCCACTGATTGGAGGTCCTTTTCGAGAGCAGTTGCTTGCTACTAAGACAGGTTTAAATAGTTGTGTCATCTGCATAAATACATCGGTAAAGTCATTGATGAAGTTCAGAAACAACATAGGTCCATCAATAGAGCTCTGTGGAGCCCTGCATTAATATGAAATGATCTAGAAGCCTGTCTGTTAAACACTACCTTCATTACACGATGTTAGGAACGACAGGATTAAACTACATATTCGCCCAGAAACGTCATAGCGCTTGAGCATATGGTGAAGGCTAACATGCCAAACCCCGTCGAACGCCTTTGAGATATTAAAGCCATAACACAAGCCTCGCAGATCTTATCTAAAACTTGAAAGACAAATTCAATAATAGCCGGAGGAACGGAAGCCATATTTTTTATCCGAATGGAGTCTATGTGAAGTAAGATGCTTAACCATTTAGTATCTCTAGTACATTGCCAAAAAAGGTAAGAGCCTAATAGGGCGATAATTTGAGGTGTCAGAATATTCCTTATAGTTCTTAAAGGCTGGAAAGCAAGAATCGGAAAGACATTGTAAAGTTTGAAGAGAAAAGGAGCCAGTTCAGGAGCACATACTGTCGCAAAATGTATTTTCGTTTTCTTCTATTTAGTTCATATAAAAGACAAGATTACATTTGATACGAATTAATTTGTCACTAACATTTCTGTGAATTACGTTAGTCATCGAATCAAAATAGCGTAAGTAAAACAAAATTTATTTTTATGTAGCTAAATGCAGATGGCTGACGTAAGTATCCCCTCCACCGGCGTCTTCACATCCCGTGAGTGTCGCGCATATTTAGGTTTTCCTTTGCGTCTGCTCGGCTGCAGATGCAATATTTTGAAACAGTGCAAATAGAATCTATTAAATTTGGATAAACAAGAAACCAATCGTCAAAACTCAACGCCCCTGTTTATTAAAATTTTCTTTCTCTTGGCTTTTTCGCTACTTTTATCTTTTAACCATTTTTTTCTTTTTCTTTTATCACTTTGTGGGTAGCGCCATTTTTCTCTTCATCCTCTGTTGTGAATATAAAATCCATCATTGTATTTCCCATGAGGCGTTTTCTTTAATATGGCTGAATTTATTCCGATGGTGTCCCATAATAGTACAGTGTTGAACGAGATACGTTTACAAGCTATTGGTGCGAGTTTAATTCTCACAGGGTGCCCTATATATCGAACTTTGTGTCAGGTGAGGCCAAGAGTAGTAGTTGTCAATGTGTTTTTCTTTCTTCTGCGGTTGTAAGTGGTCTTCGTTATTTAATTAATTACTTTACGATTCTTCTGCTTCTTCTTCTTCATTCGTCGTTTACAGCTTTTGTGACTACTAAAACCTGGAAAAAAGAAACTCAATTAGTTTAGTGGTGATTTAGATATTAAACATTTTGTTTGATGAAGAATTATGGAGTTACGCGATTTGGAAAATTTTGCTGTTAAACCCGGTATATATATATATATATATATATATATATATATATATATATATATATATATATATATATATATATATATATGTATGTATGTATGTATGTATGTATATATATATATATATGTATATATATATATATATATATATATATATGAATGTATGTATGTGTATATATATATATATATATATATATATATATATATATATGAATGTATGTATATATATATATATATATATATATATATATATATATATATAGTATACCTTAAACTATATTTCTTCATATATATATATATATATAAATATATATTTATATAATATAAAAGTGAACATTGAAGTCAGTCTTTGAGTGTTGACTTCAATGTTCACTTTATACTTATATATATATATATATATATATATATATATATATATATAGAGAGAGAGAGAGAGAGAGAGGGGGGCAGACAGACAGACATAGATAGATAGATAGATAGATAGATAGATATGAAAGGCCAAATGTTTCGGGTGACTCTGGATTTAATAATTAGTAAGTTGCATATTGTTGCTCTGATTTGTTTATTTAACGGCACATCAGTTCCTCATGGGTCATTTAATGCCGAAAAGCGGGGCAGATAAAAACAGTGTGTAGCTACCTAAATGGATAAAAGGGAAGGATGCTTAAAGAGAAGGAACGTTATTGAAAGAATACTATAGAAGAAGAAGAAGAAGAAGAAGAAGAAGAAGAAGAAGAAGAAGATGAAGAAGAAGAAGAAGATGAAGAAGAAGATGAAGAAGAAGAAGAAGAAGAAGAAGAAGAAGAAGAAGATGAAGAAGAAGATGATGAAGAAGAAGAAGAAGATGAAGAAGAAGATGAAGAAGAAGAAGAAGAAGAAGAAGATGAAGAAGAAGATGAAGAAGAAGAAGAAGAAGATGAAGAAGAAGAAGAAGAAGAAGAAGAAGATGAAGATGAAGAAGAAGAAGAAGAAGATGAAGAAGAAGAAGAAGATGAAGAAGAAGAAGAAGAAGATGAAGAAGAAGATGAAGAAGAAGAAGAAGAAGATCAAGAAGAAGTTGAAGAAGAAGAAGATGAAGAAGAAGAAGAAGAAGATGATGAAGAAGAAGATCAAGAAGAAGAAGAAGATGAAGAAGAAGATAAAGATGAAGAAGAAGAAGAAGAAGAAGATGAAGAAGAAGAAGAAGATCAAGAAGAAGAAGAAGCTGAAGATGAAGAAGAAGAAGATGAAGAAGATGAAGAAGAAGGTGAAAATGAAGAAGAAGAAGAAGAAGAAGATGAAGAAGAAGAAGATGAAGCAGAAGAAGAAGATGAAGAAGAAGAAGATGAAGATGAAGAAGAAGAAGAAGAAGATGAAGAAGAAGAAGAAGAAGAAGATGAAGAAGAAGAAGAAGAAGGTGAAAATGAAGAAGAAGAAGAAGATGAAGAAGAAGAAGATGAAGCAGAAGAAGAAGATGAAGAAGAAGATGAAGAAGATGAAGAAGAAGAAGAAGAAGATGAAGAAGATGAAGAAGAAGAAGAAGAAGAAGATTGACTTCATTTGTTTGTTCAACAGCTTATCAACACCTTATGGGTCATTTAATGCCGAAATTTAATTTTCTTGGGAGCTTTGAAGTAATTAAATTATGATATATGTTATTCTGCTTTCACAGTTGAATACATGGTAAATGATACTCAGCTTTTGGACATATTTATTAGAGGTGGTGATATATGTTTTACATTGTAGTTTTGTTGAAGTAATATGTTTTTAATACAATTTGTTTTCTTTGAGACATTGTAGTCTATTATATGGATTAATGTCATGAAAGAGTTTTTTTCATATTCGTTGGTTGGTTGATTGATTTTGTGTAACGGCATATCAACACCTCTATGTATATTGTTTGTCGTTTTACTATATTGTTGGACATTTTTTTTGTATAAAAATGTACTGCAAGTATTTTTACTATAAAAATCTATTTTTATACTTTTATGGTGTTTTGTTTTTGTTTGGTGGGCACAATATTTGCCCATAGCTGGCATCCTAACAGGTGTTACCCACCCACTCCGACTCAGGTGGACATAAGCAATTAAGAAGAGGTTTCATGCTCTTAAAACCTCTAATCTCCCGATCAGAGACCTTTAGATATTGGTATACACAATCTTAAAAACGTGAGATATCCAGATGATAGAGAAGGTGTAGGAATTCTGACAGAAGATATTAAAGACAA
>OZ010606.1:28266845-28321845 GCA_963932145.1 Acanthosepion lycidas | reverse complement strand
GAGATTCTGCGTTTATACATATATATATATATACAGGTTGTGTGAAAAATGTATGCACACTAACCTTCAGTAGTCTATTATATCAAGAATGTTTGGGAGATGGGGAATTTTATTTGCAGTAAGATGGAACACCGCCACACTATCAGTGTGATGTAAAATCGTACCTGAATGAAATCTTGCCAAAACGATCGACTAGAAAACGAGGTTCTGTAGAATAGCCACCTTGTTCACCGGATCAGACGTCTTCAAACTTTTCTTTATTTTTTTCCTTGTTGGGATACTTAAAAGATAAAAGTCTACGCTATAAGCAACGAATATGAAAAAAACTCTTTCATGACATTAATCCATATAATAGCCTACAATTGTAGCAAAGAAATCAAACTGTATTAAAAATATAACTTCAACAAAACTACAACGTAAAACAAATATATCACCACCTCTAATAATTATGTTCACACAAAAGCTGAGTATCATTTACCATGTATTCAACTGTGAAAGCAGAATAACATTTATCATAATTTTATTACTTCAAAGCTCCCAAGAAAATTAAATTTCGGCATTAAATGACCCATAAGGAGTTGATATGCCGTTGAACAAACAAATGAAGTCAATCTTCTTCTTCTTCTTCTTCTTCTTCTTCATCATCATCTTCATCTTCTTCTTCTTCTTCTTCTTCTTCTTCTTCTTCTTCTTCTTCTTCTTCATCTTCATCATCTTCTTCTTCTTCTTCATCTTCTTCCTCTTCTTCTTCTTCTTCATCTTCTTCATCTTCTTCTTCTTCTTCATCTTCTTCTTCTTCTTCTTCTTCTTCATCTTCTTCTTCTTCATCTTCTTCTTCATCTTCTTCATCTTCTTCTTCTTCATCTTCTTCTTCTTCTTCATCTTCTTCTTCTTCATCTTCTTCTTCATCTTCTTCTTCTTCATCTTCTTCTTCTTCATCTTCTTCTTCTTCATCTTCTTCATCTTCTTCTTCTTCTTCTTCTTCTTCTTCATCTTCTTCTTCTTCTTCTTCATCTTCTTCTTCTTCTTCTTCTTCTTCTTCATCTTCTTCTTCTTCTTCATCTTCTTCTTCTTCTTCTTCTTCATCTTCTTCTTCTTCATCTTCTTCTTCATCTTCTTCTTCTTCTTCTTCATCTTCTTCTTCTTCATCTTCTTCTTCTTCTTCTTCTTCATCTTCTTCTTCTTGATCTTCTTCTTCATCTTCTTCTTCTTCATCTTCTTCATCTTCTTCTTCTTCATCTTCTTCTTCTTCTTCATCTTCTTCTTCTTCTTCTTCTTCTTCATCTTCTTCTTCTTCATCTTCTTCATCTTCTTCTTCTTCTTCATCTTCTTCTTCTTCATCTTCTTCATCTTCTTCTTCTTCTTCATCTTCTTCTTCTTCTTCTTCTTCTTCTTCTTCTTCTTCTATAGTATTCTTTCAATAACGTTCCTTCTCTTTAAGCATCCTTCCCTTTTATCCATTTAGGTAGCTACACACTGTTTTTATCTGCCCCGCTTTTCGGCATTAAATGACCCATGAGGAGTTGATGTGCCGTTAAATCGCTGAAATTAAAGTTTCCGTAGAGTAAGAATGCAGAAATCTAAAAAGCGACACTTTATTCCTATATATCACTAACATATAAAAAAATTAACTTCTTATAGTTTGATCACCACATCTAACATTTTTATTTTTGTTCTGTTTTAAGCTACTAAATTTCTATCCTTTGCTTTTGTTTTAAATAATTGTAACAGAAATTCAAAGAATTAAATAAACTGTACCAAATTCAATGTTTTTGGTGAGGTACCCTGTAGAACCAACTTTATCTAACTTAAATGATTCACATGGAAACATTATTTCTTATAAATGCATGCTCATGGGATTTTGTCATATAGGAAATCGCGTGACGTCTTATGCAAGATGAACTCTTGAAGGAAAAATTGTTTAACACAACACAGTGAACCAACTTTCATAGCAGCAGGCGTAGCAACTGATTCAATATAAAATAAAATTCTCCATCTCCCAAACATTCTTAACATGTTAGACTACTGCAGGTTAGTGTGCATACATTTTTTAGATACCCTGTATATATATAATGTTGATTGCTGCTTCCGATTCAATTGCAATGTCTAGAACATAACAAACATCAATTCGAAAACACAAGATGACAAAATCTCAAGAAGATTATACCTATCAGAGAAGCAAGTAAGAGGAAGGTAGTTTTCCTGGTGGGAAGTGAGAGAGAAGAAGCTGTTGGAGTAGAAGAGGCGGTTACATTTAACTGTTTCAACAGCGAAAGGGTGGGACCGAGAAGCCATCCTAGTAGCATGCTTATATTCATGCATATGGGGTACCAGTGAAAGTAGCTCGTCAGAGCAGTTGCCATGAAAATATTTGTAGAAAAGACAGAGGGAAGCCACATCACGTCTGTGAGAAAGTGACTGTAGACGAGATGCCAGATCAGGACCTATCACATTGCATATCCGTAGTTATCCAAGTCTTACTAATTAACCCATAGCTATGCGAATTCATACCGTTCTAAAAGGTATTTATACATAAGTGAATTTAACGAACCCAACGGGAATTGGAACTCGGCTCTCCGATTAACAATTCCTAGTCATCATCCATTACACCATCCGAACGTCCAAGCTTATCTCCATACGGTCACCTGTCTAAGTACTGATGTTGCTCAATTTCGGTGATCGTACGGGAAACTTTGCTTGCCACAGCATATTTGTCAGGACACGCCACTGGTCCCTGATGTCTAAATCGTCCCACAAGGAAAGTGCCGAGGGAGGTGTGCTGAAGTGCTGAGGAAATAGAATAATTTTTGCTGCCAATCCTTATGTACGCGTGGGATTTTCCATTTCAAACCCTACTTTATGCTACATTCCGTAAGAGTGGACGCGTGTTTAAATACCTCATTATGTAAAGTTACGTCATTAAAATAACAGTCGTTTATATCATAAATATGTGTCACTGTCTTTTTATTCAGGGCTGATGTAAATATTCATTGGCGATGAGAAAATCTTCTTTATTTGTATGCAATATAATCATTGTGTCACAGTAAAATGTTATATCTTCGCTCTTTTGTCTCAGGCAATGCTGGGAACTTCTGCTAGGATATATGCATATCTGTTTCCAGCGTTTTTAACAAAAGCTTTTATTCATATAAATTCAGTGCGTCATTAAGAGTAATTCATTAATTCAGTTGGAATCTTTGCGCAAACTTACATTTACTTTCAACAGATCTGATGATATTCCAGTCTATTCTTTGTCTTTCTGCTCAAAATATCATTTTCTAGAATTTCACAAACCCTTTCCGACACCTGCTTGAGCTCATTACAGTAATCTCCAGTGATCAAATGCCCGACTCCCACTGCATGTTTCTCTGGTTTAAACATGAAGATTATGCAGCGTCGAACGTTCATTTTTATATTCAGTTATAATTTTTATTCATCATTTTTTTAAAAAATTTCCCAAACATGCTTTCCGAAACATGCTTGCACCTACTGCCTCATTAGAATAAGTTTCAGTGATTCGTTGCCTCACTTCCGCTGCATTTTTCCTTAAGTTAGATATGAAGACTATGCAGCGTCAAATGTTCATTTTATATTTTGTTATAATTCTTAGTTATCATTTTCAAAAATTTCCCAAAGCCTTTCCGACACATGCTTGCACCTACTGCCTCATTGTAATAAATTTCAGTGATTCATTGCCTCGCTTCCGCTACATTTTTCCTTCAGGTAAATATGAAGAGTATGCAGCGTCAAGTGTTTATTTATATATTTAGTTATAATTTTTATTTATCATTTTTTAAAAAAATTCACAAACCCTTCCCGACACAAACTTGCCCCTACTGTCTCATTAGAATAACAATTTCAGTGATTCGTTGACTCACTTCCGCTGCATTTTTCCTTGAGTTAAATATGAAGAGCATGCAGCGTCGAGTGTTCATTTTTATATTTAGTTATAATTTTTGTTTGTTTTCTATGCGGATGAAATGATGTCGTAGTGAAAGTACTTCGAGGGATTACTAATAAATATATTACCAGCTATAAACCCACGTGAAAAACATTATATTGCATCAACAAACATTATTGAGTCCATTCTTGAAGAATCTAACGTATGTTTATCTAAAACAAAAAGGTAGGTACGTTAAAATCTTCTCAAATCAATATCCGAAAAACCACCGGTATGTACTTAAAAACCATCGGTATGTACTTACAAACAACGGTATGTACTTAAAAACCAACGGTATGAACGTAAAAACCTTTAAATTACTTCCCTGGTTTTTTTTTCTTGTCTTTTTTTTTTCATTTCAGGTTGAGAAAAGAAAATCACTGTAAAAATAGTTGCCAGATTTGTACTCATGACCCAAGAGAACGTGCGCACGCAAACATGCTTTTTAAAAACACAATATAAACTCGTCTCTATTATTTGTCATTCTATTCGTTTTCTGAAGATTTTTTTCAACAAAGTATTTTTAATCTTTTTAGTAAAATAGATATTCAGCATACACAGCTACAAGAGATATATACAGACTTACAATAATGATTTTACCAACCTAAAAACTCCATCTCCCTTATCTACACACACAGTATAGACGACATATTCATATTAGAAAATAGCTTAGAAGAAATAAAAACAAAACTGAAAGAAACCTTTGAGAATAACTCTGTCCTACATTTTACTTACGAACAATATTGACAATAAAATTCCTTTCCAACAGCCATAATTTTACCACCTCTCTTTACAAAAAAAAAAAAAAAAAAAAAAACATTTGCAGAAACTTGTGTTTATTTAACTACAAAAGTGAATGGCCTCACAGATACAAAATAGCTGTTATAAAAACATGATTTACCGAGTCAAAGTAACCTTTTCGGACATATTATTATATAAGGAACTAGCAGTAGAGCCCGGCGTTGCCCGGGGATGTAACAGTAAGAGATAGATCAAGTATCGACCATCATAAAGACTGAAAAATAAAATTGACAAAGATTATCGTTTAAGGTTGACGGACACGCATGTCTTAATTAGTTTTTTTTTTTTTTTAGTTTTCATTCGTTATGAGTCTATCGATTGAATAGAATTTTATTATAAACAATTGTCTTGTAAATGGAATTTTTAAAGCATTCTGAATGTAAAAATAAAGAAAAAAGTGTGCAAGACAATAAGAAACACTACCTGCCAAAAAAAAAAAAAAAAGTGTAGTTTTGTTGAAATCGATTGAAAAATGTAGGATCCCATATATAAACGAACAGACACACAAACAAGCAACCTGGGTTTTATAAGTATGATTTAGCAACATTAAACAAATCCTAATCAACAAGAATTTCCCTAAGCACATCATCGAGGAATAAATAAAATTAGCCTTAAAAGAATTTAGAAAAAAATGTACGCTAGACCCCTTTTTGGTGCAAACACAAACAAACACACCATTAACTTACTCTGTCATAACCAAATGCAGTCTAATTATAAACAGGATGAAAAAGCAATCAAAAACGTAATTCACTGGTACATATCGCACAATGCTCCTAACAGACACTTAAGATTTAGAATCTACTATCAAATGTTTAAAACATCTAACTTTATTATTACCAAAGACACTGGGCCCCGTATATAAAAAAAATAATGTTTTCTATGAATTCTCCTGTCCCCACACCTCCAAGCTTATAGCATCCGGTATCTAGGTACTGACAAAACTCGACGTTGCCATATCACGTTGAAACATCAGTTCTCATGCGATCAGCGAAGTTAAGTAACGTCGAGGCTTTACAGGACCTAGATTGGTGACTGCTTGGGAATTACCAGGTGCTGAAACCTTGGATATGCGGGTGGTGCAATGGATAAAGGATCGGAATTGAAAATCGGAGAGCCATGATCGAATTCTAGTTGGATTTATCATATTCACTTACGTGCAAATACCCTATTTTTTTTTTAAAGCTTTTCATACGAAGTAGGGCGGGAGTGCCACTACCACGCAAAGGGTTACAGAGAATGAGAGCAAGAGTAAAAAGGTGTGAAAGAGGAAAGGATGAAGAGAAGGACGACGAATAGATCTGGGGTCTGGAGATGTCGATTGACATTGTATTTGAATAGTTGGTGATTATAGCTATCAGCTATAGCTAAGAGGAAGGGAATTCCACAGATGGGAAGTGTGAGACATGAAGCTATTGGATAGAAGCTACATTTAACTGTTTCGACAGTGAAAGAGTGGGACTGAGATGCCGACCTAGTGGCACGTTTAAATTCATGCATTTTAGGAACTAGCGAAAATAGCTTGTCGTAGCAGTTACCGTGAAAGTATTTGTAGAAAAGACAGAGGGAGGCGACGGCACGTCTGTGAGAGAGCGACTGTAAACGAGATGCCAGATCAGGGCCAATCACATTGCATGTCCGTCTCTGGATTTTGTCGAGGACCTTAAGACGAACAGCGGGGGCACCAGACCATATATGGCAGCAGCATTCCATGCGAGGGCGAATGGTTGATTTATAGATTTGAAGGATGGATTCGGGCGAGAAAAAACTTTCTGGCGCGACATAGAGAGCCAATTTTCCTTGCAGTAGATGAAGCTATCGATTCAATGTAATTGTTCCATCTCAGGTCAGCGGACACTCTGAGACCAATCAGTGGCAAAGAGGTGCTCTCGTGGAGTTGAGCAACAAACATTCTAATGGAAGGCAAGGAAGGTTGTCTGTGGTTGGGAAAGGCATGAACCCATCCCTTCTCCTCACTCCCAGTTATGGGTTAATTAGTAGGACCTGTATCAGTAAATTATTATTATCTTAAAAAATATTTACAACTTGTAAATAGTTCTTGGTTTTAAATAACCTGTAAAAGTTGATAAACCGTAAATAACGAAATAAATAATTAAAACATAAAGAAATCCATTGCTGATTCTGCTGTATATGTGGGGCGCCAATAACCTTTATCAGAGGTTACGGCAGGGCTAGTGCGTACTATCGCCTGGCGTGCAATAGGGATTTTTTCTTTCTCTTTATTTTTATTTTTTTTACTCGGCTGTACCTGAACCCCTAGAAGTTGTCTTCTCAAATCTTGACGCTGTTTGAGCCGAGCAACTCAGTCACGTGTTAACACAACATTTTGATTGTATTTTCCCGCCCTTGACTAACAGTGTTTCCCAAAATTGATGACGGGATTTTTTTTTTTTACTTAGAAAGAAGAAGATAAAAATAATGAGAAGTATGAGTTGTGACCTTTCGTCTAGTTTTTTTTTTTTTTTTGGCGCTGGGGGGGGGGAAGTAGTTTAGTTTGTGAATAAGCAGATAAAAGGTGAAAAGGAAAGGTCAAGAAATGATTACAAACCCGATGTTGTTCAGGTGAGTGGGTAGTTTTGCTGTGGGGTCATAAACCAAAAATAAATAAATAAAACAAAAAAGATAAAGATAGAAGTTCAGAAACATTATTAGAAATGGTAAAAAAAAAAAAAAAAAAAAAAAAAGCCAAGAGAAAACAAAATGATTGTTATTAATACGAAAGTGGCTAACAACAATCAAAATGAAGTCGGAGAACTAGGTTCAAATTACGCTGAGGTAGAATACGTTTTTTTTATTTATATATATATATATATATATATCTTTAAACTGGTTTGGTTAAATAATTTAGACGTATCATGTCGATTAGTTTTCGTTGTGATCCTTTCAACTTCGCGGATCAATTTTTTTGGTAGATTTAGGAAACTGAGTCAGTAAAATACCAACATTTTCTTTCAAATAATTTTTATTTTCCTAAGTACTTTCAGCCATATTTCTTATCGATGCCAGGGACAGGATTTCGAATCCAGAGGTAAAAGTAAGAATTCCGAATGCTGATTTTAACGGTACGCAGGCAAGGGGCCCTCACCACTTAGAAGATTGGCAGAACGCAATGTTCATTTGTTAATTTTCGCATAAATCATTTTTCTTTCTTTCATTCTTTCTTTCTTTCTAGAAAGAGATGGCTAATGATAATGAAAGTTCAGTCATATTTCCCACCGGCGTCAGAGATTGGAGTTCGAATCCAGGGATGAAAATAAGAATTTCGAATGCTGATTTTAAAGGGCGGAAGGCAGGCAAGCAGGCAGGCAGACAAGACCTCTCCACTTAGAAGATTGGCGGAAAGCAATTTTCGTTTGTTAACGAAAAATAAAGATGGTTTATGAGAAAATTATTTCGCATAAACCGTTTATCTTTCTTTCTTTCTTTCTTTCTTTCTTTCTAAAAAGAGATGGCTAATGATAATGAATGTTCATTCATATTTCCCACCGATGTTAGAGATAGCTGTTCGAATTCAGGCGTAAAAGCAATAATTTCGAATGCTGATTATATAAATATTATTATATAAAGGCAGGTTGACAGACGAGACTTTCCACTTGGTAATTTTCGGAACGCATTTTTCGTTTGTTAATTTTCGCATAAACCATTCTTTCTTTCTTTCTTTCTACGAAGAGATGAAGAATGATATTGAAAGTTCAGTCATATTTTCCAGCGATACCAAAGATAGGAGTTCGAAACCAGGCGTAAAAGTAAGAATTTCGAATGCTGATTTTAAAGGCAGACAGCCAGACGAGTCCTCTCCAATTAGAACACTGGCGGAACTAAATATTCGTTTGTTAATTTTCGCATAAACCATTTTTTATTTCTTACTTTCATGAGTGAGAGAGCTATAAGAATGACAAGGAAAAGATCAGCCATATTTTCCACTGATGTGATACATAGGAATTCGAATCCAGTAGTAAAAGCAAAGATTTCGAATGCTGATTTTAAAGGCAGGCTTAAGAGTCCACTCCACTTCGAAGATTGGCGGAACGCAATATTCGTCTATTAATTTTCCCAGTTTGGCTCTGACAAACACAACTGTGCATAAAAAGTAACAATAATGAAAAAAAGTTTAGTGACCAGTTGAGATAGTTGTGTGTTTCCCATGAGTCAGTGCGCTGGTAAAGACAGGATTTGGAATGCTGATTTTAAAGGCAAGGAAACTCGTGATTGACCGTACGTCGATATTTCCGCCCACATTTCTTTCCTGAAACAACAAAAAAAAAAGAAGCAATTGATAAAAAGAAGAAAAAATGACAGAGAAAAAAAAAAGAAAAGAAAAGAGGAACTGACAAGAGATAGGAAGAAAATAAGACTAAGAAAGAAAGATTAAAAAAAAAAGAGTCAGGATAAGTATGGAAGTGGGGTGGGGAGAGAGAAAGAGAGAGAAAGAAGATAAAGATTAAGAAGAAGGAATAATAAGGAATACAGAGGGGAAGGTGAGAGGAGAGAGAAAGAATAGAATGAAGAAAAAAAATAGTAATAAGAAAAATAGAAAGAGAAAGAAATAGAATCAGATGGAGGATGAAAATATTAAGAAAAAGAGAGAGAAGTGTGGAGATAAGAGAGAGAGAGAGAAGTGTGGAGATAGGAGAGAGAGAGAAGTATGGAGATAAGAGAAATAGAGAAGTGTGGAGATAAGAGAGAGAGAAGTGTGGAGATAAGAGGGAGAGAGAGAAGTGTGGAGATACGAGAAAGGGAGAGAGAATTGTGGAGATAAGAGAAAGAGAGAGAGAGGTGTGGAGATAAGAGAAAGAGAGAAGTGTGGAGATAAGAGAGAGAGAGAGAGAGAGAAGTGTATAGATAAGAGAGGGAGAGAGAGAATTGTGGAGATAAGAGAAAGAGAGAAGTGTGGAGATAAGAGAGAGAGAGAGAGAAGTGAGGAGATAAGAGAGAGAGAAGTGTGGAGATAAGAGAGAGAGGGAAGTGTGGAGATAAGAGAAAGAGAGACGTGTGGAGATAAAAGAAAGAGAGAAGTGTAAAGATATGAGAAAGAGAGAAAGAGAAGTGTGGAGATAAGAGAGAGAGAGAGAAGGAAGAGTGGAGATAAGAGAAAGAGAGAAGTGTGGAGATAAGAGAGAGAGAGAGAGAGAAGTGAGGAGATAAGAGAGAGAGAAGTGTGGAGATAAGAGAGAGAGAGAGGGAAGTGTGGAGATAAGAGAAAGAGAGACGTGTGGAGATAAAAGAAAGAGAGAAGTGTAAAGATAAGAGAAAGAGAGAAAGAGAAGTGTGGAGATAAGAGAGAGAGAGAAGGAAGAGTGGAGATAAGAGAAAGAGAGAAGTGTGGAGATGAGAGAGAGACGCAGAGAAGTGTGGAGATAAGAGAGCGAGAATGTGTAGATAAGAGAAAGAGAGAAGTGTGGAGATAAGTGAAAGGGAGAGAGAAGGGCGGAGAAAAGAGAAAGAGAGAAGTGTGGAGATAAGAGAGAGAGAGAAGTGAAGAGATAAAAGAAAGAAAGAAGTGTGGAGATGAGAGAGAGAGAGAAGTGTGGGGATAAGTGAAAGAGAGAGAGGCGTGTGGGGATAATAGAAACAGAGAGAAGTGTGGAGATATGAGAGAGAGAGAGATAGAATTGTGGAGATGAGAGAAAGAGTGAGAGAAGTATCTAAATAAGAGAAAGAGAGAAGTGTGGAGATAAGAGAGAGAGAAGTGTGGAGATAAGAGAAAGAGAGAAGTGTGGAGATAAGAGAAAGAGAGAAGTGGACAGATAAGAGTAGGAGAAGTGTGGAGATGGGAGAGAGAGAGAGACAAGTGTGGAGATAAGAGAAAGAGAGACAAGTGTGGAGATAAGAGAAAGAGAGACGTGTGGAGATAAGAGAGAGAGAAGTGTGTAGATAAGAGAAAGAGAGAAGTGTGGAGATAAGAGAAAGGAAGAAGTGTGTAGATAAGAGAAGGAGAGAAGTGTGGAGATAAGCGAAAGAGATGTGTGGAGATAAGAGAGAGAGACAAGTGTGGAGATGATAAAGAGTGAAGTGTACAGATAAGAGAAAGAAAAAGATAGAAGTGCGGAGATAACAGAAAGAGAGAAGTGTGGCGATAAGACAAAGAGAGAAGTGCGGAGGTAAAAGAAAGAGAGAAGTGGACAGATAAGAGAAAGAGAAGTGTGGAGATGAAAGAGAGAGAGAGACAAGTGTGGAGATAAGAGAAAGAGAGAAGTTTGGAGATGAGCGAGAGAGGAGGAGAAGTGTGGAGATAAGGGAAAGAGGGAAGTGTTGAGATAAGTGAGAGAGAGAAGTGTGGAGATAAGTGAGAGAGAGAGAAGTGTAGAGATTAGAAAAAGAGCAAAGTGTGGAGATAAGAGAGAGAGAAAGAGCAGTGTGGAGATAAGAGAAAGAGAGAGAGAAGTGTGGAGATAAGAGAAATAGAGAAGTGTGGAGATAAGAGAAAGAGAGAAGTGTGGAGATAAGAGAAAGGGGGACAGAAGTGTGGAGATAAGAAAGAGAGAAGTGTGAAGATAAGCGAAAGAGAGAAGTGTGGAGATAAGAGAATTAGAGAGAGAGAGAGAAGTGTGGAGATAAGAGAAAGGGGGACAGAAGTGTGGAGATAAGAAACAGAGAAGTGTGAAGATAAGCGAAAGAGAGAAGTGTGGAGATAAGAGAATTAGAGAGAGAGAGAGAGAAGTGTGGAGATAAGAGAAAGTGAGAAGTGTGGAGATAAGAGAGAGAGAGAGAGAGAAGTGTGGAGATAAGAGAAAGAGAGAATTGAGGAGAAGAGAAAGAGAGAAGTGTGGAGATAATAGGAGAGAGAGAAGTGTGGAGATAAGATTGAGAGAGAGAAAATTGTGGAGATAAGAGAAAGAGAGAGAGAGAGAGAGAGAGAGAGAGAAAGAAGTGTGGAGATAAGAGAAAATACAAAGAAAAAGTGAGGCAAGTGAGAAGAAATATAATAATTAACGGAGATACTGAGAGATCGGGATAGGGAAAGAAGAGTAAAATCATGATGTAGGGAGAATGGAATGAGAGAAGAGGGGAAGAAATAAAGAAGCGATATAATAATAAAGAGGAGAATTAAAAAAAAGAAAGAAAAAGAACGATAATGATGAGAGTGAGAGACAAAGTGTGAGAAGAATTAAGTGAAAGAAACTGAGGCTAGGATAGAGAAAAGTGAAGATAGAATGAAGAAGAAATAACACAAGGAGAAATAAAAGAAAAGAGAGAATGGGGAGAGAGAGAGAGAAGAGAGAAGAATGAGGAAGAGAAAGAAACAAGCGAGAAGTAAACGAAAGAACAACGTAAAGACAGGGTGAAGAGAGATAGAAAGAGAGAGAGAGAAAATAGAAATAATAAGTAATAATAATGAGGAAGAAAGAGAATGTGCAGAATTAAAAGAAAAAAAGAAGAGAATGAAGAGAAAAGAAAAGAGAAAAATAAAGAAAAAAGAGCATGCGAGGATAATAGAAGGAAGAGAGAGAATGATAGAGAAATAGAGAGACAATGAGAAGAGAGAAAAGTGAAAAGAGAAATGTAAGCGAGGGAAAGGAGCAAGAACGAAAAGAATAAAAGATAGAAGTAAGGAAAGAAAAATAATGACCAAAGTGAATGAGGGAGAGAGAGAGAGAGAGAGAGAGGGAGGGAGAGAGAGAGAAGAGAAAAGAGAAAAGAGAAAAGTTAGAGAATCGAGCGAGAAAGAAGTGAAAAAGAAGTTAAAAAGAGAAGTGAAAAGGGAAATGATAGCGAGAGAATGGAGTGAGACGGAAAAGAAAAAAAAGACAGAAGAAAGGAGAGAAAAATAATGAACAGAGTGAATGAGAGAGAGAGAGAGACAGAGAGAGACAGAGAGACACAGAGAGAGAGAGAGACAGACAGACAGAGAGAAGAGAGATAAATGAAGTTAGAGAATCAGGCAAGAAAGACGAGAAAAAGATCAAGGAAAAAGAGACTGGTGAGAGAGAGAGAAAGAGAGAGAGAGAGAGAAATAAGAAAGAGAGAGAATACGAAGAACGCGAGAAAAATAAAAAAAATAACAAAGTATGGAAATATAAGGAGAGGGAAGAGAAAAAAAATGGGGTGAGGCATAATGGAAAAGAGGAAGAGAGAAATGAAAAGGTGGAAGGATAGTGTACGGGAAAGATCGTTGGCTCTTCTCACGTGACCATATCAGTTCAACTTCCTGTTCCTGACGATGGTTTTGGGAGTTTTTCCACGCAGGTCTGTTTCTTATGCTTCCTGTCTGAAGATGAAGAAATCGATGTTTTACATCCAACTCCAGGGAAAAAA
The DNA here is from genome assembly GCA_963932145.1 of Acanthosepion lycidas. NCBI lineage: Eukaryota > Metazoa > Mollusca > Cephalopoda > Sepiida > Sepiidae > Acanthosepion > Acanthosepion lycidas. Next base: position 28,308,830 of record OZ010606.1, on the reverse strand, counting down.
AGCGAAAAAGAGTAGCGAGAATAGAAAGAGAAACAAGGAAAACATGTTAAAGAAAGAATGGAAAGAGAGGAAAAAGAAAAAAAGATGATGTGGAAAGAAAGGATAGAAAAAATAGGAAGAAAGATAAGTACAAAAGTAAAAGAGAGACAAATGTGAAAGGTATGGAAAAGAAAGGAAAGAGAGAATGAGTATAGTGAGGGAATAAAAAAATAAAAAAGGAGGAACAAGAATAAGAAGAGAGGGAGAAATAAAAGAGAAAGAAAGAATGGAGAGAAAGAGAAACGATAAAAAAGCAAGAACAGTTAGAATCGGTATAAAGCGAGTGAAGTGAAATAGAACAAGAAAAAGAGAAAATGGAAAGTGAAGTAAGGAAGGAAGGGATGAAGGAAGGAAGGGATGAAGGAAGGAAGGAAGGGAGGAAGGAAGGACGGACGGAAGGACGGAAGGAAGGAAGGAAGGAAGGGATGAAAGAAGGGATGAAGGAAGGAAGGAAAGTACGAAGGACGGAAGGAAGAGATGAAGGAAGGAAGGGATGAAGGAAGGAAGGAAGGGAGGAAGGAAGGACGGACGGACGGACGGAAGGAAGGAAGGAAGGAAGGAAGGGATGAAAGAAGGGATGAAGGAAGGAAGGAAAGTACGAAGGACGGAAGGAAGAGATGAAGGAAGGAAGGGATGAAGGAAGGAAGGAAGGAAGGACGGACGGACGGACGGACGGAAGGAAGGAAGGAAGGAAGGAAGGAAGGGATGAAAGAAGGGATGAAGGAAGGAAGGAAAGTACGAAGGACGGAAGGAAGAGATGAAGGAAGGAAGGGATGAAGGAAGGAAGGAAGGGAGGAAGGAAGGGAGGAAGGAAGGACGGACGGACGGACGGAAGGAAGGAAGGAAGGAAGGGAGGAAAGAAGGGATGAAGGAAGGAAGGAAAGTACGAAGGACGGAAGGAAGAGATGAAGGAAGGAAGGGATGAAGGAAGGAAGGAAGGAAGGGAGGAAGGAAGGACGGACGGACGGACGGACGGAAGGAAGGAAGGGATGAAGGAAGGAAGCAAGGAAGGCAGGAAGCTAGGTAGGCAAATACGCAGGAAGAAAGGTGTGTAGGAAGGAAGGTAGGTAGGAGGTTAGGCAGAAAGGAAGGGATGAAAGAAGATAGGAAGGAAGGTAGGAAGGAAAGTAGAAAGGAAGGAAGCTAGCTAAGTAGGTAGGTAGATAGGAAGGAAGGAAAATAAGAAGGAAGGTAGGAAAGAAGGAAGGAAGGCAGGTAGAAGGAAGGAAAGAAGATATGAAGGAAGGAAGAAAGGTAGGAAGGAAGAAAGGTAGAAAAGTAGATAGAAAGGAAGGAAGGTAGGTAGGAAAGAAGGAAGGTAGGAAAGAAAGTAGATAGGTAGGAAGGAAGGAAGGAAGGAAGGAAAGCAAGTACGAAGGAAGATAGGTAAGAAGGAAGGAATGTAGGTAGGAAGGAAGGGATGAAAGAAGCTAGGAAGGAAGGAAGGTAAGAAGGAATGAAGGTTGGAAGGACGGTAGAAAGGAACGTTGGGGAGAAGGAAGCTAGGTAGGAAAGTAGGTAGGAAAATAGGAAGGATGGTGAGTAGATAGGAAAGAAGGTAGGCAGGAAGATAGGTAGGAAGGAAAGGAGATAGGTAGGAAGGAAGGAAGGAAGGAAAGAAAGAAAGTACGAAGGAAGGTAGGTAAGAAGGAAGGAATTTAGGTAGGAAGGAAGGGATGAAAGAAGTTAGGAAGGAAGGTAAGAAGGAATGAAGGTTGGAAGGACGGTAGAAAGGAAGGTTGGAGCGAAGGAAGCTAGGTAGGAAAGTAGGTAGGAAGGATGAAAGTTAGGAAGGAAAATAGGAAGAATGGTGAGTAGGTAGGAAAGTAGGTAGGCGGGAAGGTAGGTAGGAAGGAAAGTAGATAGGTAGGAAGGAAGGAAGGAATGAAGGAAGGAAAGTATGAAGGAAGGAAGGAATGTATGAAGGAAGGTAGTTAAGAAAAAAGGAATGTAGGTAGGAAGGAAGGAAGGAAGGAAGGAAGGAAAGAAAGAAAGTACGAAGGAAGGTAGGTAAGAAGGAAGGAATTTAGGTAGGAAGGAAGGGATGAAAGAAGCTAGAACGGAAGAAAGGTAAGAAGGAAGGAAGATAGGAAGGACGGTAGAAAGGAAGGTTGAGGCGAAGGAACCTAGGTAGGAAAGTAGGTAGGAAGGATGGAAGTTAGGAAGGAAAATAGGAAGGATGGTGAGTAGGTAGGAAAGTAGGTAGGCGAGAAGGTAGGTAGGAAGGAAAGTAGATAGGTAGGAAGGAAGGAAGGAAGGAAGGAAGGAAGGAAGGAAGGAAAGTATGAAGGAAGGTAGGTAAGAAGGAAGGAATGTAGGTAGAAAGGAAGGGATGAAAGAATCTAGGAAGGAAGAAAGGTAAGAAGGAAGGAAGATAGGAAGGACGGTAGAAAGGAAGGTTGAGGCGAAGGAACCTAGGTAGGAAAGTAGGTAGGAAGGATGGAAGTTAGGAAGGAAAATAGGAAGGATGGTGAGTGGTTAGGAAAGAAGGTATGCGGGAAGGTAGGTAGGAAGGAAAATAGATAGGTAGGAAGGAAGGAAGGAAGGAAAGTGTGAAGGAAGGTAGGTAAGAAGGAAGGAATGTAGGTAGGAAGGAAGGGATGAAAGAAGCTAGAAAGGAAGAAAGGTAAGAAGGAAGGAAGATAGGAAGGACGGTAGAAAGGAAGGTTGAGGCGAAGGAACCTAGGTAGGAAAGTAGGTAGGAAGGATGGAAGTTAGGAAGGAAAATAGGAAGGATGGTGAGTGGTTAGGAAAGAAGGTATGCGGGAAGGTAGGTAGGAAGGAAAATAGATAGGTAGGAAGGAAGGAAGGAAGGAAAGTGTGAAGGAAGGTAGGTAAGAAGGAAGGAATGTAGGTAGAAAGGAAGGGATGAAAGAAGCTAGAAAGGAAGAAAGGTAAGAAGGAAGGAAGATAGGAAGGACGGTAGAAAGGAAGGTTGAGGCGAAGGAACCTAGGTAGGAAAGTAGGTAGGAAGGATGGAAGTTAGGAAGGAAAATAGGAAGGATGGTGAGTAGGTAGGAAAGTAGGTAGGCGGGAAGGTAGGTAGGAAGGAAAGTAGATAGGTAGGAAGGAAGGAAGGAAGGAAAGTGTGAAGGAAGGTAGGTAAGAAGGAAGGAATGTAGGTAGGAAGGAAGGGATGAAAGAAGCTAGAAAGGAAGAAAGGTAAGAAGGAAGGAAGGTAGGAAGGACGGTAGAAAGGAACGTTGGGGCGAAGGAAGTTAGGTAGGAAAGTAGGTAGGAAGGATGGAAATTAGGAAGGAAAATAGGAAGGATGGTGAGTAGGTAGGAAAGAAGGTAGGAAGGAAAGTAGATAGGTAGGAAGGAAGGAAAGTAGGAAGATAAAGAAAGGAAGGTAGAAAGGAAGGGATGACGTAAAGTCGGAAGGAAGGCAGGTAGGAAGGAAGGTTGGCATGTAGGACGATAGAAAGGTAGGTAGGTAGGTAAGTAGGAAGAATGTAAGAAGGAAGTGATGAAGGAAGGAAGAAAGGAAGGAAGGAAGGAAAGAAGCGAAGAAGTAGGGTGGATAGGAAAGAAGATAGACTGGAAGGAAGGTAGAAAATAAGATATGAAAGAAGGAAGGAAAAGATATGAAAGAAAGAAAAAAAGAGAGAAAGAAAAAAGAGAGAGAGAGAGAGAAGAAGAAAAGAAATGAAAGAAAGAGGACAGAGAAGACAGGAAGAAATCAAAAATCAAAAAAGAAAGAGACAAATGAAAGTAAGCAAGCAAGATATTTAAGCATGTAAGAAAGAAAAAAAAAACAATGAAATGGTAGGAAAAACAGAAGAAAGAATTAAATGAAAGAGACGAAGAAAGAAAGAAAGAAAGAAAGAAAGAAAAAAAGAAAGAAAGGAAAATTATGGAATGAAAGAAAGAATAAAGAAAGAAAAATGTAAAGGAAGATGAAAAAGAAAGAACAAAGATGAAAAGGAAATAAAGGAAATATATACAAACTAATAAAGACTGAAAAAGAAAGTAAAAAACACAAAGATGGAAGAAAAGAGAGAATAAAAACGAATGGAATAAATTAACATAGAAAAAGAAAGAAAGAAACAATGAAACAAAAGAAGACAAAAAATAAAAAGAGAGTAAGAAAAAAGATAGCTTTTTAAAAAGGCTAACAAATTTAAAATAAGCACAATAAAAATAAAAAAAAAATAAGAAAAAACAACAAACAAAAAAACAATATGAAGACGATAACATGTCTGCCTCTGACCCCAACCTTGACATTATATGAATCTTTCGTCTTTACCTCCCAATCTGTCCACAAGGCCTAATCAAGCAGTCACTTCATCCGGTCACATCAGTTGTCTGATTTAAACTCCCTTATTCTAAAAAAAAAAAAAATGCTTTTTCATAGCATTTAACTTATCGATCAGTTTCCAGCTACGCGCATAATTTTGTGAGACTTTTAGTTCATTTAAATGATTCTTTGTGATTCGATTCGTCTTCTGTCCCATGGAAAGAGCACCTCTCGCAAATACTGGGATAATACTGAAGGGAACCCTGCTGGGATGAGGCGTCTCCACCAATACACACGACCGTGTAAATCTTCTTCCGACTGACAGGTTAGTGTTATCCTTTCGTTTTACCCTCTTTTTTTTTTTTGCAAAAAAGTAGTTTATCCTCTCTGAGCATTGATTTATATTGAGACGAAAGATCAAAATATTTGTTAGGTATGAAAAGCGGAATACTAAAATGAACCAAGTTCATCCGTTATCTATCCTACACATCCTCATAATATGCACTTCTTAATTCCTCCCTTTACGCTCTTACTACAACCTCATTTAGCAAACCTCTAGCTTGAGCGGCTCTTGGGTCTTTTATTGAGTTCACAAAAGAATTTAAAAAATAGTTACTCGACCGACACGCTGAGTGACTGGAAAGCTGCCTATATGCATTTCGTACTTTGTCCTCTTAAAAGCTCATCTAGAAACACCCTACCTTGAGTGGCTCATGGGTATTTTCTTTGGTGATCAGTAGAATTAAAAAAAGGAACTCAGCCGACAAGTTGTGTCACTGGAAAGTTTCCTACCAGTGAAGATTTATTGATGAGACAGTTCCCAATAAAAAAAAACAGAAACGTCTACTGCTTTTTCTTCTTCTTCTTCTTCTTCTTCTTCTTCTTCTTCTTCTTCTTCTTCTTCTTCTTCTTCTTCTTCTTCTTCTTTTTATTATTATTATTATTATTATTTATTTTGATTTCTGGTGTGTACTCATTTTTTTCCGGATATCGACCAGAGACCCATGGTCAGACATGGGATCAAGACATTTTTCACTGAGTAATTTGGAAAAAAAATCACACATATTTTACATAGAATCCCTCCGTAAGTTATGTGATATACTCATAAGAACATTTTTTTTTGGTATTTCTTTAAGGCATGGGCTGCCAGGACCCTCTTCACTGAGTCAACTGGAATATTTTCCAATCAATCCGAGTGCTCCAGCTACAACTGGAATTATTGATGTCCTCATGTGGCATGTTTTTAAGATTTCCTTGTATTTTACTAGCTTTTTGAAGATCTTCAAAGATACATTACCGTCTGCAGGGACTGCTATGTCAATTATTATTATTATTATTATTATTATTATTATTATTATTATTATTATTATTTCTTTGGATTTCTGTTGCATACTCATTTCCTTTCGGGATCCCAACCCAAGGATGTCCTCATGATCTAAGGTCAGAAATGGCATCATGACATTTTCCAGTGATCATTTTTATATAAAAAACAACAAAAAACCCTCTATGATCACAAACATTTTACATAGATAAAGGACTTCTTAATGTGTTAGCTGTATTTTTTGTATTTCTTTAGGGCATGGGCTACCAGGAATCCCTTCAGTTGATCTACCGGAACCTTTTCCAATTAATCGGAGGGTTGCAACTACAACTGGAATTATTGATGTCCTCATGAGCCCCATTTTTGAGATTTTCACTTCAAGATCCTTGTATTTTGATAGTTTTTGAAGATCTCCAAAGATCACAATATGCAAGGACTGAATAAGAAAACACATTCTATTTCTGTTGTCTTTGATCACGATGTCAGGGCGTTTAGCTTTGATTGCTCTGACTGGATGTATTGTAAAGTCTTATAAAATTGTTACAAGGCTTATCTCTGTAACCGGGTCTGGGTGATGTTCGTACTATTTTCTTGTAGTTTCTTCACGAAAAAAGTTGCATATTTTTCAGTGCAGATATTGACCCACTCTATCATACCTAGCTTTATATTCAGTGGATGCTAACACCGTGAAACCTGATATAAGAAGGCTGATTATTTCGGGATATTTATTACAGAATCTGCATTTCGGGTCAACACAATTTTTCAGTATATTTGCTTGGTAATTTCTAGTTAGCAATCATTGGGCCTGTGCAGCAAGAATAAAACATTCAGCTTTTAACCCTGCAAATACGTAACCACTGATCAGTGCACGATAATTATTTCCTTTGATTTCTGTTCTATGCTCATTTCCTTTCGGATCCCAACCAGCGATCTAAAGTCAGAGATGGCAATATGACATTTTCCACTGAGCAATTTAAAAAAAAAAAAATCACACATATTTTACATAGATAAAGCCCTTCGTGAGATCTATTTTTTATTGTATTTCTTTAAGGCATAGGAACTTTATTCAATTATTAATTAGAAAATTTAAATAGGAAAAACGTGAAATTTTCACAGGTCTTTCTAGTTATTATTTTTATTTCCTTTGATTTCTGGCGTGATTTTTCCATTTCTTTCCAGGTCCCACCCAGAGGTCTTAGGTTAGAAATGGCATCATGACACTTTCCACTGACAAATAAAATAAAAAAAAATATATTTTACATAGATAAAGCCCTTCGTTAAGTGTAGGCTGTACTTGTAAGAACAATTTTTTTTATATTTCTTTGAGGCATGGACTTCCAGATGATTATTATTATTATTATTATTATTATTTGTGTATGTTATGTTTCCTGGTTTGTATCCTGTAGAGCCGGGTTCAACATTATGGTCCTTAGGCCCTATAGGAGAATTATCATTTAATTGATTGCACTTTTCTTAGTATATGTGATGATAAAAGCGGATTATTTTACGTTATGAAGATGTATTAGGTTGGTGCAAAAATAATGACGTAATAATGTCGTTTTTTGACGTTAAAAAATACGTCAAAAAACGACATTATTGCGTCATTATTTTTGCACCACCCTAATAGTAAGCCCAGATGATTACAGAAGGGGACACAAATCCCCCACCACTGGATATAGCGACAAATCAACAGTACAAAATATAATGGACTAGAGAAAAAATTCTGAATAAAACAAACAAACAAACAAACAACAACAACAATAATAATAATAATAAGTAATAGTAGTAGTAGTAGTAGAATTAGTGGTAATAGTAGTAGTTAGTGTATGTTATGTTTCCTGGTTTGTAACCTGTAGAGCCGGGTTAAACATTATGGTCCTTAGGCCCTATAGGAGAATTATCATTTAATTGGTTGCACTTTTCTTAGTATGTGTGATGTTCCTAGTAGGGCGATCTTCTGAGCATGTATGTTCATGTTGCCTGGGATACTGTTAGTAAAACTGTCCATTACTTTTCTCACGAGGCCTAGAGCTCCGATTACTTTTGGCATAGTCTCAGTCTTACTTCCCCCACATCCTGTTCATCTTAATCTCCATGTCCTCGATCATTTCGATGATAATAATAATAATAATAATAATAATAATAATAATAATAATAATAATAAAGAAAACAAAGACAAATGCAACCGACCAGATACAGAAACAATGGCAAGAGAAACTGCTTCATGGCCAATACTCTTCCCGTACCAAACAAGCTGACGTAGACAAAACCCGTACCCATCAGTGGCTACGTAGTGCAGAGTTAAAAGCTGAAACTGAAGGTTTTATCCTTGTTGCACAGGACCAATGCTTGTTAAGTGGGAATTATCAAGCACATATACTAAAATATTATGTTAGTCCCAAATGCAGATTCTGTGATAAATATCCAGAAACGATTGATCATCTTATAGCAGGTTGCACGATATTGGCACCCACTGAATATAAAACCCGGTATGACAGAGTTGGCCAATATCTGCACTGAAAAATTTGTAACTTCTACGGGAAGGAAACTGAAAGAAAATGGTATGAACACCACCCAGACCCGGTTACGGAGATAGGACCTGTTATAATTCTATGGGACTACACAATACACACTGACAGAACAACCAAAGCCAACCGCCCAGATATTGTTATTAAAGACCACAAACAAAAACGGTGCCTCCTTATTGATATGGCAGTCCCTGCAGATATTCAAAAAGCTGTCAAAATAGAAGGACCTTGAAATAGAAATCTCAAAAATGTGGCACATGGGAACATCAACAAACCCTGTTGTAGTTGGAGCCCTAGGATTGGTTGGAAAAGATTCCAGTAGACTAATTGAAGGGATTCCTGGAAGTCCATGCCTCAAAGAGATACAAAAAATTGTTCTGACAAGTACAGCCCACACTTTACGTTAATTTTTTTTCTGTTAGTGGAAAGTGTCATGATGCCATTTCTAACCTTAGGTCCCTGGGCGGAACCCGGAAGAAATGTGTAAACGCCAGAAATCAATAATAATAATAATAATAATAATAATAATAATAATAATAATAATTATTATTATTATTATTATTATTATTATTATTATTATTATTATTATTATTATTATTATTATTTCCCTTGATTTCTGTTGTATACATATTTCCTTCCGGGTCCCAACTAGAGATCTAATGTCAGAAATGGCTTCATTACATTTTCCACTGATCATTTTTGTAAAACAACAAAAAAGAAAACAAAAACATAAGATCCACACATTTTACATAAATAAAGCTTTTCGTAGTGTGAGCTGTACCCGGTGAGAACAATTTTGTTGCATTTCTTGAAGAAATACAACAAAATTGTCCCGCGCGCACAGTAAACTTGGCCTTGTGCCACATACTTTCGTAGTGGGGAGGGGTGTTAAATATAACAGTCGAATAGATTTGTTCCGTCGAACTCTCTGTCTTGAGCAGAGAGGAATCCGGAAGAGGCTTTGCCGAAGGGCAAAGTTTCGTCGGGGGAGGTAAACAGACCCGAAGCCGCTTATGTGGGTTCTACGGGAATATTTTTGGCCGAGCCTACGGGCTCGAAGAACCCTCGGTAAACTCAGCCCATTACCACATACATCCATCGTGGTTGTGGTGGGGGCTGTTAAATATTAACAGTCCGTTCGGCTGTGCTGGTCAAACTATCTGCCTCCGGGCACAGAGGTTCCCCAGACGAGGCTATGTCGAAGGGCAGAGTTTCGTCTCGGGAAACATCTTCTGTTTTATACGAGGTCTATGGGAAAATTTTGTCCATGTCTACAGGCTCGGGTTGCCCCACATTAAACTTGGCCTTGTGCCATATCCTACCTCGTGGGGAGGCCGGTAATTATAACAGTCGAATAGATTGAACGCTGGGTCAACCGACCCCCACTCACTCTTCTGTTGTACTTACTGTTTAATATATGATATATCTGCAACACTTGTTTTGTTATTTCTTAAACCATTTACTTGGTCACAACAGTTATATAACTCATTAAGCTGAACGAGAGAATATAACTGGCAGTGAAGAAAAGTGTTGGTTAACGAGCCGATTTACTTAACAGTTGTGAGTTCAATATCCGGATCGAGTTGTACAAAAGGACATGAACCCAGGTTCAGTGAAAAGAAGATTCTATTAGGTTGGTGCAAAAATAATGACGTAATAATGTCGTTTTTTAACGTTAAAAAATACGTCAAAAAACGACATTATTACGTCATTATTTTTGCACCAACCTAATATTATGCGATGTAAATGCTTGCCCTATAGATTTTAAATGAAAATGATTTTTAGAGTAGAAACATTTTACATTTTACAGTAGGTACAGTTTAGATTTTCCTATTGTAGTAATTTCACAGTGGAGGCTTGTATTTGTACTAAGTCGGTCCTATTGGGTTGGTGCAAAAATAATGACGTAATAATGTCGTTTTTTGACCTTAAAAAATTCATCAAAAAACGACATTATTACGTCATTATTTTTGCACCAACCTAATATATGCCGAATTAATTCGATCTAATTGTCTTGGAGAGAGGAATAGTCTATCGTCGCTGGCTTTATGTCGTATCCAAGAAATTAATTGCTTCTTTGCTGATCACTTCTTTATGATGATAGTGTTGATGACTAAATTCGCCGCCAACGTGCAGGTTCAGGACTAGAAGCTTCCAGTTTTACCAAAACCTGCCCCAGCATCCATTGCATGTCACCGTTTGCAATCAGTTTGAGGTGAACGAAAATCAGAATAGAAGAAAGTGCTGATGGCGTGAATTTGTTTAAGGTGGACCTCAACTTGCCAGGAAGTGACCCACAGACTTGATTTTATGACCTTCCTCTGCGGCACATATGACATATGACTCCAGTTATGAAACTGCAGCGGACTGCCGCTGACTCTGTTATGATTTTGAGTAGCGCCTTCTGTAGCATGTCCGTCATGCGTAGCCCACCTCTTCATCGGCTGGTCAAACCGTTGAGATTTGTTGTAATAATCATCCGCTTGCTCCACCGTTGGGGTCTTTGGGGTTGGTCGCACTTAATCTGGGTCCTCGTTTACGATCTTGTCGCCAACAGTGGCTCTACCAGGTGTTTAGAACTCCCGACGGCATGGCTGTCAGAATCATTGGACCACGCTAGACACTTCACCACGACAAGCAACGACCATCAGAAAAATATATTCTTGAACAATCTATGCCAGTGGTTCTCAACCGATTTTGGGCCATGCTCCACTTCACTATTTCTAAAATTCTGGTGCCCCCCCCCGTAATATTCAATTCGTACATATTCAAAGTTTTACTGCAATTCACATGAAGGAAGAATAAAAATGGCCATTAACTTGGTCTCTAAACAAGTCTCCAAAGACCATGAGGTCTATAAAAAAGAAGAATAAAAAAAAATGACTAAAAGACAGATAAATATATATAGTTTCTGATATAATGGAATATACGTACACCTTCGTTCCGCCTCACTGGAGTGTGATTGGCTGGTGTCCGTCATAAATATCGACGGACGCGTGGGAGAGTCAGAGAAAAGAGCCTTAGTCTGAGAGCTAAGTCTATAACAACGCCCATTGAACTACGCAATTGATCTACACTTCTTACCTGCGACTACGACGCGTACCAGTCGATTACTGCTACCGCATTCTACTTGGTTATAGTAGCCAAAACCACTTAACTGCTTCGTTCAAATATATCCCTTTCCGGGACATATCAGTTTAAAAACATGTAATAGAAAACTGAAAGGAAGAAATATAAAATATTTGAATGAAAGTTTGTTCTGTAATTTAATCATGAAATAATGCAAAATGAAATTTGGGCTCCCATTGGTATAGTAAGCCGAAGGGTACACATCCTACGCATGCCCTACAAAATATTACCATATTCCACCGGTGGGAATTTTTGGTCTATGCATATGAATTAAATAAAGTGTTCATTTCAAACTTCTCAAAATGTTATCTGAACAAGAGAAGGGAGTACAACAGACAAAAGATGATGATAACGAAAATGAGGACACTAGTTCAGACAAAGCAGTATTCTGCACTTAGTATTTTAATTGTTTCCAGTAATACTCGATTATTCCAACTCTGTCCTAGATTTCCATTTCCTCCAGCCTTGTGGTGGGAGTGGGGCCTCTAGACCGTTCACAACTCTCCGATACTGGCACGAACGCCTTTCAGATTTCACTACGTTGTTAGGTACCTGACAGTTTTTTGACCGTCATTAACGCTTAAACGGCGCATGTTATCAACTGATGTCATTGGGGATCAGCGGATATCATCAATTGATTTTTCATTGGGGCATCAGAGGATATCCTCAACTGATCTTTCATTCGAGGATCAGTGGGTATCATCAACTGATATCTCATTGGGGATCAGCGGATATTATTAGTTGACAATCAGCGGATATTATCAATTCATGTTTCATTCGGAATCAGCGGGTATCATCAATCATGTTTCATTGAGGATCAGCAGATATCATCAGTTGATGTCTCATTTGTGATCAACGGATATCATCAACTGATCTTTCATTGTGAGTGGTCAGCGGATATCATCAACTGATTTCTTATTGGGATCAGCGGATATCATCATTTGATCTTTAATTGGGTATCGTCGGATACCATCGATTGGTAATTTAAACTTTTTCTAATTAGACGACTATAATTCATTCACGACTTAAGTCGAAATGACTAATTGCAACTGTAGGATCCATGAGGTTACCATTTACTACGATTCATTAAGTCGTATCATTTCTTGGTCTATTTGCCTGCAAATAAATCTTGAAGATGTTATATCCGAATGGATACTTCTCGAAGAGAAACAAAGCGAAAAATGGTGCCAACTTGGTCCAAAGAATGCGCAACACCACTGTTCTAGTAAAATTATACTACAGTGTAACCCGGATATAAGAGACCCTGTTATAAGAGAAACACGGATATAAGAGAGATTTTCTCTGGTCCCAAATTAGAGCCATACTTACCTAAACAAAATAGACCAAACCCGGATATAAGAGAAACACGGATATAAGAGACTTCTTCTCCGGTCCCGACAACTCTCTTATATCCGGGTTGCACTGTATTAAAAATATTAAATTTAGGAACGTGACATTTTTTGTTTTCCTTTTTTCTTTATTTTCATAATCTAAAAGAGTTGAACTGCCATTTCTATAATTTTTGTATATAAATAACATGAAAGAAAAGCATATAATCTATGTTTTAAAAAGAAAAAAAGAATTCTCTTGTTCTTATATCTGTTTGCCGTTTACGTTCATGTAAGTCTTTCCCGCCGTTTAAGGGTTAATAACCGACAAACTCTACTATCGTGTACATTTTCGTATTCTTGTTTACAATTGCTGAAACCTGTTATTTTTTCTATTTTTTCTTTTTTTTTTTTTGAATCACAAAGATCTAAAGAACATTATTGCGTTTCATTCTCTCGGACAACTGGCCTGCGCATATATTAGTTTGGTGCAAAAATAATGACGTAATAATGTCGTTTTTTGACGTACTTTTTTAACGTCAAAAAACGACATTATTACGTCATTATTTTTCCACCAACCTAATATCATTATTGATTCTATTTAAAATGCAGTCGCTTGCACACTTGCCAAGAATATTATCCAATCATGCCCAGTCTTGTATTCTTTCTGAAAAAATTTACTACATCATACATTTGCATTTTTACACAAATTCATTGGAGATCAAGTGACAGCAAGTTTGCTAACATTTCCAGCACCTTTGTCACTATCGTCGCAGATTAAGCAACGCTTTAGTCTGGGTCTCTTTCCATGAATTCTAGATTTGTTTTATGTTCCTGGGGAGGGTCCTGATGGTTTACCTATGCTGTGTTTTGCTGCGTATTCCACCCGGTCGCCCGCTTATATAAATCTATTCTGTTGCGTTTCCTTGTTTCCTTATTTACGGCGTTCAGATCCGATCTCAGGTTTTCTAGCTTGGAATGGAAGAACAGTTTGGATCCAGAAAAACAATTTCGCTGTCTTTTCACTTTTCTGGGTCAGCTCTTTTGTCCTAGGTTACTTTACCCTTTTTCTCTCTTCTACAACTATTCTTTTTATATCACTCTTCTTCTATTGTTTTTCTCCTTCACTCTTTTTCTTTCTTCTGTCAATCTTCTTCGTCTTCTTCTTTCTATTTCTTTCACGCTTCTTCATCATCATCTTCACTTTTATTCACTCTTCTTCATCTATCACTCTTTTTCATTTCCTTCATCTATCACTCTTTTTCTTTTCTTTTCTTTTCTTTTTTCTTTTCATTTCTTTCTTTCTTCTATCACTTTTCTTCTTCATCTGCTTTGCTTTTTCTATCGCGCTTCTTTTTCATCATTTTCTTTCGCCTTTCTTCACACTTCTTCATCTATCACTCTTTTTTCTTTTCTTTTCTTTCTTTCTTTCTTTCTTTCTTCTATCACTTTTCTTCTTTATCTGCTTTGCTTTTTCTATCGCGCTTCTTTTTCATCTTCTTCTTCCGCTTTTCTTCATTCTCCTTCATCTATCACTCTATTTTCTTTCTTTTCTTTTTTCTTTTCTTTCTTTCTTTCTTTTATAACTTTTCTCCTTCATCTGCTTTGCTTTTTCTATCGCGCCTTTTTTTTCATCATTTTCTTTCGCGTTTCTTCACTCCTCTTCATCTATCACTCTTTTTTCTTTTCTTTCTTTCTTTCTTTCTTTCTTTCTTTCTTTCTTTCTTCTTCATCTGCTTTGCTTTTTCTATCGCTCTTCTTTTTCATTTTCTTCCGCTTTTCTTCATTCCCCTTCATCTATCACTCTTTTTTCTTTTCTTTCTTTCTTTCTTTCTTTCTTCTATCACTTTTCTTCTTCATCTGCCTTTCTTTTTCTATCGCGCTACTTTTTCATCATTTTCTTTCGCGTTTCTTCACTCCTCTTCATCTATCACTCATTTTCTTTTCCTTTTTCTATCACTCTCCTTCTTTGTTTCTGTCTTTTCTCCTCTTCTATCACTCTCTTTCTTTTTCCTTTTCTGTAACACTTCTTCATCATCATCTTCTTTCACTTTTCTTCAATCTTCTTCATCTATCACTCTTTTTCCTTTCCTTCTTCTATCACGCTCTTTGTTTCTTTCTTTGTTTCTTTCACTCTTCAACCTTTTATTCTAGAGGATGCCCCCCAAATGACATGATTTAATATGTGAAATCTGATTAACTACATGCCCCACGCAAACGAAATTAAATAGACTTCATGTTGAACAATAAAATATTTATTTATCAAAATTCAAACAAGTTATTAAAAGGGATGCATATTTTATTACCGCTTTCACAAAGCTTCATAAATGTTTAACATGCGTACCACCTGTACTCCGACATACGTCAAGTCGGTAGTCCAGCTCCTGCCAAATACGCTGTAGCATGTCTTGCGTAACATTCTTCAACGCCTCGGTGATTCTCTGCTTAAGTTCCCGCTTGGTTTGTAGGAAGATGTGGGATATAGACCCGTCCTTTCACATAACTCCATAGAAAAAATCCCAAGGTGTCAAGTCAGGTGAAGGTAGTGGCTATTTCAACAGCACATTGTCATTACCAATGGCACGCTCGATCCACCTTTCCTGGTAGATTATCATTGAGATAAGTCCGCAGACAACTTAGTTTTTACACATTTTGTAAAATTTGAGATCATTTGAGCCAGAATTGGCTATATTATTAGACTAAAAAATTATGTCAGATTTTTTTTTGGGGGGGGGGCACCCAGTACTCCCACTATCCTCCTCCTCCTTCTTCTTCTTTTATTACTATTATTATTGAGTGAGAATGCAAAGCGACGCTTAAAACACTAATATATGAAGCCTATTATAACTGTCATGAAACCAGTCTCATAAGGTTACAGATATCCTACCCAAATATTTAAAAATATTTCGACATAACATTTCCCTTCTCCAGTTTATAAATAAAACAAGAATGCTTTAAACTAGAAGGAACTCAAGTATATGTATAAACGTCGATTGTTTTGATTTTTTTAAAAACTGGTAACCATTTTACAGTTGAAATGGCTACATGCAACCGTAAGTTCTATGCTAACAGTTTCTCTTATGGCTTGGGGAACTCTCTCCCAACTTTGATCTTCAAAATATTAAATACAAAGTCAATCGTTGTCTTCTGCCTTTTTAATTCCCGATCTTTTATTGTTCTCTCTTCTTATTAACCCTTTGCATCTTAATGGCTTTATTATCTTGTTTGGGGTGAAATGCGAGCGGAACGCGGCTAGTCTGAATTAAATGCAACTCAGTGAAATTTTTTTTCGTTGATATCATTTTGTTGGGAGGATAAGTGATTCTCTGGTTATCGACCGTTAAAATTTGGCAACTTCTTATTTAAAACATTGCAAATAACTCCAACAGCAGATAAAGATTTTGCCTTCGGGACATTTAATGTTAGATGGCTAGTTTTATTGTTTAACATACAAATACTCCCATTATTTTAAAAATTTCATAATTAAAATAGCAAATACATTTTTTCAAAAATCGGAATCACCCCAAGCAATGCATTAATAACACTAAAATACAAGGTGTTACAAGGGGTGGAAGAATTAGGAACAGAAACTTTAATGATGAATATAAAGATAAGAGAGAAATCAGGAGGACAGTAGATAGCGATTGACATTGCATTTAAATTTTTGCAGATTAAAGTTGACTGGAAAGCATGGAGTCGGAAGGGAGTTCCACAAACGAGAAGTACGAGAGAAGAAACCGTTAGCATAGAACTTACGGCTACATCTAACCAGATCAACTGTAAATTGATGATATCTCGACGACAGTCTGGTACTGCGCTTAAATTCAGAAAGTCTGGGTACCATAGCAAAGAGCTCACTGGAACAATTACCGGGAAAGTAAGAGAGGCAACCTGACGGCGGTGGGAAAGTGACTGGATCTGAGCCGCCAGATCAGGATCAATAATATTGCAGATTCTTCTTTGGATCTCATCAAGGAGCTCAAGCTAAATAGCAGGGGCACCGGATCACCGGAGCAATATTCTAAGCAGTAGTAGACTTATAGATATGTAAGATAGATTCTGGAGTGAAAAAGTGCCTGGCTCGACATAGTGAATCGACTTTCTTAGCAGCTGACCTAGCAATGGATTCAAATTAGACTTTCGACTTCATATCAGTAGAGAACATGAGCCTAAGAAGGCGCAACGTGTCACTTTTCTGGAGGTTAGCATCAGCCATGCTGATGGAAGGCAGAGTGGGGTCTCTCAGATCATTAATGGAGAGAAGTTTAGTTTTAGAGGCGTTAAAACTAACATGCCAACTTTGTCCTAGTTAACTTTGGACTTGAGGTCGTTTTGTACACCGTCTTCCATTTGTCAGACTGGTAAGCCTTACTATCAAGACAGGAATAAATAGTTGTCACGTCAGCGTAGATACCAAGTTGAGAGTTGATGTCATCGGGAAGGTCATTAATGAAAATTAAAAATAGACTACGACCAAGGATGAAGCCCTTGGGGGACACCTGCATTAGTACGAAATGATCTAGACGAGTGTCCGTTCAAGATAATTCTCATTTAACGATTTGATAGGAAAGACAGAATCAGTCCTAAAAAGTGTCCGGAGACACCGTAATTTTTCACCTTGTGGAGAAGACCTGAATGCCAGACCTCGTCAAACTTTTTCGAGATGATCAATGCAACAACCCGGGCTTCACCGTTTTTATCTAGAGCAAGATAAACTTTTCCGCAAATATCGTCAGTACATCAGCAGTTGATCTGAAGAAATGAAAGCCATATTGCTTGTCTGAGAATAGGCCCTGCAATGAGAGATTGAACCAATTCAGCATTGATTAGGGAGTTTCCTAAAAAGCGGCAGAAGGCCGATAGCTGGAATGGTCGAACAGTTCACCAAAGTTCTTAAAAACTGGAACAGCAGATGATAACTTTCAGCAGGCAGGAAAGCAGGAGGCATTTATTATACAGTTTAGAGAGAACAGGAGCCAGTTCGGAAGCACACTTCTTAATGATTATAACAGGGATACCATCGGGTCCATATGCTTTGTGGGGATCTAGGTAAGATATGATAGCAGAGAACATGGAAGGGACTATATGCATATCACTCAACAGAGACTCAGTTCTAGGAGGGAAATTAGGCCGGGATATTCCAGATGAATCAAAGGTAGAGTTTGAGGAAAACTTACGGGTAAAGCCTTCAGCCTTATCAGCAGAGGATGATAAACTTTCATATTGATTGAAGTTTGGTTTGGTTTGTTTTACGGCATATCAACCTCAATGAGTTATTTAATGTCGACAATTTTTATTGCTGGTAATATTTTTTTTCTTCAAAAATGTATTTCTGGTAATATTTTTCAAAAAATGTATAGCTGGTAATAATTTTTTCAAAAAATGTATAGCTGGTAATATTTTTTTTTCAAAAATGTATAGCAGGAAATATTTTTTTTCAAAAATGTATAGCTGGCAATATTTTTTTTCAAAAATATAGAGCTGCTAATATCTTTTGTTTTCAAAAATGTATTGCTGGTAATAATTTTTTACAAAGTATTTCTGGTATTAAAACCTATTTTTACATTTTCATAGTGTTTTAACTCCAGGTGTTACCACCACGGATCAGGGTGGATCTGGGAATACTAGCAATTAAGAGTTTAGTCCACGCTCCTCAAAACCTCCTGATCAGAGACGTTGCTGTTAGATGTACTTTATCGTCTTACCTTGGACGCGGATGTAGTTTATCGTCTTAACCTGGACGCGGATCTAGTTTATCGTCTTAACCTTGACGTGGATATAGTTTATCGTCATACCTTGGACGCGGATGTAGTTTATCGTCTTACCCTGGACGCGGATGTAGTTTATCGTCATACCTTGGACGCGGATGTAGTTTATCATCTTACCCTGGACGCGGATGTAGTTTATCGTCATACCCAGGATGGATTGATCGAAGAGAGGAGGAACAGAGATTTTACACTTATTTAATACCTAATTCCAGAGCCGCCTGTAATCGCGAGCGCCATAGTTGTTAGATACTATGCGGTGCCTCATTCTATCGGCAAATAGTGACTTTGCTCATTCCAGGATTGGCTTACATTTATTGTGAGCAGCAACGAATAGGCGCTTGTTGTGACGGGAGCTGTCACGCTGGTATAACTTGAAATTTAATAAAAATGCAATATTGCTTTTTGCAATTCTTTATATATATATATATATATATATATATATATATATATATATATATATATATATATATATATATATATATATTTCATTCTGGCAGTAATAGCACTTTAAATATAAACACAGTAAGGAGAGATTCAAATAAGCACAGGACCGATAAATTCAACAATACTAAATAATATGAGGATTTCAAAAAAATTCTATTTGATAATATTTCAAGTAAAAATTGATGAATTCTCTGTGATTGTAATTACCTTTATAAGCTTATCTAGCATTTCAAACTTTGTCATTTTATAAACTGCCAAAATAACTTTTAATTCATCATCCATTTTGTAAAATTAGTAATGAAGAAATAATTTTTTTAACCGTTGTCTGCATAAATTATGTCGATTTAATTTAGGTACCTCTACTAATTCGATATTTCGTAAGGTTTAAAATGATTGTTTTAAAAATGAAAAAGCTTTCTTGAAGCTTTCATTTTAGCTTTAAACGAAAGGAAATGGATTTAAAATTTATTATTTCCAGTAAGAAAAATACTCTGCCGTGTATTTCAAACAGAAGTTATATTTATCGGAATGTTTTGTTTTTTTTACCCTAGTAAAATCGATAAAAACTGCCATTTTAACACATTTGTAAACAAAAGTTAATACTCGGTTTTAAAAATCTTTAAAAAATAAAATATATATTTTTGAAGCGTTATTTAGGAAAATTAGCAAATTTAAAGTTAAATTAATCTGATTTGAATCAAATATTACTTATACCATAAAATTTTGTCTGCAAGCATTTTTTAACCACTGTGTTTTGTTTTTCTGAAAGATAATTGATTTATTAACAGCCGAATGACTGTCGAACGTCTTCATATGGTGGAGCAGACGATAAAGTTTATGAAGGTCTTTTTCTCGCAAGTTTTACAATATATGATTAGTAAATATAGTTTTACTTGATAACAATATTTCCTAATAATTATCACATTAAAATTGAATTTTAAAAGATTCAGAACAGGTTTTCCGTAAGACGGGGTCCGATTTTGCAAAAGAAATTCGGTGATTTAATTTCTGCAAATAATTCTGCTTATAAACTAATATAGTCGCTAAAAATTATCAAGTTTTCATAAAATTAAGGAAGGGTATAAAACACGTAAAAAAAAAATATTTTGACCAAGATTTTCAAATAAAAATAATTAAAAAATAATCTCATCCATTTGTGAATAATTCTCGAAAATTTCATTAAAATTCGATAAATATATGATGTTTTCAAGAATATTCAAATTAATGTGTTTGTCAAAGCAAAAAGAGGCTAAAATTTGCTTTGCCAAATGTAAGTAGAACCGCTAGTGAAAAAAAAAACAAGCTTTTTTAAATCAAAATTTCGAATGTTCTAGAAAAGAGTAAAAAATTTAATTAAATATTCAAAAAAATACTTAGATCCTTCCTCTTAATAATAACATAAAGATTTTGACGATAAAACTGTTTTCATTACGTTTGCAGCAGGTTTTTCATTATTTAACGATTTCGCGGTGGTACCTACTTTAATTGTATCCTTTTGCACTGCTGTATCAAATGATTTTTCGTCACCATCCGCCATTAGGTAATTATTAAAAATTAATCGATAAAATTAAAGTTTTTTATTCAAATGCAATTATTATTGTACGTTTGCACCTAGCGCCAGAGTATGTTTTCTTAAGGGCCTTTGTATGCAAGGGGGCTTTCCTTCCGGATTCTTCCAGAGGGATTGGCAGGGAGGGAGAAGTGAGTTTTTACCGCCGGGAAGTATGCTGCAGATGTATCTGTTATGTGCCCGAGGCCTTCTCTTCACCCGTGCGTTCTCCCCACTGTTGCGTGACATCTGTTACGTAGCGGTCGTATGAACCTCTATAACCAGCTTAGACCAGCTAAGACAAGTTAAGATCAGCTTAGACCAGAAGCCCGAGTGGAAACACTCGGGTTCCCACGTTAAAAACCGACGTTATGCCACAACCTGACTCGGTGTGTTTAAGGTAAATCTCGGACCTTTGTATGAAAGTAAATGCAACAGACTAAGCCGGAATTCAGACTCGGTTCTTTGATTTCATATTTTTAATCCTATGTCCCTTCTGGAAGTAGGAACTGATCCCTCCCAACAGATTCTTTTTATCTGTGATTTGAGAGTTCTTCGGAATGACAATTAGATGGTTACTCGTTGCCTTCTCGGTTATTTTGAATTGGGAACCTAGTCTACCCAGCTATTATATCCATACCTGAGGATAGAGCATATGATTTCATGCCTTTCTCAAGGGTATTAGTGCGAAAGTGAATGCAACAGACAGGACTGGAAATTGAACTCAGCTCGCCGAATCCACATTTCGTGCCGGTAACAGTTACGCTACCTAATCTTTTTAAAGAGAAAAAAATTTTCTTTCTTTCCTTCCTGCCTGTTTGGTAAATTAATATTTGAAATAATCGGTTTCTGATATTTAGTAACTTTTACTTAGTACTGCATCAAGCTGAAAACGCATGAGAAGATTGTATTACGCCAATCTTTCAAATGGGAAGAACTGCCTGCCTAGAAAATCAACATTCGAAATTCTGACATTTACTTCGGCTCGAGCATTGCCCGCTGTTGGAAAATGAGGTACTGCTGTTATTAGGTTGGTGCAAAAATAATTTCGTTTTCTCACATAGTAACATATGTTAGAAAACGAAATTATTTTTGCACCAACCTAATATATTCCATCAGGATCTGCCCCCTAGTCTTCACTTTCCATTCTCGATAGAGTTCAAAAGAGTTCCGTAACCTTGAAATTACCCCAGACCTCAAGTGGAACTCGTACATAAAGATGCAGGTAAAATGGTCGATTCCCTGTACGGCTTCGCTGAGTCTTTGACTCTTCATATCTCTATCTATAAAAGGCAGGATGTGTGTGTGTGTGTAACGAATGCACTGCTGCAATTTTCGACGGATTTGCACCAAAATTTACATGCACATGCTCCAAGTTAGCGAGAAGGCCAACACCGACGTTGCATTTCCCAACTCCCATCGATAGTGGAAATAATAGATTTTTTCATTCTTCTACAACAGTTTTCATGTAGTTTGTGGCCATTTTCTACTGGCCAGAGTGAGAGCCTATAGCTGGCTGCCACGAATGGGCAGGAAGATTCTATTGGCCAGTGTGAGAGCCAACAGCTGATTGACATGAATGTTAACTAGCATGCTAGCATGCAAAAAAAATAGCTGCATTCATCACAAGTGGGAAAAATTTAAATCTGCATGGCACTTTACTCTAATTGGCTCATTCGCTTGCTTAAACTCAACGTTGATTCTGATTCCGCAGAACTGGGTTGGGTGTGAAAAAGTATTTGTTGTTAACATTTTTTTTTCATTCGGTTTTTCCAGTTACGAGTCCTTTTTTAAAGCTGATCGTTTTGTGTTCATTTTGTTTAGTTCTTTTTTCGTAACAGATTTAATGTTTAGTATAGAGCTTAGAAAAAATTCGCAGTGTGAGATAGGCAAGAAGTAAGGCATGTAGCAACATCAGCACGGCAAAGGGCATTCCTTTAAAGTCAAGGAAGGGTAAAAATATTTTAAGCCAAGTGATAGCGATTGCTGTATGAGTCGTACGACTTTTGAATCAAGCACGGGCAATGCCAGGTTATGCTGCTAGTCCTCTATATTTATAAGAGCCAGATCAGGCCGAAAATGCAGTACTGCGGTCATATTTGGGCAGGATCTGCCCAGTCCTCTCTTTCAGTTTCTATAGTGTCCAAAAGCGTCTCCGGATCCTTGTGGGTGACAAATTATTTTCCCACCTATAACCCCTTTCTCACAGACAAGGCGTCGCAAGCTTCTCACAGCTCTATCGCTACTTTCATGGAAAGTGCTCAGACGAACTACATTTAGTTCCACCAGTTCCAACCTTGAAGGCTCGGATACGCTGTGCTAACCACATTGTACCTAGCGAGCCACACTCATTATCTCCGTATTCCATTTTTGATAAGTTAGTTCAACTTCTCCCCGCGAACTACTGCTCTGTGGAACGAAGAGGATGTTTTCCCGATCACTACAATCATAACCTAGTCTTGGATAAGACGATAAGCTATATCCGACAGCAAGGCCTCCGATCGGGAGATTTCAGGGTCTGAGAAGCGTGGAACCAATTCTTAATTGCAGTTATTTCCATGTTCACCCTGACCCGGGGTCGTAACACTTGTTAAGGTCCCAGTTATGGGCAAATAGTGAACTCCCTAACACAACCTTAGTTCCACCAGTTCGAACCTTCACGGCTAGGATCCGCCGTGCTAACCACGTTGTAGCTTTGTGATACGTTAGTTCCACTCAAGCAGCTTCTTTTCGCGAACCACTGCTATGTGGAACCAATGTTTTCCCGATCACTAGAATCTTAACCTAGTCCTGGATATATCAATAAACTATATTTGACAGCAAGCAGAAATGCATGGTTATATAAAAAAGTACGAATGATACATATTTATAGTAAAATGACCAACATTTCTGAAGCAGAATGACCAAAACTACATTTTACCTGTAGTTGAAGCCATAAAAAATGTTCAATATATTTAGATTTCGGCATTAAATAACCCATAGAGGTGTTGATATACCACTAAACAAAATCAATCAACTAGTATGAAAGAACTCTTTTAGGACATTAATCCATATAATACCCTACATTTTCTTAAAAAAATCAAACTGTATTCCAGAATATAACTTCAACAAAACTACAACACAAAACACACATATCGCCGCCTCTAGTGATCATGTGCACACAACATATATATTCAGAAAAGCTGAGTTTCATCTACCATGTATTCAAATGTGAAAGCAAAATAACATATATTTTTATTAATTCCAAGCGTCAAAGAAAATTAAATTTCGACATTAAATGACCCATAAGGTGTTGTTTTGTTTTGTTTTACGGCATATCAACCTCAATGGGTCATTTAATGCCGACAACTTTTTTTTCCTTCTGTTAATATTTTTCCTCAAAAATGTACAGCTGGTAATATTATTTTTTCAAAAACGTATAGCCGGCAACACTATTCTTTCAAAAAAAAGTATAGCTGGTAATATTATGTTTTCAAAAATGTATAGCTGGTAATAGTTATTTTTTCCCAAAAAAACGTATTGCTGGTAATATTTTTTTTTCTTAAAAAATTTATTTCTGGTAATAATTTTTTACAAAGTATTTCTGGTATTAAAACCTATTTTTACACCTTTATAATGGTTTTTATCTCAGTTTCGGGGTTAACTATTTGTCCATAGCTGGGGCCCTAACAGGTGCTACCACCTCCGGTCAGGGTGAACCTGGGAACACCAGCAATTAAGAGGTGGTTCCATGCTCCTCAAAGCCTCCTGATCAGAAGCCTTGCTGTTGGACGTAGTTTATCGTCTTACCCAGGACGCGGATGTAGTTTATCGTCATACCCAGGACATCCATAAGGTGTTGATATGCCGTTAAACAGACAAATCAATCAATTAATCTACAGGGATAAATTGTTTTCGTTCCACTGTCCCTGTCTAGAGACATCTTGTCTTGTTCATCTTTAGTGCAGCTCGGTTATTGATCACTCCATTTCCATGACGACACCCTTGTGTAAATTAATTGAAACAAAACGAAGATGGAATATTGCTGCCATATATGGTCTGGTGCTCCCTCTATTTGTCTCGGGGTTCTTGATAGGATCCAGAGGCGGATATGGAATGTAGTTGGCCCTGCACTGGCATCTCGTCTACAGTCACTTTCTCACAGACGCGCCGTCGCCTCCCTCTGTCTGTTCTACAAATACTTTCATGGAAACTGCTCCGAGGAGCTGCATTCGCTGGTTCCCAGACGTCATGAGTTCAAGCGACCTACGAGGCTGGCATCCCGCTCTCACCCCTTCACTGTCGAAACTCCTAAATGTAGCCGTCTCTTCTACTCCAATAGCTTCATGTCTCGCACCTCTCGCCTGTGGAACTCCCTTCCCTATTCCAGTTTCCCTGAGAGCTATAATCTCCAGCTATTCAAGTGTAATGTCAATCGACATCTCCAGTTGCCTTGATCTTTCCACTACCCTCCTCTTCATCCTTTCTTCTATCACTCCTATCTGTTCTTGCTCTAAATTTTCTGTAACCCCTTGCGTCCTAGTGGCTCCCCGCCTTGCTTGGGGTGAAATGCTTAAAAAAAAAATTCCGTTATTATTTACTTTTTTTTTATTCCAATGAAACATGACCCCCGTGCACATGTTAGTACTTCGTATGTCCATTCCACGAAGTCGTTCCTTGCAGATTGACCACAGATTCTCCATTGGATTTAAATCAGGAGAGTTTCCGGGCCAGTCTATACTACTTTGATTTGCTCACCGGTAATGATTGCCAGTGTGTTCGTACAACATTAGAAATTTCGTACGCTTCCATCACCAACTTTTGTAATAATTATGTCCACACAATCATGTATATGCACAAATGCTGAGTATCATTTACCATGTATTCAATTGCGAAAGTAGAATAACATATATCGTATTTTTACTACTTCAAATATCTCAAGAAAATTAAATTTCGACATTAAATTGATATACTGTTAAACAGACAAATCAATCAATCAATCTTAACCTGTTCAAGTCTAGGATTAACCGTTATCTTTCCCACCTATCCGCATAAACTGGGCCTCTTATGCTGTAACAATCTATCTGGAGTGGCTCTCGGGCCTAGTACAGGGTGAATATCATTGTAAAAAACAAAACAAAACAAAAACAAACTATTTCACCAGAATACGGATTGGAGTTGTTTCAGTAGGCTTTTATTTTGTGATTTGCATCAAATATTCTCGACATAGACTGCATGGTCTGCTTATTTGTTTGAAAATGTCTATTTAAATTGAGATTCACTAAACTTAGCGATGTTTGACACAAGGCAAATCGAGGGAATGTGTATATAGGAAACATTTTGCATCAATTTTCCATGTAAGGTGGGCCTGTTTAACTAGAAATGTCAACATTCGAAGTCATGGCCTTTAACCTCGGCTAGAAAGATAATCAGTAGAAGCAGGAAAAAATACGTAGCTATTTTAGTCAAAGGCTACGCCTCACAGATAGATAGATAGAGAGAGAGAGAGAGAGAGAGAGAGAGAGAGAGAGAGAGAGAGAGAGAAATAAACAAAGAAAAATGAGAGAAGCAGAAAAAGATAGATAGATAGAATGAATTAGTGAGAGAGAGAGAGAGAGAGAGAGAAAGAGAGAGAGTATGTGTGGAGAAAAGGAAAAGAATAAGAAACAGAAATAGATAGGTAGATAGATAGAGAGAGAGAGAGAGAGAGAGAGAGAGAGAGAGAGTGGTGGGATAGAAAGAAAATGTTACAAACAGAAAACGAAAAAAACGGAAAGAGAACGAGAAAACAGAAATAGATATTTGATAGAGAGTGAGTAGGATTGAGTGAGAGATAGTGTCAGAGAAAGAAAGAAAGAAAGAAAGAAAGAAAGAGAGAGAATGAGTGCATAAGTGAGTGAGTGAAACACTGAGTGAGAGATAGAGAGTGAGTGTCACGCACAAATACACAAGTTCTTTTAAGAAATGTAGACTCTAAACAAGGTCACCCGAGGTTATTCGGGTTAAAATGAAGGCGATAATAATTACATATTTATTTTTAACATTTAATTTATGGTTGCGGCATTTTTATCATCATTACGATTTTTAAAAGCTACTGACGAAAAGAATCGGGACTTGAAGAAGAAACTTCTTTTGCATCCTTGTAATAATAATAATAATAATAATAATAATAATCACTACACATCGAACAATACAAGCAGATACAGCTTGCATACTGATTGACATGAGCGTACCAAGTGACAAAAACATCTCTGTAAACGTTTTTGAAAAACTAAGCAAATACAAAGACAGGGGAATGGAAACAGAAAAAATGTGGCACTTAAAAACTAAAACTATTCCTATCGTGGTTGGAGCTTTGGGTCTGATAAAGAAAGAAACTCAATAACAAATCAGCAAAATGCCAGGAAAATCCCCCCAAAATAGTTCTAACAAGCACAGCCCATATACTGTGAAGCGTTTTTTTTATTTAATTTTTTTTAATAACTGTCTTTTTTTTTTCTTTTTTTTTTAAGTAGAAACAATAAAAAACACGCCCTTCGCTTGACCTGAGTCATCGGTTATGACCTGGTATGTGAGTATAAAATAAATACAACAACAACAATAATAATAATAATAATAATAGCAACAACAAAGGGGTTATCTTCCCCTGTAATTTCAGCGTTCAGACTAATAGAGAAATCCAGGTAAACCGACCCAATATAATTGTGAAAAATCATGTTGAAAACACATGTCTTTTGATAGATGTTGCAGCGCCAGCCGACAAAAAAAATCTTTGAAAAAATTTGAGAAACTAAGTAAATATAAGGGCCACAAGATAGAAACCAGCAAAATGTGGCATGTCAGGGCAAAAAACGTCCTCAAGAACACATGGTCCAGTGGATAAAAGCTTTGGTTGAATCCAGTGACTTCACCCAGAGTTGTGAGCTCAATACTTGGCTACAGCTGAGGGGAATTAAAACTTGGAGAGTTGAGTTAAAGGGAGAGAATTGATACTGAGACATCCGGAAGAGGTATGGCACGTGGAATTAGATCAATCGACCCCGGCGGACGAAATTAAGGGTTCAGTTCGAAATTCCAATCATCTGAAGAAGGCCGGGGCATACAAACGGGCGGAACGTCGTGAATATGGCAACAAAGATGAGGACAATAGTCTGAACAATGTAAATAGTGTAAATAAAAACGTTATGCTTCGCTTTGGAAATGATAACAAAACGAGTAAACAAATGTGTGGATCAAATTCCTGGGAGCCCTAAAAAATGTGAATTGAAAAAAAATCATAATGATAATTAACTGGTGTGCGGACGTCTGGCGACAACAGATTACGTGACAGAGCTGCTCAGTACATACGTTTATCAATATGTCGTACATTCGACCTCCCTCACAAAGAAAATTGGTAGGAACATAAGCCATCACAAATTATACAGAATAATGAGGTAACTTCATTATTCTGGTTAGGATAGTACTTTCGGAATTCAGACCAATAGGGTAATCCAGGCAAATCACCGTTCATAATTGTGAAATATTATATTGAAAACATATATATTGCAGTCCCAGCCGAACAAAACACATCTTAGAAAACGTTTGAAGAACTAAGCAAATTCAAGGAACTCGAGATAGTAGAATGCGGCATTTCAAGACAACAACATTACCTATTGTCATTGGGGCTTTGGACATGATATCTAAAGAAGAAAACCAATACGTGGATCAAATTTCTGGCAGTCTTAAAATATGTGAATTGCAAAAATCATTGCTACTTCTGACATCTATTAGGTTGGTGCAAAAATAATGACGTAATAATGTCATTTTTTGACGTAACGTCAACAATGAATAATGACGTAATAATGTCGTTTTTTGACGTAACGTCAACAATGAATAATGACGTAATAATATCGTAATAATGTCGTTTTTTGACGTAACGTCAAAAAACGACATTATTACGTCATTATTTTTGCACCAACCTAATATTTATAAAAGTATGTTCAGGTTTTATCAAAATCTTTCATCATTTCGCACCCATCAGGCCGTGATGTTTGTGCCTCGTAAACCCTTATCAGGACTTATAAAATAAGTATATTAGGCTTTAACTTTTAACTTCCAGTGTCCCGATCCAGGATTGCTGGAATAATAATAATAATAATAATAATAATAATAATAATAATAATAATAGTTAACTTGTGTGCGGACGTCTGGCGACAACGACCTGATAGAGCTGCTCAGTACATATATTGATCAATATGCCGCACGTTCAGCCTACCACGTAAACAAGATTAGTGGGAACATAAACATTGTACAGAATAATGAGCTTACGATCCTCTAGAATGTCGGAATACGGTAATCCTGGCAAATCGAACATTCATTATTGTGAAAAAATTGTATTGAAAACAAAAAAAATTTTCTGATAGATGTTGCAG
This sequence comes from Acanthosepion lycidas, assembly GCA_963932145.1. Lineage (NCBI taxonomy): Eukaryota > Metazoa > Mollusca > Cephalopoda > Sepiida > Sepiidae > Acanthosepion > Acanthosepion lycidas. The sequence goes on along the minus strand of OZ010606.1, from coordinate 28,280,094 downwards.
CCCCAGCCGAATAAAACACATCTTAGAAATCGTTTGAGAAACTAAGCAAATTCAAAGAACTCGAAATAGTAGAATGCGGCATCTGAAGACGACAATATTTCCTGTTGTCATTTGGGGCTTTGGAGGTGATATCTAAAGAAGCAAACAAATACGTGGATCAAATTCCTGGGAGCCCTAAAATATGTGAATTGAAAAAAATCATAATGATAATTAACTGGTGTGCGGATGTCTGACGACAACAGATTACGTGATGGAGCTGCTCAGTACAGACGTTGATCAATATGCATTACATTGGACCTCCCTCGCAAAGACATCCGTTCATAATTGTGAAATATTATATTGAAAACATATCTATTGCAGCCCCAGCCGATCAAAACACATCTTAGAAAACGTTCGAGGAACTAAGCAAATTCAAGGAACTCGAGATAGTAGAATGCGGGATTTCAAGACAACAACATTACCGATTGTCATTGGAGCTTTGGAAATGATATCTATAGAAGCAAACAAATACGTGAATCAAATTCCTGGCAGTCCTAAAATATGTGAAGGATTCATCCTACAAAAAAATCTTCCTGTTGATATGGAAAACTCAAAGACAAAATAATACTTAATTAGAAAATACAATACTATCCAGCTTTCATACAATTCTTCTTCTTCTTCTTAATCCATGTGCCGTGTCCCTTCAGGACTTAGGCGATCATGGCTCTCCACAACTCTTTTTGTTGTCAATCCTAAACCGTGCTCCGCCATCCATTCACACAAGCTCGCTGCGTAGGTTATACATTTTCCTCTATCCCACTTGCCTTCAATCTGTCCTGTGAGTATCAAATTTTCCGAACCCTCGTTCCACATAATGTGCCTTAGAAATTTCAATTGTCTTTTCCCAATGTTATGTGTATATCGAAAAGTATTTATCCTAGACTGCATTCACGAACAAGTCATTCCAAGTGACGCACACGGAATACTAAGAAATCAAACTGCTTATTTCCCGAATATGTTCACGAATGTCTTAAATCCACTGCCCAAGAACTTGGCGAGAATGGAAAAACAACTACCAAGAAAGCATGAAAATTGGCAAAATAATATCATGTCAAAACCAAAGACGTGAACTATCTATCTATCTATAGTCATCAACAGTCAGATTGTTTCGCTCTATCACAGCTCTCCAGTGTGGCTAGACGCCCGATTTCTTCAAGCCGGGAACAAAACTCAACCGATTTGGTATCAGTCTGAGATCCTACCCCTAAGCCGTCAGCACACGGCAAAGAAAAATGGAAAGGTTAGCGCTTTCTATACGAAATACGCCAGCGGCTAAGTGAACTCAATTCGTACTTGAAGAGTAATGCATTCATAGCAGAAGCAGCCACTATATATATATATATATATATATATATATATATATATACATATATATATATATGTATATATATATATATATATATATATATATATATATATAGAGAGAGAGAGAGAGAGAGAGAGAGAGAAGGAGAGAGAGAGAGGTGGAAAAAGAACTTCATCGGACTAATATTGTTCTTGATATTATGTATTTTTTATTAATATATACTTAATAGCTCTGTTATTTCACATTGAGCACTGTTTTTCTTACAGCAAATAATAAGTCAAGGAATACCTTACCGGTGGAAACCATAGTAGAATAAGGGGTTAGTATTCCTTGACTTTAACATATATATATATATATATATATATATATATCGAAAAGTTTATAACATCATGAAGTCCCAAGTAGACAAGAAAAAAAAAAGAGAAAGTTGTTTAATGAATATATTCTCCGGTGATGACTTATGAAAGTGTGACAGGGGTGCTCAACATAACCACTGTGGAGCCTCTTGCAGTGGCCCAACGTAAAATGGAGCGAATCATGCTCGGCGTCACCTTGTGTAACAAGAAGAGCAAGAACTGGATTCGACAGTAGACTGGAGTGAATCGAGATCGTCAAGAAAGGCAAACATTGATCGAAGTTTGAGCTTGATCACCGCAGTTTACTTGATGCTGTTACAGTGTAAACATGGCCGCTCCGCTGGCAATATTCACCAAGAACGGGCTACCTCATCGATGATAACACGGCGGTTCGCGATTACCACCTCTCGACTTACTGAATCTTCGCGTCAGTGTTGGAGGTTGACGAGCGTCCTGCTCATTTCTTCGTTCATCACGCTTGTCCGGCCACTTTTAAAGATCTCAATCCACTCACAAACACTTCTACGCGGTAGTGCACTGTTGCCGTATCGTTAAAAGTCTCCAGTGAATTCCAGCCCCTGACACACCTTCCAACCAGAGAAATTGGATCTTTGTTCTTCCTTGGTGCACACTGCTAGTGGAACGGTCATGTTTACACTATAACAAAATCTATAAAACGTGCGATAAAGCTCAAACTTGGATCACGTGACTATAATAGTACCAACTATAAACACGCATGAGCAGAAGGCAGTGTGACAAACCTAAAGATATGTTATATCGAAAGTGCTGATAATTTTTGATTTACTGTTGTAACTGAGTTATCAAAAGCAACAGTAGAAGACCGGAATTGGTTTAACAACAATTTTATTACCTTTTGATACAGGGAAACAATGCAGAATAGAAACTATGGAAGAGAATGTTTATCTGTTTTGAGCAAAAGCTACTGCAGCTGCAGCTCCTCCTGATACTCCTCTTGATGTCGGAGTATTTTTATGTCTTTCATCCGACGGCCGAGTCCAAACTTGTAGGGAAATATTCTCCCTCATAACACTTACCCCAGTATATTGTGGACTCAACCGTCGTTTTCGAAGTCTCAGAGTTCAACAGCAGGTATCACCCTTACTTGTGTTCATGCCTTTGATGACTTTTAAGGTCAGTTTAAGACCCGAATAACACTCCACATACAGGACAAGGAAGAACACCATTCCTGAAGATTTTATGAATGTTAAAGTGGTATTCAGTGTTCTGTCTTCTAATACGGAGATGTTCACTGTGGAACTTCTCAAAAGTTGTAAAGAGTTTTATGCAGCCTCCTCTTACTTGACACGATCAAAAGCCACATTACCAAAAGGACGACAGTGTGTATATAAAATTGTTTATTTGGGCACCAATCCTTCTTTTATACAAGTTTCATTAAAGACAATTGACAAGGTACTACGATTAAACTTTATATTTAATTTTTCTTGCGTTCGTATAAGTGGCTTCTTTTCTGGACTTAAAGTGTGAAAATTTTTCCAAACACGGTCAGTACACTGTGGCCGAGTTCATAGTTAATGTTATTTAGTGTTGGCTTTTTGTTTTTTTTTATTATTAGTGCTTCATTTACATGTGGATTAGGCTGTTATATTTGTTTTTCTACAAGTATATTGCAGAGGGAGTTTGGTATATATATATATATATATATATATATATATATATACAGGTAATAATCCGTTGGTATATAATCCAAGTGAATCCTAATAATATAAAATATTAAAAGTGATCAACAAAGAGAGCCCAATGTATTTATTATAACAGAGCATATATAAATAAATTACATAGAATCGAAATTCAAAATTACCTCATATGGTTATAAACTATTTCACCCCACAAGAACTTCCACGGATTTTCAAGTTCTTACTTATCGGTGTTGAAAATTCCTGCAAGTTCTTGTGGGGTGAAATAGCTATAACCAAATTAGGTAATTCTGAATTTCGATCCTACGTGATATATATATATATATATATATATATATATATATATATATATATCTGTACTTTGACTTTTATACATGTGACTGTAAAACAAGAAGTGATTATTTCAAATCAGGAATAATTAATTCTGATTTTTATTTGTGCGCATGCGCGAGTGCGCTTACATGTGTGTGTGTTTGTGGTATTACACTGTGTGTGACCACAAGGTCGCTTTTCGGTGAGAACGAAACACTCCGTGACAGCTTATAGGCGACTCCCTTCGTCTGCGCTCTCTACCGTCTAAATATATATACTGACTTTTCATCGTTCGTCAATTTTAATTAGTAACACGCTTTTCCAGATACTTAGCGCATAAATTCGCGATTATTTTGAATTGTTCAGCGCACACAGAAAAAAAATATATGTATATATATATATATATATATATATATATATATATATATATATATATATATATATTTATCTGTATATATATATATATATATATATTTATCTGTATATATATATATATATATATATATATTTATCTGTATATATATATATATATATATATTTATCTGTATATATATATATATATATATATTTATCTGTATATATATATATATTTATCTGTATATATATATATATTTATCTGTATATATATATATATATTTATCTGTATATATATATATATATTTATCTGTATATATATATATATATATATATATATATATATATATATATATATATATATTTATCTATATATATATATATATATATCTGTGTATATATATATATATATATATATATAGAGAGAGAGAGAGAGAGAGAAAGAAAACGAGAGACAGAGAGTGAGGGAGAGAGAATGACAGAGAAAGAGAGGAAAGGAGATAGAGTGAGAGACAGTGAGAGAAGGAGGGAGAAAAAAGAGAGAGGACGAGAGACAGAGGTAGATAGATGGTGTGAGAGAGGAACGAGAGACAGAGAGAGAGGGGGAGAAGATAGAATGACAGTGAGAGAAGGAAGGAGAAAGAGAGAGGAGAGGCAGAGAGAGATGGATGCTGAGAGAGAGAGAGAAAGAGTGAGAGAGAGAGTGAGAGCGTGAGACAGAGAGAAGGTGAGAGAGATTTGCCCTGGCATCGTAAAAAGATAGTCTCAACACATAAAATTATCAGGCAAATATACATGATGTCAAACGTTTCTCATGGAACCACAAAATATTTAACAATTCCGCTCGACTGAGCAAACATGAACCAAACGGGTAAGACTTAACCTTCACTCACTTTAAATAGTAAACGATCCGAAACGTACGTTCGTTTAGCAAGATCGCTTAAGAGTGACTGAATGCCGCTCCCACGACCATTTCCAGTGAAAAGAAATGGACAATCGTTACAGGAATTAAGTCTAATGGCGTGTCGCTTTATTTGGCATTCAAAACCCCTTTTAATAACAAGTCTATTTTAGGATAAGAAACAAAACAAAAAAAAGTCACATTCTTATTTAGATATCAGAAATATTTAAAAAACAATCTTCTTCATATCTGCTGACGAAGCGTTAACACTCTGACACAACTGGCTGAACGTTCCTTTTTATGTGACGTGTCCTCTCAGGACGTAGGTGATCATGGGTCTCCACAAGTTCCTGTTCTTTGTAGCGCTTAATAATACTTTTTCTTTTCGTTATTTCCCCTAAACCCTGTTCCGCCATCTACTTCTTTTAGCCCATTTTTATGGACTGTTTTCCTCTGTCCCTCTTGCTTTCATTCTGTCCTGTGAGTATCAGATTTTCCAAGCCCTCCTTTCTTATTATGCTCCCCAGAAATTTCAACTGTCTTTTCTTGATAATAAAGTATAATATATTCCTTTTTGCGTCTATTTTCTCTAAAACTTTGTCGTTGCTCACATGTTCGGTCAATGGTATCCTCAGCATCCTTCTGTAGATTAAACCATATGATGTTACAACTACGGTGTTTCTGTTTATTTTTACCGTCTTCGTTTTATTCTAAATTTACTTTATGGTTACTTAGTTCTAAAGCTTTTATAGATTTAATTTTATTATTGGCAAATAGTTCCTTATTGCTGAAGTTGGTAGATAATCTAACTTGGACTGACTTATGTAAATTATTTAGAATTTTATAACAATGGTTTTATTCTTCAATGGTGTATATATAGTTATATAGATCTTTGGTATATGGTTTGTAATAACCATTATTCAAGTCCACGGTCACATCAAGAAAGTTCATCACTTTAGCATTGGTGGTTTGGCAATATTTAGCACGTGATCTTTGAAAATTTGATCAGTTCCTTTCTCAAGCGTTCTATATTTTTCGATCTTTTTACGGACGGGAATTACACGTAAATATAGAATCTGGTGTCATTTCATATCGAAAATTAGTCGCCACAATAATAAGATTCTAACTACTTCACATGCCTCTGCTGAATCATATGCTCCCATAGCAATATTAAAGCCTGGGTTACTTTAGTCCACAGATAACCATTATGGAAAAATATAGTTTTTTTTTTTTCCCAAATTCTTTAAATTTACTTAGTCCTAAAGCTTTTATATATTAAATTTTATTTTTATCAAATATTTCCTTATTGCTGGAGTTGGTATAATTTAACTTGGACTGGTTTATGTGAATTATCTAGAATTTTATGAGGGTAGTTTTATTCTTTACTGATGCATCTATGATTATATAGATCTTTGTTATATATGGTTTATAATTTATATTGCCTAAAGTCATCCAGTGATGGGAGAAATGAAAATTCTAATGATTTTCAGTGATACATTAAAATTTAAATTACTTAACGACTAGTCTATACTCAGTACCTGACAATTGCGTTGTGAAGGAAACTCCGGGTCGGTGTGGGATATATTATAAATATATGCCAAATAGCTCTTTTGAATTACACCGATCACTGTTATTATCACGAGCACTAAATAAGGGATATATATATATATATATATATATATATATATATATATATATATATATATATATATATATATATATATATTTGAAAAGATTCTTACAGGTACAAAATTTTATTATAGCAAGGAATAAGCGGAATGGAAAGGACATAATTATGAAAACTAAGAACTAAAACAAACAACCGTCCCAGTACTCCTCAGGTTTGATACACTGGGATTATTTATTCATAAACAGGCCGTCTCTCTGTAAGCAGAGAGATTGCTTGTTGGGTTTGAATGTGATTGGGCTCTAGTTCTTTCTATCATATATTTTTTTTCTTGCCCTCCCCCCTCATTGAATAGTTTTTTGTTTTTAAGTTTATGAATAAATAATCCCAGTGTATCAAACCTGAGGAGTACTGGGACGAAACCGGTTGTTTGTTTTAGTTCTTAGTTTTCAAAATTATGTCCTTTCCATTCCGCTTATTCCTTGCTATAATATATATATATATATATATATATATATATATATATATATTACAAAGAGTTAATCATACCTTGAATCAATTAGCAATATTAATGCAATTATTGGCGAAATCCCTTCACTAGCAGACATAATTATAAGCAGTATACTACTAATAATCCACTGAATGATGAGATCCTTATGTATAAAATGGATATGGTGTATTTTTTAATTCAGCTAGAACTTTCGAGTGTTTCACGCATTCATCATAAGGGTGTATTTTTTTCCTTTAGAATCAAAACTGGAAGACGAAATAAATATAAAATATATGCTGCCTATTTTATTATAAAGATATATATATATATATATATATATATATATATATATATATATATATATATAAATATATATAAATATATATATATATATATATATATATATATATATATATATATATATATATATATATATATATATATTGAAACCTCGGTTCTCGCTAATAGGACAGTAATTGTTTACTAAATTTATAGCAGATTCTCGGTGATGGACAGATAAATGTTACAAATATCGAATTGGATGAATGTACATTCATTCTTTCTTTTTATATTAGTAAACCATTCTACGGCTTCTGCTGTTTTATGCCTCTGGTTAATTCCTACAGCATCTTTCGTGTATTTGCATGCTCTTTCAATGATGTTTTTGCTGATTTTACCGATATTATTTTTAATTGGATTGAGTAATCAGTATTGAGGATTATTTAGGAAATTTGCTTTCGGGTCTTTAGCTGTGACGAATATTTTTTGTTTGTGTAATTCATAAATCCTATTTTCAATTCTTAATTCAATGGCTATTTTCTTGGTTTCAATATTGATATTATTTTCCCAGTTGTTGGGTGGCTTTTTATAAGAACTTCTTTGTTAATAGCTTTGTGCTACATGTCCACATCGATTTGGTAATGGTCAGCCATTTTGTTTGCTTTGATAATTATTTTATCTGATTTTTAATCATTGAAATGTTCTTTTGCATTTTTTTTGCTGTAGATTGTCGGTAGTTTTAACGAATTTAAATTTGCCTATGACTGAAAAAAAATCTTTCTCGAAGTCCAATAATTGTTCGCCGGGTCGTGTTTTTTTTTTTTTTTTTTTGATGTGGGGGGTACTTAAATTCATAAATCTTGGCATCTTTTAAGATTTTATTCTGGTTCTTGCGTTTAAAGAAGAAGAGTTTCCACCTCATTCTTTTTATGACGCTCTCGAACTTGTGGGAAAAGGGCCAGTTTATGCAATCTTTTGCCAGGAACCATGAGGTTTTTAGTTGAAGAATCCAAGTTATTTGGTTCCATATTCCGAAAACGATTAGGATACAAAGTATAAATACATTTATTACACTTATAACAGTGCTCAACTAAAAGTGTTAAAATATGAATATAAATATAATATATTGTGTATATATATATATATATATATATATATATATATATATAAAACATATATAATATATCATACATACATTTATAATATATATATATATATCACACATATATATATATATATAACATATATATAATATATCACACATATATTTAGAATATATATATATCACACATATATTTATAATATATATCACACATATATATATAACATATATATAACATATCACACATATATTTATAATATATATATATATATATATATCACACATATATAACATATATATAATATATCACACATATATATATAACATATATATAATATATCACACATATATATATATATAACATATCACACATATATTTATAATATATGTATAATATGTCACACATATATTTATAATATATATATATATCACACATATAGTGCTAGTTTTAATAAAACAGTGCTCAATGTAATAAAACAGCTATTAAGTATATATTAATGAATATACATATTATGGTTTACCAATAACACGACTCGGAGTTTCATGCACAACGCATTCTTCAGGTGATGATTATACACTGACCGTTACGTAATTCAAATTTTAATAAAAATATATGGTTACTGTAATGCTGGCGCTGTTGTGTATTATACTGGGATTACAGTTTTTGGGATTTTTAAAAATATATTTGTCATTTAAAATAAACGTGATTTATTTATATATATATATATATATATATATATATATATATATATATATATATATATATATGTGTGTGTGTGTGTGTAAAAAGAAAAACTTTTTTGCTTGCAACAGGACTCTATACCATGACACACAAGCAGGAGAAACCAGTCATGGCTGACAGAGAATTTCTACGACCATATTAACCTCTTACATCTGGCCACCTAGCTCCCGAGACTGTAACTGTAATATTAAAAAAGTTACCAACAATGCAATTTATCTCTGTTTGAAGACATACAATTCCGTTGAAAATATTTCAATTTAAGCATTAAATAACCAACCTACGAACCAACCAACGAAGCCCTCACCCAACTTTTCCTGGCTAATGACTACTCCACGCTGCGTCTCCATTCTCGCTCGAGTCGGTGTGCAACAAAAACTTGGCAAGCCCCCACCCCCTGCATGTTCACAAAGAAGTGGTTTATACTGCAACTATACTGAAGAGACCTTTGTTACAGTTTCTGGGAAAGAGCGTGTTATCTAGCGTCATCAACAATTTGAACAACGCCAGCACGTTCTCGGCCACAATGACGTGTGACTTCGTACTAGCACAACTATCGACGGTCCCCAAGGCTACCGTCTACCAAATTTCATTCACAAGGCTTGGTGTCAAACCGTAGTATGGGTTTCAGACAAAAAAATTGCCGGACGCAGGGATCGACCCCTCCAGTCCGATAACTTCAGGAAGTGTCCTTCCTGACAAATCGACCATGGTGATATTCGAACCCAGGTCTCACGGTCAGAATGCGAACGTTCTAACGACTCGGCCATCACCCTTCACGTGAATATATGACAATAGTGTCTTCATCGAGCGAAAGATTTGCCATTATGTGGGTGGGATGTATATGTGGGTGGCATTATTGCCGCACCCTAGTTAAGAAGTAAAAGAAAAATAATCAATATTTAGAGTTAGAAGAATAAAACTAATCCCATCAAGCTTATAAATATTTCTTACGGATTAAGTATAACATGAAACTATAAGTATGAAACTTCATATATATATATATATATATATATATATATATATATATATATATATATATATATATATATATATGAAATCTGAGTTCGAATCTTACCATGGTCGTTTTCTCAGGAAGGAGACTTCGTTTTGGAGTGGGGGGCATCCCAGCGTGAAAAATGCCTGAAAACCATACAACGGTTGACCTAAGCGTTGTGAGGGAAATTGGGTAGACTTGGGGCCGTCGATAGCTGTGCTAACACGAAGTCACAAGTCATCGTGACCGACGGTTTGAGTGTGCTGGTGTTGTTCAGAGAGCTGATCATTCCAGATCTGTAACTGTAACTAAGGTCTGCTCAGCATAGTTGGAGTATAAACCAAAGGTGGGCTCTGTGGGTATTGAACAAACACAAATGTGCCTAAGAAAATGTCTGCAATAGGGATTTGCTAGCTGCCCTAGTAGTCCAGCTATATATATATATATATATATATATATATATATATATATATATATATATATATATATATAGAGAGAGAGAGAGAGAGAGAGAGAGAGAGAGAGAGAGAGAGAGAGAAAATGTGGCATATATATATAGAGAGAGAGAGAAAGAAAGAGAGAGACAGGATGCAGTAGATATACTTCCCATAAATACCTCCCACATAATGGTAAGACATTAACTAGATGAAGACACCATTGCCGCTAATGTCTTACCATTATGGGGCAGGTATTTATGGGAGGTGGATCCTGTGTATTTTTTAGACCTGCAAGTACATTCGAAAAATTCATGTTCTCGTCGTCAGACTGTAATAAAACTCCAGACGAAATAAATGTATAGTTGATTGAAAGATGTTTTTTTTAAGAATGTGTTATGTATTAATGGTTATATAATATTGGAACGTGCAAGTCGCAACGCTAGAGTTGAAATATTACAAGTGAGAATTTTTTTGTATGAATTTGGTAATTTGGTTGTAAGTGTTTTCCAGTTAACGTGGCATGAACTAAGTTCAATTATTAGAGTGATATGTTTTTTCCGGAATTTCGCACTGCTGATCAATAAACGTATTATATTGGGCAGCATGTATTTTTTACATTAAAAATACACCAGATCCATCTGACAACAATTTTATACACAAGGATCGCGTCATTCAATGCATTGTTCGTAAGTTAATGCTTATATTAAGTCTGTTAGCGAAGAGGATTCGCCATTAATTACATTAATACAGCTAATTGATTCATTGTATGATTACCTCTTTATAATATAAAATATACGCTGCCTAATATATATATATATATGGTAGGAATAAAGTCTCTATATAGTTAAGGAAAGCATTGAAGCAGGTAGCTTGTACTTCAAACAGTATCCGTACTTAATTTACTATTGTTTACCATAGCATTTTATTGTTATTAAGCAGAATCATTTTAATAATAAATTTCTGGACTGTTGATTAACTGCTTTGTCTTAATTGTTATTGTAAGTAACGGTTTAGTGACTTTATTGCCACCCTATTTATATATATATATATATATATATATATATATATATATATATATATATATATATATATATATATATATATATAAATGTGAACATTGAAGTCAGCACTCAGAGGTGACAGGCTGTTTCATGCTGGACACAATCGTCAAATATAGCACACCTTAAATCTATATTTCTTCATATAAAATGATGGAAGCGGAGACTTTAGAAATCCATGAAAATAGTTTATTTCGTGAAATCAAATTATCTCATAAGACCAAACAAGAATTAAAATCCTCAAAAAAAAAAAAAAAAAAAATTAAAACAAGAATTACAATTGTTTGGTCTGATGAGACGAGATCGATTAATTGTTCACGCGAAATAAACTATTACCATGGATTTCTAAAGTCTTAGCTTTCATCATTATTATTTGCTTTGTTCTTACATTGAGCTCTCTTTAGATTTATAACCTCTTTGGAATTATCCATACTAATTATCAAATAACACACACACACACACATATATATATATATATCTATATATATATATATATATATATATATTGTGCATTTGGGCAGAAATCCTTTATTTATGCATGTTTCATTAAGAACGACAGGCAAGGTACTACGATTAAGCTTTTTAATTAATTTCTCTTGTGTTTCAACAAGTGTTTTCTTTTCGGGACACAGATTGGACACACACACACACACACACATATATATATATATATATATATATATATATATATATATATATATATATATATATATATATATATATATCACTTAATCACTTAACTGATTGATGTTACCTTCAGAATCCTGACTACAGAGCTACATAGACGGATCGTCTGGGATCGTCCACTCGTCTGCGGGTATCAACAGTTGACTATAAAGAGATTATTTTCCTTTTCTTTGTTGTTGTTATTACAAGGTTTCGGTCGTTGTTCCCCCCACCGGGATTTCATCAGATGCTTGTCGATCCGGGTAACCTTCAGGCAATTTGGAATTGAAACCTTTAACATTGCCTGAAGGTTACCCAGATCAACAAGTCCACGATGAAGGCTGTGGGCACAATCAATGAATTGTGATAACAAAAAGAAAGATGAGGATAACAGTCCTCGCGTGTAAATAATACAAATTATGATAACACCTTATCCCAGAGGTTAAGAGAGAAAACAGTCACAATGCGGCATTGATTTAGGTATCCATACCATATATATCTATATCTCTATATCTCTATATATATCGACGCCTCCTCCCCGGTTTCTTGAACATGAGTAGAGGTTTATCCCTTGTTTTTTTGCTTGGGGTTGAGTTTTCAGGATCCCCTAGAATCTCTTCGTTCTTTTACACTTCATGTGGCCCCCTTGCATCTTAGTGGCATTATCGCCTTTCTCGGGGTGAACTGATTTTTAAAAAAAGCACTGCTTTATCCAATATGAAATACTATTTATCCATTATCTATCTATCTTTATTCAATATCTATCTATCTATCTATCTATCTATCTATCTATATTCAATATCTATCTATCTATCTTTATTCAATATCTATCTATCTATCTATCTATCTATATTCAATATCTATCTATCTATCTATCTATCTATATTCAATATCTATCTATCTATCTATC